>JAPTOF010000003.1:9827500-10427500 GCA_028554755.1 Cordia subcordata
ATAGTTAATTATGTTGATGTATTAATTAATTGTCTTAAAACTATCACTTTGTGTTAATTAAAATTTAAGTTTCATTTCTTTCTGCTTTCTTTCATTTTATCATTTTAAGTTTATTTCTTTCTGTTTTCTTTTATCATTTGAAATTCTATTAATATGTGAACATTTAGAGATGGGTACTTCGCCCAGCCCCACTTCACTTCGTGGGAGTGCTGTAAGAGTAGGGGGCGGAGTTTTTGTCAGAAACCCCTGCTAGGGACAAAGCGGGATTTTGTTCCCCTACCTTGGTGTAGGGGAGGGGGCGGCGTAGGGGTTTGTCCACCCCACCCTACCCGTCTCGGTATATATGTATATTTCTTACTTCTAATATATTTTTATATATTTTTAATATATACATTAAATCATTTTATATATATTTCTAATATATTTTTATATATTTTAATATAAACTTTATATCATTAAAATCTTTTTTTGGTTTAGTTGTAAACGTTAATTTATGTTCAATACATTCTTACGTATTAGTATTTTTTAAAAAAATTTTAATGTCATTAACCTTGTTGATTGGTACTTCACATGGTGGGGTAGGGTTTTTTTTTTTTTTTTCTATCGAACGGGGCAGAGATGATAGTATAAGAATTTACCGCGATATAAGTATATGATAGAGGTAAGGGTGGGAATTTTATTAATACGTATGTAGTAGGGGTAAGCACACCCTGTCCCTACCCTACCCATTGCCATTCTTAATTAACAATCTCTCTAGAATTGTATAAAAAATTAGGGAAGAGGTATTGAAAGGCTCAAATCTCTATCCCATTCTATCTAGATAAACAAGAATTGAAAGAACCGAATACTTGTGCCGAATTGCCCTAAGAATTTGTGACGGAGTTTTTTTTTATGGTATGATTATGGTTCTAAAATATTTAAGAATTAAAAATTTTGGACGGTTCTGGAGATTTTCAAATTTCTAACATGGACCGAACTGTGTACAGCCGTAGGCATGATTTGTTATATTGCTGGAATCCTTTTCTTTATTCACTTTTTTTTTTTTTTTTGTGCTGTAAGTAAGTTTTAATTGGTCATAGAAAATGGGAAAATAGTTCAAAGCTCCACAATTCCACTAATAATAAACCACTTACTGCATATATCTTTATATAAATTAAAATGATTGAGTAACGTGCCTTGTATCACCCTTCAACCATTTTAATTTTTCTTCAAATAATAATTGTGTTATTCCTCTTTCTTGTTTTTATTTTTTATTGTTAAAGTGAGTGCATTTATATTTTTGATTGAATTCTTGAGTAAGATGTCATGTGACACCCTTGATCACTTCTTTATTTTTTATATTTCATTTATTATTTAATTGTTAATTAATTTTTTTATCTTTAATAAATTGAAACTTTTTCAAAAGATAAACTATTTAATCTTTTGACTTTTGACCTTTTTTTTTTTTTACTTTTAACCTTAGTGTAACATGAAATGCTATGATTTTCCTTCATTTTTTCAATGTTCTCATACTATTGATTATAATAATCTTTTAAGTTTTGAGAGGTTGGGATATTACGTGAATATTTTTTTTTTTATTTGATACGTGGGATTAGAGTTTTCTTTTATTATTATCTAATACTTGGGTGGGATGTAACATAGCACCATTTAGTGACTTATTTATTCTTTTAGTATTTTATTTATTTTGTGAGTACTTAGCTTCAATTTTTTTTTAAAAATTCTATAAAAATTCTAAAAAAAAAATTAATTTTTTGACTTTTAGACTTTATATTTTGAATCTCGTGAATATTTAATTAAATAAAAAATTAAAGTTCAATACACTATTAAATTGTTTAATATATAAAACTTATTTATATTTAACCATATAATCATCTAAATTACACAAAATATAAAATATAAAAAAAAAAACCGCAACATTGCACGGCTTAATATACTAGTTAACCATGAGAACTGATCACGTTCTGTTTTTCACTTTTTCTGTTCCCTGGCTAATCAATGAGTTTGGATTCTCTCCTAATATAATTACCCTAATTCCTATTAGAAGTGGGTTTGAGCTGGTCCATTCACAAGACAAAGGTCGGTGAATTGACGGCCCAACCCAATTGGGCTTGTGCACATTTTGGGATGGAACCATCTTGAGCCCAATACTTAAAAAAAAAAAAACCAAAAAGAATGTGCCATTTTTTTTTCAAGGTGTAATGGCTACTAGCAATTGCAATTTGATAGCAACATACTTTCTTTATCTATTAACACCCCTCGCTTCCCTCCCTCCCTCTAAAAGCTCCTTCGCCGCAACCCATTTCATTTTTCTCAAATCAAATCAATCTTCCTTTTATCAATTCTCTATATGTTCTTCAGTGTTCTATCATTTGCTTTCTTAGTTCCTTCAAAAATCAGCTGCTCTCAAGTTAATTTCAAGGCTTCAACTCTCAACTTTTCATGGCGTCAAACAAGTTTCAATTCTTAATTTATTCTTAAAATGTGGAGCTCTACTTTCTATATTAAATTTGTTTTGGAGCCATTTTTTTTTTAATAAATCTTATAGAGACATAGTAATTGAAACTTGGGTGGGACAATTACATTGTATAAGTGAGTTTCATCCATTATAATTAGCTCTACAATATCCACTATTGTTTCCTTTTGGAAAAGATGGGTGTATGTTGGGCATATTGCATAACGATTCCGCTTCTATATCCCGAAAGCATGTCAAACTTACAAATCGTGAATTCCTGACTTTTTGCCTACAAATGCGTGAAAATGAAGCGCCAACAATTTTACTAAGGCGTAAACTCTTCCAACAATTTGCTGTTGATACATATACAATGATGGAAAGTGAATGGTTATCTTTTATTAGAACTCATTAAGATAATTTTCACTTTGAAACTTATGAGGGAATAGCATATGTTGTATGTAGTGGACATATTAATGCATCATCAATTGGCAAATGGGTTGTGTTGCCAGCATCTTTTATTGGTGGACCTCGGTACATGCATGGTCCAAAACTACCAAGATACAATGGCAATATGTATATGGGTATGACATCCAGACATATTCATCACATTTACCTCTAATCCCAAATGGCCAGAAATAACAAGATTTCTATCGCAATATGGATTATGGGTAGAGGATCAACCTAATATTGTTGCATGCATCTTCCACATGAAAGTTAAACGGCTTATTCATGACTTATACAAGAATTCTTTTTTGGTACCTCACGTGCAAGTAAGTACATTTGCTCACTAATTCCTTAAACATATGCATAAAATTTTCTTATTTATAAATTGCAATACAAGTTTTCTTTTTTCTAATTGCATAGTTAGATACTTCCCATAAAATTTTTTAATAATTTAATTATAAATTGTTGCTATTATTTTTATGTTATTTAATTCCTCTATTGATAAACTTACATGCTATTTTCTAATTATCTATATTTTTCATTAATTTTCTTTGTTTCAGCTGTTTAAACAGTGGAATTTCAAAAAAGAGACCTACCACATGTTCATATATTACTATTTCTATCATTAGAGCACAAGCTTCTGCCTACAGACCATATTGATAAGATTGTATGTGCTGAAATTCCTAATAAGGATTTGTAACCAAAGTTTTTTGATGTTGTTGAAGGTTTCATGATGCATGGACCTTGCGACATTGGTCAAAATAATTCTCCATGCATGTGTGATGGCTGTTGTTCAAGATATTTTCCATGAAAATTTTGTCCCTATACCATGATTGGTCAAGGAGGTTATCCAATATATCGTCTTAGGGATGATGGAAGAATAGTCACTAAGTTTTAGTGTTCAACTTGTCAATCGATATGTTGTGCCGTATAATGCTAAATCGCTTTTGAAATACGACGCACATATTAATGTGGAAGTGTGTAATCAATCTCAAGTTATGAAGTATCTTTTTAAATGTGTATATAAGGGTCCTGACTCAGTCTTCAACCAACAGGCAACAAGTTTCCTTGATGAGATCAAAATGTATTCTGACTGCAGGTACGTGTCTCCTTGCAAATCTAAGTGTTGAATTTGGTTTTGAAACACATTCTCATGATCCAGTAGTTGACCGATTGCAATTACATCTTTCGGGTGAACAACAGGTATCATTTCTTGATAATGAGCAACTTGATTCTGTCACGAAGAAACCATTCATTTGTCATACTAAGTTCACTGCTTGGCTTGATTATAATCTTAAGCATTTAAAGGCAGGTGATCTTATGTATCCTGATTTCCCTGCTAGATATGTCTCGAACAATGTCCAATGGCAACCTAGATAAAGTGGTTTTGCTATTGGTCATTTAATTCATAATTCTCCAAATTTTGGAGAGTTGTACTATCTATGAATTTTGTTAAATAAGATCAAGGGTGCAACATCTTATGAGGATATTTGAACGACAAATGGCATTTTATACTCGATATACAAGGATGCATGCTATGCATTAGGTTTGTTGAATGATGATAAAGAATACTTTGAAGGTACAGCTAAAGCTACTTGCTGGGCTTCTGGCCATTTGTTACACTATATGTTTGTCATTTTCAAACTCACTTGTTAAACCTGATGCCGTTTGGAAAAAGTCATGGGGCTATTTGGTCGAAGGCATTCTATATATGCACAGACAAATACTACATGTACCAAGTAACTTTTTTAGTTTATACTTTTGTCATCCATTTCAAAAAGTCATTATTGCCTATAGATATTATTACTTTCATATAGTCTTTATATATGTGGGTGTGTGTATGCGTATGTAATAATGTAAACTTCTTTTGTAGATTTGAATCTATCAAATGAAGAGTTGAAAATTGGCACTCGCTGAAATAGAGAAAGTACTGCATTCAAATGGTCGTAGTTTATGCAATTATACTACACTTCTTTCATATAGTCTTTAAATGTGTGCGTGTGCGTGTGCACTTTTATTAATGTAAACATCTTTTGTAGATTTGAATCTATTAGATGAAGAGTTGAAAATTGGCACTCACTGAAATAGAGAAAGTACTGCATTCAAATGGTTGTAGTTAACGCAATTATACTCTGGTTTCAATACGTACCAACGTTCATCTTTCAGATTATGCTAACAGATTAATTCAAGAACTACAAAAAAGACGCATTGGAAAATAAAGCATGCCTTCTTACTGGTATTATAAATGATGAACAACATCGCATTGTTCAAACCATCATTGACTCAGTTCATTTTGATCATGAAGGTTTTTATATGTCTATGGTTATGGTAGCACTGGTGTCACATCCTATCTTAGGCATGTGACATGCTGCATGCCAAAAAGGAATATCTTCTTTAGCACGCAAGGCACTCAAATGGAACTCACTAAATTTAGAACAGCAAAAACCACAATTTAATAAGATCCCAATAAACATAGTGATATTCTAAAAAATGATCTTCCAAAAGCAATATTTGAAGTATGAGGCCTCACTCCTCGATTATTACATATTCAAATCTCAATCCAAACTCGCAAGTCTAACAGAATGAATAAACATAAACTAATGTTTTTGTCCTTTATCAAGCAAGTTCAATCATTTCTTGTCTCGACCCATGCGACTGCCTACTCTATCTTAACTACAAAGAAAGAAACATAATACAAAGGGGTGAGCAAATGAGTGCTTAATAAGGGAATTTGACCTATAAAGAAATATAACATGGATGATCAAATCGAAAAGATATCTAAAGAAAGGAACGAGCTGAAAGCATACCACTTGGTAGAGGTCATTATTCACTTACTTTATCAGTATCACAAGAAGAAGGAAGGAAAGAAAAAAAAAAATACTAAATCAATGCAAACTTTAGTACACATAAAAATTATCACAAGTTACAATTTTTTAAGCCAAGAGTTATGATAGCATTTAAGTCATGCAATCAATCGAGTAATTACAATGGGCCCCCAAACATAAAATTATGACAGCATTTAAGTTATGTAGTCAGTCGAGTAATTACAATGGGGCCCCAAACATACAATAGTGGTGACACTATCTACACCAGCGATATAATAATAGTATCTGTGTCACGATATTGTAATAGTATCAGTACCCTTAGAGAACACAACTATCAAAGTGTTACTACATGTGGGCTAACATTAACCAAATGATACAAAATAAAATAAAATAAATCAAATAAAAGAAGAAGGCCCAAGAGGTAATTGAAAATAGTCATCTCAAAATTTAGACATATACCTGATTGATAAAACAAAAAAATAATTGTAGCTTTTAGTAGAGGCAGGGAAGGAAAAATTAAATAATTAGGTAGATAAATAAAACATTTACTTGAGCTAGAAAATCTGGAAAACTAATGTTTAAAGAAAAGGAAAAATTACTAACCAACTCTAAATTTATTAACCTCCATAACATATTTATACAACTAAAATAATTAGCAATACATTTCTATAGGACAAAGCGAGTTAACATGTCTCTTATCTCGTTATGCAAAATCTATAAGAGAAATGTAGCTAGACACTATATCTATGATTAGCAACTTATGAAATAATATTATTATATTATTTTCTTAATTAAGGTACTGTATGTTTTCTCTAACTAAACTATCCTGTGAGCTCTTTCAAGCACTTAAATAATAATAGTAGTAATAATAATAATATTAATAAAGCTCAACAAGCAGTGCACGAAAACTATGGCAAGCCATGGCTCACGACACTTTGGTGAGAAGGTTAACATATGCTCAGTGCTAGGTGCAGAACATCAAACAAGCGATTTTGATTCAAGAAAAAATTTAGATCACTTAGAAAGAAGGAATAAAAACGTTTAAGATATATTAGCATAACACACAGACACACGCATATACATATGTATGTATGTATGTATTTATGTATGTATGTCTGTATATGTCATGGATCAAATAATTCAATAGATTGAAGAGGTAAAATTCCACTTGCTTTAATTTTCTAAATAATAGGAATCTTCAATTATTACTCCTTTAATCCCAACTCATCTCCAATTTCCTCAATTCCTAATTCCATTCATAGACTTTCTATTTAAAAAAAAAAAACTTAATCTTTCTATAAGAAAAAAATATCAACTAAATTTATTCATAACCATAAAGCAAAAAACTTACTCTAAGCACCTTAATCACTTGTCAACCAGTAGTCGTAGAAAGAATTTTGTCAATTTGGGTTTCTTTTCCTACAGAGAAGGTTTTACGTTAAATTGTAGGCTCTTTTCCTTTGAGGTAAGACATAAACCTCCCCCCAATATATACATATACTTCTTTATTATTTTTTTAAAAGAGGTATATTCCAAGTAGAAGACTAGTACCTTATCTAGCAATATAACTTATTTAATTTAAATTTCACTTTTTTACCCACTAGATAATGGTCTAATGACCCTACCATTACATCTTCTCTCCCTTATAGAAAGTTTCATCCTCGAAACTTACCTTCATCCAAGAATAAGAATGGGTATTTTGCTATTGCTTCACTCTGTGGCTCCCAAGTAGGTTCCCTCGGTGTTTGACCTTGCCATTGAATCTTTACATAGAGAATGGTATGATGTCTCAACACTTGATCCTTATGGTCCTCAATGCCAATAATGTTTTCCTCAAATGTAAGGTATTTATTAATATGAAGCTGTTCATGTTCGAACACATGGCTTGTGTCATGCACATACTTTCGAAGCTGTGACACATGAAACAAATTGTGTACACTTACCAATGAAGGTGGTAAAGCAAGGCTATAGGCCATTGGACTTAATCTCTCCAAAATCTCAAAAAGTCCAATAACGTGAGCATTTAGCTTCCCTTACTTCCTAAATCTCACCACCCCTTTTGTAGGAGATACTTTAAAAAATACGTGATTTCCAACTTGAAATTCCAAGTCTTTCCTCCTTTTATCAGCCCAAGATTTTTTACGTTCTTGAGTTTCTTTTAATCTTTTCTGGATCATTTTAATCTTGTCTTAGTCTCATCCACTAATTGTGGCCCTAGTATCTTTCTATCTCCCAAGCCCTAATAGGATGGCATTCTACATTTTCTTCCATATAATGCTTCACATGGTGACATTTGGATGCTGACATGGTAACTATATATGCGAATTCTACAAGTATGAGATATTTTTCCCAATTATCACCAAAATCAAGCACGCAAGCTCGCAACATATCTTCTAAAGTCTAGATAGTTATCTCTATCTGGCCATCCATCTGTGGATGGTATACTGTGCTCATCGTCAATTCAGTGCCTAAGGCATACTGAAAACTTTTCCAGAACCTCGAAACAAATCTAAGATCATGGTCTATTACAATTTCCTTAGGGAACACTCAACAAATCTTTCTAACAAGGCATCAACATGGATAGGTAGGAAGTGCATGACTTGGTCAATCTATCCACAATGACCCAAATGGTATTATTCTTAGCTCATGATTTTGGCAACCCTATTACAAGGTCCATAGAGATACACTTCCATTTCCACTCTGGAATGTCTAATGATTGAAGCAAACCTAAAGGTTTCTGGTGTTCAGCCTTAACTCTTTATCAAGTCAAACATTTAGCAACAAACTCTCCAATATCCTTCCTCATATTTCTCTACTAGAAATTTTCATGTAAATCTCAATGAATTTTTGTCTCTCTAGGGTGCATTGAGAAACGTGACTACGGGCTTCCAATAAATCTCCTTTTTCAGTTCCAAGTCATTAGACACACATAGTCTATTTCCAAAATATAGTTTGCCATCACCATGTAAGTGGAGGTAAGACTGATTTCCTTTCTCAAGCTTTGCTCAAATTCCTTCTAGGTAAGGGTCTTTATGTTGAGTAGTTTCAAGTCTTTCTACAAGGGTAGACTATATCATGATATGAGCCAATATGCTAGTTTCTTCTTTCCTCATCACTTCTATCCGTAGGTTCTCCATTTCATAAATTATGTCCTCTTGTGAGGTAATCATTACTGCCATGTTGGTTATAGGATGTCTACTGAGAGTATCAGCTACCTTATTTACCTTGCCTAGATGGTAGTGCACTGTGATGTTGCAATCCTTGATAAGTTTCAACAGACGTCTCTGCCTCAAATACTCTTTTTGCATTGAAAGATATTTCAAGCTCTGGTGATTAGTATGTACCTTACAAGTAAACACCATACAGGTAATGCCACCAAATTTTCAATGCAAACACCACCACTGCCAACTCAAGATCATATGTAGGGTAGTTTCTCTGATAACTCTTCAGTTTTGTGGAGGCATTTGGAATGACTTTATCATGCTGCATAAGCACACATCCCAAACCTACAAGGGAGGTATCATTGTAGATGGCAAACCCTTTAGCTCCTTCTGGTAATGTAAGTACCAAAGCTGTTACTATCGTCATTTAAGTTCTTGAAAGCTACTTTCACATTCAGAGGTCCATTTGAACTTAACTCTCTCACCTATGAGTTGAGTCAATGGTACTGTAATGCTCGAGAAACCCTCGGCAAATTTTCTGTAATAACCCTGCCAAACCTAGAAAGCTACGTGTCTCAGTCACATTAGTACGTCTCTGCCAGCTAGTAATTTCCTCTACCTTTTAGGGGCCTATAGAAACACCTTCTTCAAAAATCAAATGTCCTAGAAACGCAACTCTAGACAACCAGAATTCGCATTTCTTAAGTTTGGCATGCAATTATTTCTCTCTCAAAGTCTACACCATCGCCCTCAAATATTACTCATGATTCTTTATACTTCTTGAGTAGACCAAAATATCATCAATAGAAACTACCACAAACTGATCTAAATACTGTTTGAATACATGCTTCATCAGATCCATTTTTCAATTTGAAAGGCATTACAACAAACTCATTATGCCTGTACCTAGTCTTGAAAGCCATTTTATGTACATCATCCTTTTTTATCTTCAATTGATGATAACCTAAACTCAAGTCTACTTTTGAGAAGACCGGAGCCCTTTGAAGTTGATCAAACAAGTCATTAATTCGAGGCAAGGAGTACTTATTCTTCACGGTTACTTTGTTTAGCTCATGGTAATCAATGCACAATCTTAAGCTGCCATCTTTTTTCTTCACAAATAGCAGTGGGGCACCCTAAGGTGAGACACTTAGATGAATCTACCCCTTATCCAAGAGTTCTTGCAATTGCACCTTTAATTCCTTCAACTCTGCTGGACCCATGTGATAAGGTGCCTAAGAAATAGGCGTTGTGCCAGGAGCCAATTCAATTTCAAATTAAACTTCTCGATCAGGAAAAAGTCCTAGAATATCCTCTTAAACATGTTAGGAAATTCTTTTGCCATAGGAATGTCTTCCAACTTAGTCTTTTCTTGTTTAATATCAATTATACTAGCCGGAAAGCCTATGCACCCTTTTCTTAACATCTTTTGCACTTTCAACATAGAGATAACACGAGGAGATAATTGACTTTTGGCAACAAATTGAAACTTAGTTTCACCTAGAATTTGAAAGACTAGACGGCCATTGAAAGAAGACAACCAATCCATACCAAGAATCACATCGAAGTCTTTCATTTCAAGCTCTATCAAGTTAGCAGGCAAGTCCCTTCCCTCAATTCTTACTAGATAATCCCTATATACAGTATGAGCCACAATAGATATACCTAAAGGGGTCTCAACACAGAACTCATTAGGCAACACATTAGATACACAATTTATAAAGGAAGTAAAATCTAGGGAAACATAGGAATAATTTGATCCGATGTCAAACAAAACATATGCACATTCAGTTATAATAGGCACAATATCGGCCACCACTTGCTCATCTGCCTGGGCATTTCCCTGAGTAATAACAAAGACTCTGGTACAGTTCTATGGTCCAAGATCATCTTGCCTATCTTGGTATAGCTCAGCTCTACCATGGTTGGGATAATTGCCCTGGCTATTCCCAATTTGTGGCTGCTCTCGAACAAGTCGACAATCTTGAATATGATGCTCAGTGGATCCACAATGTAGACATGCCTTAGCTTTTCACCAACATGGCCCTGGCGGATGCTTTCTTCTACATGAGGTACATTGATTAAATACTACATTCCTAATAGGTACGGTTGCTGCTTTTTTAAGTGCGTTACCCTGTTGCTTATCCCTGTTCTGAGAAACACTCATTCGATCTCTCTTCCTGTTATCACAGTTCTCCTATCATATACTTCTTGAAAAGTTTGATGTTGAAAGTTCTCCACTTTCTCAAGTACTTCAAAATGTAACCCTTTCTCAAACTTGCGTGTTTTCAATTCTTTAATTGACACCATTAGTGGAGCAAAACGTGACAACTAATTAAATTTTAGCCCATACTCCTCAACTGACATGTCTCTTTGTTTTAAATTGATGAACTCGATGGTCTTTTGACTTTTATAGGATTAAGGGTAGAATCTAAGCTCAAAAGCCTCTCTAAACCGAACCCACATGATAAGTCCTTCCATTTGGTCCTTTTGTAATGCCTACTATTCTTTTGCTAAGCCTTTTAGCAAACGAGTTCTAAGTCGTACTTTTTAGTCTTCCCCAAAGTCATAAGTTTCAAGATTGTCTTCTATTTCTAATAGCCATTTGGATGCTACCTGAGGACCATCTTCCCTATTAAATAAAGGAGGTTTCAACTTCATAAACTGATCAAATGCCAGATATTCCACATCTCTAGCCAACATGGATGGCATTTGCATGAATTGAAGGCCAATAAACTATGGAGGCATTGGAACAAACTATTAACCAATTGCTGGAGTGGGAGCATTATGTGGCACTGGCATATATTAATGCACACACACATATTGAGGTAACTAGGTGCCCTATAGTGTTGGGTCAGTTTGTACAATCAGAACAGTCTAGGGTACAGGCACTAATTGAGATATTTGAATTGGCTGCACTGACGGAATTGGTGAGAATGGAACAAACTAAGAAATTGAAACTGATTGTGACTCTATAGTGAGTGGTACATATGTGACTTGCGATAGCGGTACTGTTGATGTACTGGTACAGAAGGCGCAGAAGCATTTATTAGCATCGGCATTGATAAGTGTGCTAAGAGAGATGTCACCGGATCGATATGAGATTGGGAAAGTAATAGTGGTGGCATAATTGCCTAGATTGTGGTATGCAACAAAGGAGCATTCATTACATTTGTTAAAGCCCGGTTGGTAGTTAAACAAACAATTCGACCCAAAAGCAAATGATGCCTCTTTAGATAAGGTCGTAACCCCATCCTGGGCCTTGACCCTGGGCGTTTCACATATTAGATAATGGATTGAATCCTTGGCCCTATCATAATCATGGACCTCTCGTGTCTTCTTAAGTTCAACTATTTCTGGCCCAAACAGTTGTCCTCCTACTCTCTAAGTTGAAGCCGTTCGAATTAGAGAGTAGCCTTTCGAATTAAAGAGTAGCACTGCCAAACAAGAGCCTCTGACATTGGGGCTATGAAATCAACTTGTTATCCAATGCCATGCATGGTTACTTGCATCACTCAACATCATAAGCATGCAACAGTCATGATGTAACCTCTTTACACGTCAGGCCAACAACTAGCCTACCGAAGGTTCTCAAGTCAAAGTGTAACCCCCTAGATGAGACCCGGCAATGTCAGAGACCAGCTAGCATGCAATGCTTCCAACATGCATTATGACCTACGCAATGCTGTAGACGTGTCGACGCTACCTAATATGCCCATACACTACATTTTGACATATGGACTCTGGAGCTTTACTAGTAACCTTTAAAATAAGCTGCCCAAAGTAAAATCTTGACAAGCTAGCATTAAACACCTTAGTGGCTACAAAGTTCTTCCCCAAGCTTGCCCTCATAAGCTTATACAGTAAGCAAAGTCCATACAACAGCATACCCATAAGATTTGCTACAAACATTCATAGCGAGGAGCAACCCATAAACCATGTGCCACCCCGCGACTTTACCTTGAATAATTGTCGGTATACTAGAGCTCGCAGAAGGTCCTCAATGTCGATCGTCACCCTTGCATGCTTTACTCTCTCTAAGCTAGCACGAGGTCAAAGTACAACAATGTAGTAAAGGCCACTAGTTGGTGCACTGGTCAAGGACAACTACTAAAGGCGACAAGTAAGCATAACATACTTCATCTACTCGAGGAAAATCCCCAAACACTTTTTCTCAAAAGCTTACTCGGTCCTTTATGTCTGCAAGGTGTTTGACAAAATTTTCTTACGAGGATAGCTCGTCCAAGTATCGATCCAGCATATCCTTCACCAAGAAATCAAAGCATCAATCGTCCTCAGTGAAGTGGTGTAGCGTAGGTTCGCAACCCGTGTTCCCCTCGGTTCTAAGCAGCATAGGTTCGCAACTCGTGTTCCTCTCGGCTCTAAGGAGCGTAGGTTCGCAACCCATGTTTCCCTCAGCTCTAAGGAGCTTAGGTTCGCAACCCGTGTTCCCCTTTGGCTCTAAGAAGCGTAGGTTTGCAACCTAGGTTCCCCTCGGTTCTAAGGAGTCAGGAAACCACGCTTGGTTGATGTCACAAGACCACATGATCTAAGTGCATTTTAAGTGATCGAGAGCAAAGCATTGGGCTATTAATCAAACTTTCTTTTCTCTTCTGCTTCAAAATGCGAGCTTAAATCAATAAAGTTTCTCATTAATTATCTGCACTGCAGGTGTTTGAGTAAACTCCTAAGAAAGATTGTATGGATGATATGTAATGTAGCATGCTAAGGTGACAGTCACAAGGTGTTTGACAAAATTTCTCATACACCTTCCTTGCAACCTTTCATGCTTTCCAAGTGTTTGATAAAATTCCCAAGTACTTAAAACCCAAGTACAAAGCCTTATCAAATATGACAGTAGCACTAATCTAATTACACTTTATATAACACCACGCCATACATTCCGTTTTCCTTTCCAAAGTTTGACATGCTTGCTTCACTCAACAGGTACTTTGACAAGCGAGGCCGACAATTGGTGCCGGGCAGCGGCCATCATAATTGACAGTGTTTGACTTGTCACACCCACGCCTCGAAGTTAATACACTGTCCCTAGCAAACAAACATACTTAGGGATGGAACGAATTTACAACCTTTGATTTTCAACATGCTTTTCTTTCTTCTATGTCCTTCGAGCCATTATTCCTCGCATTGGAAAAATTTCACATGTTGCTCATGATACAGGTTTGGCTGCACAACTTGTCCTTCGTCTCACCCATCTGGAAAGAGTTCTCAACTGCCTCTTCTCACTTATTGCTATGCCGCACTATAAGCAAGCCAAACAAACTTTAGATAACCCTAAGTTACACATTCCAGTTCACCTTGGCATGTGGCGGCGAGAGTCTACCGGCGAGTTTTTTGCCGAAGAGATCCAATGCATTACGGAGGAGGAGGAGTTCAAGTACTACAATGAATCCAGTCAATTGAGTGAAGATATTGTGGTGGTTCAACCAAGGCCCAGAGACTGATCAAGCTCCTCTCTTGAAAGAGAAATAACAATGTTTCAAGATGTCCTTGATTTGAGAATCCGGGTACCATTACATCCCCACTTGTGTGTTATTTTCCATTCGGACAGTTTTAGTCTTGGCCAGTTGCACCTCGTGGGTGGAGGATCATGTTAGCGGCACTTATCCTTTTGCAGCAAAGAGAAGTTCATTTCTCCATGCTGATCTTTAAGACATTATTCTCTATCATCTGATCCGTCATGAAACCTGGTTGGTTTGTCCTCTCTTCCCGCGGATCCTAAAAGCTCTTCAACCATGGACGATATGATGACGATGGTTCATGGAGGGGGAAATACCTATTCCTCGCTTGAATACACGGCGTCTAGGACATCCTACAAATATGGGTTACCACTGCAAAAAATGAACTCCTGACATTATGCGAGGATACTCGTCGAGCTTTGCTAGCCTTAGCAGCAGATTGCAGAAGCCAGTCATACAATATGAAAGATTTGATTACACGCGACAATCTTGTTGCGAGAGGCTTTGCTGTTCCATCAGAGCCTGGGATGTGCCCACCTGTTACAGCCGATCCCAGGGTGAGACTTTTAACCCGTTCAAAGAGAAGCGTTGGCTATCGGGCCAACAAGCTTGCCAAAGGTGGCACGACGTGTTTTTCCGCACCCACTCCCTGCCTGGTCGAATCAAACACTTCTCTTAGCTCAAGAAGCTTAGATGAGATGGAAAGCGATCATAGGAGCGGTGAAGAGAATGAAGAGGGTTCCAGCCATGAAGAGGGTGAGGATGCGAAAGATTTCTCAGACAGTGAGCCCCTCGAATTCCTGCTCAACTTGGAAATTGTCGGCTCCCCTTCCTTTGACGGCTCAAGTATAACCACGCTCATCCCTTTCCCCTTCTTCTCTCTTTTTTTTTACCTTTCATCTTTCTTTAGTGCTTCTAAATTTTTCTTTTGTTATACAGATGCAGAAGACTATCAAAATGTTGCTTTAGCAGTGGTTGAGAGGCTTGCGTGAAAATCAAAAAATGAAAGGCAATTCATCATCCTGGACTTTTCTTGGAGGTAATGTCTCTACTAGCAACCCCCAGCATTTAACCATGCATTCCGTTGCCAGTACTATTCCTACTATAGCCGAGGGAGATCCTTTCTCAAGCTTTATTAAGAAAGGAGTATCGGTACGTGTATATACACTTTTGTGGAACATTTTAATTTTTGCTCCTACTCACGATCTTTTTAATGCAGCTCATTTTTGAAATTTCCTCTGCGATGATGGTGCCCGAGATTGCGAACAAGTGCCAGGATCTCTAACGCCTACTTAAAAATGAACGGAAAGCACATGTTAAAGTTGAAAAGGAGCTCGCAAATGAACATATACGCCGTGCTGGACTAGAAGAGGATCTCAAGAGGGAGAAATTGTCCTAAGCAAAGGTAGAGAAGAGTCTTGCAGATACCGAAGCAGCCAAGGAGGGACTTGAGTCCAAACTCAATTCTTCAGTTGAAAAGGCCCAGAAAACTGCAGTGAGTGATTAGAAAAAGAGCAGAAAGTTTGGTAAGTACGTTGCCAGTATGTTGAGGCTAAGCTCAGAAAAGGCCACGAAGCAAGCTATCAAGAACTGCTTACGAGAGGTCTAACAGGTGTACTCAAATGTTGACATTAACTGTTTCAAGGCCATAATCACTCATCCAATGCCTCATCCCGACCAGGCCCTGTTGAGCATTGATTCTCCATCCATATTTGGCCTGCCGAATATAGATGAGACTATTTCTCTGGGCTATGCTGACGCATAATGCTTGGTTACCAAGTTATTCTAGATTTGTTACCTTTTGAACTAATATGTGTTTTACTCTACTTTGCTCTCTAAAGCACAAGACTACAAATCACCTTAGCTTCTATTGTCTTTTTTTTCCCTCTTTATGCCTTCGTTACTTATGTTGATGACAATCCTGCTCCTTGAGGGAGTTGCTTTCTTAAATCACCAGCGATTATATGCTCGTGCCTAGAAAGGGTAAGGAGATGTTACAGATTCTTTAGGGGTGTTATCTTAACCCGTTAGCTACTACTGCTTGTCTATGACTCAATAGCAGTGGTTTGGAAAAGGTCGTTTGCTAGCCCCTAAAAAGGCCGACTCGTGTACCTCGAGCCCAACTAATTGAGCTATAGAGATAGGGATTGTCGTGGTAGACATTATGTCTATTCTCGCAGAGGTAGAGACTATTGTTAATCTCGTGAAAACGAAAAGTGTTTGTCTGTGAAAAATAGAGACTGTTTAAGAGTCTTGTAGAAATAACAAAACTACTTGCAAGCCTTCGCGACTGTTTGCAAGCCTTACTGAAATAGAGACTGTTTGTCAGCATCGTCGAAATAACAGAGAGACTATTGTATGCAAGTGTTCTGCAAATAGAGACTGTTCTTGAGTTTTGCAGGAATAATAGAGACTGTAAGCAAGTCTCCGAAAATAGAGACTGTTTGTTAATCTCGCAACAAGTCTCCGAAAATAGAGATTGTCAGCAAGTCTCCAAAAATAGAGATTGTTCGTTAGTCTCGCAAGAATAACGGAGACTGCAAGCAAGTCTCCGAAAATAGAGACTGGTCATTAGTCTTGCAAGAATAACAAAGACTGTCTGTTTCCAAGTCTTATGGAAATTCATTGCAATATCTCATGTTGAAATGTCAAAAGGGAATCATCGAACTAATTAAAGGACATTTATTAATGTCGCAACGCCATCTTCCTTTGCCGCCTAGGTCTAAGAACTAATTTAAAAGAAAAGAAAATGAACCTTTTGTCTAATCGGCCTTGCGGCACTCATTCAAGCTTAGCCTTTTAACCAATTTCTAAGGAACTTACCAAAGTAAGAATTTTCATCCTAGAAATGATACTTCTTCAAGTGGATTGCATTCCAACTATTCAGCACTTCCTTGCTGTCCTTGGTGCTGAGCCTATATGTCCCATTGGCTGACTACCTTTGTAACTTGGTATGGTCCTTCCCAGTTGGGTCCCAAGTTCCCTGCATTCACCTCCTTTGTGTTCTCGAAGACTTTTGTTAACACTCAGTCTTCTGGCTTAAACGTCCTTGCCCTTAAATTTTTGTTGTAATGTTTGGTGACTTTTTGCTGGTATGCCACTATACGAATGAGGGCTTGCTCTTTCTTTTCCTCAGTAGCATCCAGCTCGCGACGCATTCCCTCATTGTTTTGTACTTTGGAAGCCTGGATAATTCGCAAAATTAGTAAGCCCATATCTGTTGGGATAACTACTTCAACGTCGTATATCAACGAGAAAGGTGTCTCTCCAGTGGAAGTCCTGGCTGTGATACGATAAGATCATAGCACTCCTGGGAGTTCTTCTGCCCAGCACCCCTTAGCACTCTCCAACCTTTTCTTCAAAGTAGAAATAATGATCTTGTTAGACGACTCGGCTAACCCATTAGCTTGAGGATGCCTTGGGATAGAAAACATGAGTCTATTCCTTACAAAAATCTTTAAAGTTTTGGCTGATGAACTGGGAACCATTGTCAATGACAATTTCTGAGGGAACTCCAAAACGGCATATTGTGTTTTTCCACACGAAGTTTTTGACCTCCTTGTCTCGGATCTAATGATAAGATTCAACCTCCATCCATTTGGAAAAGTAGTCTGTAGCCACCAACATATACACTTTTTGTCCTGGTATGGTGGGCAACTTCCGGACGATATCCATCCCTCACTTCATAAACGACCGAGGAGAAGTGATAGAGGTCAGTGGCTCAACCGGTTGGTGTGGGATTTGGGCAAACCTTTGACAACTGTCACATTCCCTTATATAGTTAAGGGCATTGGACCGCATGTTTGGCCAATAATATCCTGCAGTGTGTGTTCAGTTAGCTAGACTCCTTGCTCCTGTGTGATTCCCATACTGCCTTTCGCGTAACTCAGCTAGAATGTAATTGGCCTCTGTTGGGCTTAAACATCGCAAATAAGTCCCTAAGTATGATTTCCTATATAAACTCCCGTCGATGATGCAGTACCAGGCTACTTTGGCCTTAAGCTTCCTAGCCTCTGCACGATCCTTAGAGAAAGTATCATTTTTGATGTACTGGATAATTGGGGTCATCCAGTTTGGCTTATCATCCACGCACGTGACCTCAACTATTCGCTCGCTCTCAATGGCTAGCCATTGTGAATATGTCACTGGGATACTTTTCAAAGTAACAGATTGCGTTGCTGCTCCCAAGCTCGCCAGTGCATTCGCATGACAGTTGTTATCACGGCTTACCTGCTTTATCTCAAATTCTTTGAATACAGATGCTATCTTCTTAACATTGGTGAGGTAAGCTATCATATTTTCACCTTTTGCTTGGTAGGTTCCCAAAATTTGGTTTACCACCAACTACGAATCATTATTTAGCATGATATGTTTGACGTTCACATCTTTAGCTAACGTCAAACCCATTATGAAGGCTTCGTATTCTGCTTCATTATTTGTGGCCTTGAATCCACATTTAATAAACTGTTCAATTTCGTCTCCCTCGAGCGACTGTAGTACTATTCCGAGCCCGCTACCTCTTGCATTGCTCGATCTATCTACAAAAAGTACCCATCTCCCTAACTTTGGATTTTCAATGAGACATGACACTTCTTTCTCTGCTTCTGACTGGATACATGGTGTGAATTCTGCCACAAAATCTGCAAGCACCTGGGACTTCACTGCTGTTCTTGGTTGGAATGTAATATCGTACTCACTTAGCTCAACAGCCTATTTAACAAGTCAGCCAGATAGCTCCGGACTGTGCAGGGTCATGTTTCTGCTTGACCGGGTGAAATGCTGGATCTGCTTTCAACTTAGGAACGATTATTCTTGGGTCTATTCCTTCCATGTCAACATGCAACCATGTAAAGCAATCCCAGTTACTACTGAGAAAATCTACCATCTAGCTTCTCAATTTTGGCTCCAACCCTGATTCGATTTGGACTCTATGGCTTGCCTTCTCTGGGTTAATCTTTACTTCATCCAATTCCTCTGGTTGAGGACAATCAAGCGGAGTTGAGACAGAAGCTTCTTCTACGTGGTACAAGGTATCACGTCGGGCCCCTCTCATCGCGGTCCAATAGGACCCACGGGAGTTTGATTGCTGCCCCCTTATCTCGTTGACTCCCTACCTTGCTGGAAACTTTAGGACCTAATGGCAAGTGGATGGAATTACCTTCGTGTCAAGAATCCACGGTCTTCCTACTATGCTGTTGTACGGGGATGGGCTGTCTATCACTAAAAACTTGACATCCATGTTGATTCCTTCAGTGAATACTGGCAGGTGTATCTCTCTAATAGTGTACTTGTGCTCTTCGTTGAATCTTACCAGAAGGGTGGATTGCCTTACGAGTCGTTGTTCGTCAATCCTTATTTCCTTGAATGCATTTAACATCAAAACATTGGCCAAGCTGCCGTTGTCTACCAAGACCCTCCGGACTGAACAGTTGGCCACTATAAGTGCGATTACCAATGCATCATCATGCGGGTTATTTAAATAGGAAATCTCATAATTAGAGAATGATATTATTGTTTCTGGACCCATGTCAACTGGTTGCAGGGGACGATGATCGTGTTCTACTGCCAGGTATGCATGCCTTTTTGCTGCAGAGACACTGATCTCACTAATGTGCGATCCCCCCATAATGCATTTCACTATTCGTTCACGCCGCAGTGGCTTTCGTGGAACCAGATCTTCAGCTTTTGTCTTCCTGTCTCGTCGGGCTAGGGTCTGTTTTCCCTTATTAGAGAGGAGCTCAAATAGATATCTTTTCTTCAATAACTCAGTAACTTCCTATTTGAGACCATTGCACTCTTCAGTGGTATGTCCGTGATCTGCATAGAACTTGCACTACTTGGACCTGTCTCTTAATTCTACTGGGGATCTCAATTTTCCTGGCCATTTGACGGTATTACCCATGGTCCTTAACGTGTGAATGAGTTCGGACGGGAGTTACAGAGAGGTTATAATCTGGAGCCTTTACTTTTCGCTCTAAGTCTCGATCAAGGAGTCCTCTCCTATCACGAGGTTTTCTATTGATTGCCTCGCCTTCTCCTAAGCTCCTAAGGGGGTAGGGCTCATGCCTCCTTAACTGTTGTCCCAAGTGGAGGTCTCCTTGTCCATGGCTTGTGAAAGTCTGGGAAGGTTAGTGCGGTTATCTTCCCATTTAATCTGAGCCCACGCCTTTGTTAGGGCATCCTCCATAGTCTTGGAAGGATACTTTGTAAGTTCTTTGTAAAGGTCTGAGTGGCCATCTAGATATGTGGTCCTATCAAATGGCTTCATATTTGGGAAGGACAATTTGGTGGGCAAGTCTACCATCGCGATGGCATCTACAAAGGGAGGTTATGCGTAGTTGTTAGCAGCACTTTTTTTAATAGGAGCAGGTACCCCTGGAATTCTTTGGATTAAAGATTCCAATTCAATGAATTGCCTAAGCATGTTTGGGTGTGACCCATCTTACGTGGGGGTCATGTGTTCCCCCGCTTCTTTGTGTTGGTTCGAAGTGCTGGCTGCGTTAGTTGCGAATGTCAAGATTCTATCCCTAGGAGTCTGGCGGGGTGTAGAGTCCAATGATTGCATTGGATCCACTGATTCAATCAACACGGCCTTTTCTTTATCTTAGAGTGCTGTTTTTGCTAAGAGGGCAGTAATTTTTTCCGTCAGGTCCAAATTCTCTTAACGTATAGCGTTATTTTCTGCCTCTACGTCTTTGAATTTGTTTTCATACATCGCTAGTTTCTCCTCGTATAGCGCCATCTTGGCCAAGATGGCGTGCATGCTACTACCCTCACCAGCACTAGTACTAGGGTTGGATGTCATGGGAATTGCTGATTGAGCGCAAAAGTACCACTCTTGATCACAATGCCTTGATTATAGGGGCCTCACGGTGGGCACCAAATTGTAGAGGATGAATTCTACAATCATGGACTGGGTCGACTTGGGCCCTAATAACCTACAAGACCAAGAAAGGTGAACGATGAAAGCCTTGACACTGATGTGGTGCTGGCCAAAGGTACTTTGACGGTCAAGTCAGCATTGAGTTTGGAAAGAAACAAAGAATTGTTATATGACGGGTTGTAGGTGAACCATAGATATGAATAAATTGATATTTTGTGCATGTCTTACCTCCTCTACTGTCGAGTGGTCCTTTTATAGCTCCTTGGGCGAAGGAGTCCTCTAGATACTCAAGTCCCTAAACGTGTTTCAATCGACGTCTACCTAGTCATCATGCTTAGCCTTGTCATATATAGATCATGTATATCATTCTAATGTACGTCTTAACGAAAGATACATTCGTCTTTAAGAGTTTTATCTAATACGTAAGGTTGTAACCCCATCCTGGGTCTTGACCCTAGGCCTTTTACATATTACATTACGGATTGAACCCTTGGCCCAATCGTAATCATGGGTTTTTCATGTCTTCTTAAGTTTAACTATTTTTGGCCTAAACAGCCAAAACCTATTCTATCTCAGCTACAATGAAAGCAAACAGAATACACAGGGGTGAGTGAATGAGTGCTCATTAAAGGAATTTGACCCACAAAGAAATATAACGTAGATGATCAATCAAAAAGATATCTAAAGAAATGAACGAGCTAAAAACATACCACTTGATGAAGGCCATTATTCACTTACTTTATTAGTATCATAAGAAAAAGAAAAGAAAGAAAAAAAATATTAAATCAATGCAAACTTTAGGACACATAAAAATCATCACAAGTCACAGTTTTTTCAGCCAAGAGTTATGATTGCATTTAATCCATGCAGTATAGTCAAGTAATCATCATAGGCCCCAAACAAACAATAATGGTCACAGTATCTACAACAACGACAAAGTAACAGTATCTATATTTCGATACTATAATAGTATCAGTACCTTTAAGGCTTGTTTGGATTGACTTTTTTTTTCCCAGGAAAAAACACTTTTTTTTTTCCAGGAAAAAACACTTTTTTTTTCTGAACAAGTTATATTAAATTTGCAATAACTATTTGATTTGGCTTCCAAAAAACCTGAAACTCTGAAAAAAGCTCAAATACAACTTTTTTTAGAAGTCATAATTTTCAGCTTTTCAAAAAAATTATTTTTCAAAAGCTGTTAAAAAAAGTGTTTTCGAAAAAAGCTAATCCAAACGGGCCCTTAGAGAACACAACTATTAGAGAGTTACAGTATCCACTTATATACTACATGTGGCCTAACATTAAGTAAATAATACAAAATAAAATAAAATAAATCAAATAAAAGAAGAAGACCCAAGAGATAACTGAAAAGAGTTATTTTAAAATTTAGACATATACCTAATTGATAAAACAAAAAAATAATTGTAGCTCTTAGCAGAGGCAGGGAAGGAAAATTAAATGATTAGGTAGATAAATAAAACATTTACTTGAGCTAGAAAAATATGGAAAACTAATATTTAAATAAATGGAAAAATTACTAACCAATTCTAAATTTATTAACCCCCATAACATATCTATACCAGTAAAATAATTAGCTATACATTTCTATAAGATAAATCGAGTGAACATGCCTCTTATCTCGTGTCTTAAAATTCGTAAGAGATACATAGCTGGACACTATGCTCATGATTAGCAACTTATGAAATAATATTATTATATTATTTTCTTTTCTTAACTAAGATACTGTATGTTTTCTCTAACTAAACTATCTTGTGAACTCTTTCAAGCACTTAATAATAATAATAATAATAATAATAATAACAACAACAACAACAACAACAACAACAACAACAACAACAACAACAATAATAATAATAAAGCTCAATAAGAAGTGCAAGAAAACCATGACAAGCCGTGACCTACAACACTTCTGTGAGAATGTTAACATACGCTTAGTTTCCCGGTGCAGAATGTCCAACATTCAATTTTGATTCAGGAAAAATTTTAGATTACTTAGAAAGAAGGAACAAAAACATTCTAGATATATTAGCATAATATATATATATATATATATATACACACACACAAACACACACATATATATGTATGTATATGTGTGTGTGTGTATGTATATATGTATATGTATGTATATATCACAGATCAAATAATTCGATACATTAAAGAGGTAAAATCCTACTTTAATTTTTTGAATAATTGGAATCTTCAATATACTCCTTCAATCCTATGTCATCTCCAATTTCCTCAATTGGTAATTCCATTCACAGACCTTCTATTTTACAAAAAATAATAATGATTCTAGAAGAAAAAAATCAACTAAATTTATTCATAACCACAAAGTGAAATCTTACTCTAATCGCCAAAATCACTTGTCAATTGGGTGTTAGATATTGGAAATGGAGTAAAAATTGAGAAATCAAACGAGCAGCTAATTGTTGAAATTCTTGATGCATTTCTTATAAAGGAAATCTCTAATCTTACATTCTTCCTTGGTTGAGCTATTTTAGCACCAACACTAGAGATGTAGATCCCATAAATGATTACATTCTTGATTATATTCTAGGTGAAGAGCATATATATTACAGATTTGATTCCATTTGTAAGGCTAATTCAGGGATTGACAATAATGATAGTATAGTGTCTCAAGAATTCTTGAATAATATCAAGACATTTGGACTACCAAATCACATTTTAAAGTTAAAGATTGGTGTTCTTGTCATGTTGGTCCGCAATATTGACCAATCAAGTGGTCTTTGTAATGAAATATGATTATGCATCACAATTCTCGGGTAAAATGTCATTCAAGTTGAAGTATTAGTTGATAAAGCAAAGGGTTCCGATGTTAACATTCCATATATGTTGATGATACCTTATGATGTTCTTTTACCGTTTAAATTGTACTCCCTCTTGTTCCTTATTGTCGTATCATTTACAATGACTATAAACAAAAGTCAAGGACAGTCTCTCTCCACAGTTGGCTTATACTTGTCACGGCCAATCTTTTCACATGGAAAAGTATATGTTGCTGTATCTCGAGTTACAAGTTGACATGGTCTGCATATTTTGATACATGATTCTAAGGGTGTTCCACAATCCAAAACTAAAAATGTTGTGTATTATGAAGTATTCCACAATCTATCTTAGTGGCATTATCTCATATTTAGAATGTTTTATTATTTGTTTTGTTTTGTTTTGTTTTGTTTTTTTTGTAATTTTGTATAATGCAACTTCATATATCTTGCAATTGATGTATATCAATTGTTTATAAATTAATATAGAACTGTATTATTAATTATATTCTAAAATTTAAGTCATTCTCTAACTACTATGTTCATTTTTATCTCTCATTTCATGCTTATTCAATACTATAGCTTGCATAATACTCAAGAGTACATAATACATATATAATAATTTTATTTGTTCTGGCTACAAATTTTTCGTAAATGTTTTTTAAGCAAAGGATAAACCTTTTCTTTACAAAAAATTCATCATATATAACTATTCAACACATTTTTATGCTTTTTAACCAAGAAAAAAAATAATTAAAGCAATAATTTTTTATATATGATTTTATTTCTACCTACAGTTTACAATTCCCACATATTCTTTGGAAATCATTCTTTCCCTTCCGGAGCGGTGAAGACAAAGGACTTGAAGGATGGCTGAGAATCGACAGTGAACAGGCAGCGCTTGAAGCATGCATATGATCAGAGCATAGCTCGTCTGGAGACTATAGTGCTTCAAGACCCTATTCATGAAGATTGATAAGGAGTTGGTGATCGCCTGGCTGATAGCGTTGTAGTTAATGCTACTAGGAGGTAATCAAGGTTAAATTTTGTCATTTGCATTTTTTGTTTCAACTTCCTTTCGTTTCTTTTCTTTCACCCACAAAAAGTGTTGAATCACGATCTCTTTTCTCATAGGATACACCTTTGCTTATTATTTGCATATGCAAATGCAAGCTTGCATTGGCAATGCTACTAACCTAGTTTTTGGTGAGTATTTGTGGTGTTGAGTAACAGGGTTAGCAGTTGAAATGCTAATCATTAGCATGAAGAGCTTCAACGCAAGGTTGTATCAATCATTTCTCCACTTGTTCCCCATATATCCACCCCATCCCCACCACCCTTACTTGCTCTAGATTGCCAAATTTTGCTTGTTGTGTGCTTTGTTCTATTTGCTTGAGGACAAGTAAAGTTTAGGTTTGGGGATATGGGAGTTTGGTTCTTATTGTTTTCTTATTGTTTTTATGCTTCATTAGGTAATAATGCATTATATGCTTAAAAAATGGTGAAAATTTTCGGTTCTTATTGTTTTCTTATTGTTTTTAGACTCCATTAGGGTAGAATGCATTATTTGCTTAAAAGATGGTGAAACATTTTGATTTTTGTGCATTTAGAGTTGTTTATCCCTTGGTTGATTGGTGAATATAAGTTTGCATTATGAGGAGTAAATGGACTGAAGGGAAATCCAAATCTTGGAAAGGATGCCCTTGAAAGTTGTAGGGAGTGAGTGCCTTTAAGAATACATGTTGTAGCTATCCTATGGCTTGGTTGGAAAGAGTGATTGAAAAGGGATGTTGATATAAGTGTCTAATCCTTGATTGATTTTTTTTTTATGTGTCTTAGCCTTTCCTTTTCTTTTCTTTTGATTATGTAATGAAATGCAAAAATGTAAAAAGTCCAAAAAAAGGGAAAAATGCGAAAAGGTGCAAAAAGATGAAAAAGATTGAAAAATTAAAAAAAAATGAAAAAGAGAAAAAGCCAAAAGCACCAAAGAGTTCAATGAATATGTGCTTGAGTGACACAATGTCTACTTAGCAGAAGTTGCTCTTTTGTTCGTTTGTTATATGTGAATAAGCCTCTTACGACATTTTGCAAGCCATTGTATTTGTACGTTCTTCTCTCCTTCTCTTTGAGGCTCTATGCATATTGGGGAGGCCATATTAATCGGGGGACACGAAATATCAACTTCCAGCATGTGTGCGAAAGACTCCTAAGCTTGTGGTGGTTAAGCTACTTGGGAACTTCCTGTGTAGTGTGAGACCCCTTGTTAGTAAAGAGAGGATCCAAAAAGGCTTGGGTACATCTCTACAAAAGGATTAACCCCTTCGTGCTTCTTAGATTTCACCGAGATAGCAAGTCAATCCCTTAGCCAACCCTTTTAATCGCCCTTGAGATAGACTTAGATTTGGAATTGCTTGGGGATAAGCAAGGAGAAAGTTTGGGGGTGTTGATGTGCTTTGATTTACTGTGTATTTGTGTTGTAGTTTCTATTTATTTTTAGAGGTGTTATGTGCATATATTGTGGTATTAGTGTAGTACATTTGGTAGGATTAAGCTTAAGCGGGGATAATTGTACATAGTTGAGTTTGATAGATAAATGCTATACTAGTTGCATGTTATAGTGATTTAGGTGTCTTCGGTTGATGTTGACTACTATGTTCATTTTACTCTCTCATTTCATGCTTTTTCAGTACCATAGCTTGACGTTTGAAATAGAATGGCACATAGATTTTTCTCAATTCATATATATATATATATCATTTATCATTTTTTCTAATAGATATTATTATATTTTATAATAAATGACTATCCATTGCAATTTTTTTAGCATAATACTCAAGAGTACATATTACATAAATAATAATTTTAATTGTTCTAGCTACAATTTTTTTCTTAAATTTTTTTTAGTAAAAGATAGACCTTTTCATTACAAAAAATTCATCATATATAACTATTCAAAACATTTCTATGCTTTTTAAGCAAGCAAAAAATAATTAAAGTAATAATTTTTTATATATGATTTTATTTCTACCTACAGTTTACAATACCCACATAATTTAAGAAATAAATATTATTCTAAACCTTATTACGTACTTACTTGTTAATAACAATATAAACACATAAATTATAAAACAATAAAGTACAAACAATATATTATAAAATTCAACAAATTATTCATCTCATGTAAAGCATATAAATTAAAAAAGAAATAAAAATTTGTAACTTATGTAACATATTAGCTCGTCTGGTTTTTTAAATTGCAAAAAATCGATATTTAATTAAAAATTCTTACTTTGCTAATACCTTGATTGTATTTGTTTTTTCCTATTACAAACAATATTGCTTTTAGCATTTTGTTTATTGCTTTTTGAATTTCTTCTCTCACCATATTTTCTCTGCACTTTAAATTTACAAATTTTATTTTAAATTTTATATTTTTTCCACCTGTGACGTCTAATTTTCCATCCAAAAGTATCTTTATTTTGGAGATTTGTTGTAATTACAACATTTTTTCATCCCAATCTCTTTCTCGAGATAAGATCTCACTTAACTTGATAACAATGCAAAGGTAAGCTGCTGATATAAGAATGACATATGTGACCCTTAGTAATCCATATTTGTACTCAAGTTAATTTGTTGTTCTCCATGTTTGTAATGATTATATCTTTTGCAAAGTTGCTTGTGCATTGCAAACCAATGCCTGTTAGCAATTGACGTGCTTTGATTTGATGCGTGTTTGTATTGCATTTTCTATATATTTTAGAAGTGTTATGTGCATATATAGTGGCATTAGTTTAGTACATTTGATAGTATTAAGCTTAAGTGAAAAACATTGTATATGAGTTTGATAGATAAGCACTACACTAATTGGATGTTTTGATGACTTAGGTGAGTCTTGTGTTGATGCTGACCTCTCTCATTTCATGCTCATTCAATACTATAGTTTGACTTTTTCAATAGAATAGCACATACATTTTTTCTCAATTCACATATATATATATATTATTTTCTCTAATAGATGTTATTATATTTTATAATAAATGATTACTTATTGCAACTTATTTAGCATAATGCTCAAGACTACATATTACATATGTAATAATTTTATTTGTTTTAGCTACAATTTTTTCTTAAATTTTTTTTAGCAAAGGATAGAGCTTTTCTTTACAAAAAAATTTCATCATATATAATTATTCAATACATTTCTATGCTTTTTAACCAAGCAAAAAATAATTAAAACAATAATTTTTGATGTATGATTTTACTTCTACCTATAGTTTACAATTCCCACATAAATAAATATTATTCTAAACCCTGCTACATACTTATTTGTTAATAACAACATAAACACATAAATTATAAAACAACAAAGTATAAATTGTATATTATAAAATTTAACAAATTATTCATCTAATGTAAAGATTATAAATTAGAAAAGAAATAAAAATAGGTAACGTACGTAACATATTAGCTCGTCTGGTTTCCTAAATTGCAGAAAATCCATATTTAATTAAAAATTCTTACTTTGCTAAAATCTCGATTGTATTTGTTTTTTCCTATTATAGACAATATTGCTTTTGTCAATTTATTTATTGCTTTTTGGATTTCTACTCTCACCATATTTTCTCTACACTTTAAATTTACAAATTTTATTTTTAATTTTATAATATTTTTTCCACCTGTACGTCTGATTTTCTATCTAATAGTATCTTTACTTTTGGAGATTTGTTGTAATTACAATACTTTTTTGTCCAAATCTCTTTCTTGAGATAAGATGTCATTTAACTTGATGACAATGCAAAACTAAGCTGCTAACACAAGAACAACATTTGTGACCCTTAGTAATCCACGTTTGTACTCAAGTTAATTTGCTGTTCTCTATGCTTGCAATGGTTATATCTTTTGCAAAATTGCTTGTGCTCTAGAAACCAATGCCCGTCAGCAGTTGATGTGCTTTAATTTGATGTGTGTTTGTGTTGCATTTTCTATATATTTTGAGGTGTTATATGCATATATAGTGGCATTAGTATAGTACATTTGGTCGGATTTAGTTTAAGTGAAGATAATTGTACATAGTTGAGTTTGATATAAAAATGCTACACTAATTATATGTTTTGATGATTTAGAATAGTCTTGGATTGATGTTGACTACTTTGGTCATTTCCTCTCTAATTTCATGCTTATTCAATACTATAGCCTGATGTTTTAAATAGAATAGCACAAACATTTTACTCAATACATATATATTATTTATCGTTTTTCTCTAATAGACATTATTATATTTTATAATGAATGACTATCCATTGCAATTTATTTAGCATAATACTCTAGAGTGTATATTATGCTTATAATAATTTTATTTGTTCTAAGTACAATTTTTTCTTAAATGTCTTTTTAGCAAAGGATAGACTTTTTCTTCACAAAAAATTTATCATATATTACTATTCAACACATTTCTATGCTTTTTAACCAAACCAAAAAAATTTAAAGCAATAAATTTTGATACATGATTTTATTTCTACCTATAGTTTACAATTCTCACATAATTAAAGAAATAAATATTATTCTAAATTTTATTGCATACTTATTTGTTAATAAAAATATAAACACATAAATTATAAAACAATAAAGTACAAACAAAAATTTAACAAATTGTTCATCTCATGTAAATCATATAAATTAAAAAAGAAATAAAAATTTGTATCATATGTAACATATTATCCCGTCTAGTTTCCTAAATTGCAAAAAATCCATATTTAATTAAAAATTCTTACTTTGCTAAAATCTCTATTGCATTTGTTTTTTCCTATTACAGACAATATTTCTTTTGGCATTTTATTTATTGCTTTTTGAATTTCTACTCTTCCTATATTTTCTCTACACTTTAAATCTACAATTATTTTTAATTTTATAATTTTTTCCACTTGTGACGTCTGATTTTCTACCTAACAGTACCTTTATTTTGGAGATTTATTGTAATTACAACACTTTTTCATCTCAATCACTTTCTCAAGTTAAGATCTCATTTAACTTGATAACAATGTAAACATAAGCTATTGATATAAGAACGGCATCTGTGACCTTTTTGTAATCCACATTGGTACTCAAGTTAATTTGTTGTTCTCAATGTTTGCAATGATTACATCTTTTGCAAAATTGCTTGTGGATTGCAAACCAACGCCTGTTAGCAGTTAATGTGCTTTGATTTGGTGTGCATTTGTATTGCATTTTCTATATATTTTAGAGGTGTTACGTACATATATAGTGACATTAGTATAGTACATTTGGTAGGATTAAGCTTAAATGAAGATAATTGTACATAGTTGAGTTTGATAGATAAACACTACACTAATTGCATGTTTTAAAGATTTAGGTGAGTCTTAGGTTGGTGCTGAGCTTGCAAGACGATCGGTGATGAAGACAAAAGGTGTAAAGGTCGTGGAGACCAGGCTGGTGGTAAAGAAGATAAAGATTGAAGCAAAAAGGAGGAGCCGGTAGACCCCCAAAGGCTACTGTCAGCCGACAAATCCAGAGAATAGAAAGCTTACCAGTTGACCCTACCAATAGATCGGTAAGCTCAGTCGGTAATTCTAGAGAGCCACTTAGAGAACCGACCGACCTCCCCATCTATCGGCCAGCCGGGGTCGACGGGTAATGCCCCTGCTGCCTATAAATGACCCAATTTTCAACATTTATTATAATCCTTTCATACACACTTTGTACCCACTTTACACACATCCCAAACTCTAACTTACCCACCTTGTACATACATATTTTCACCACTTCTCACTTTGATTCAAGCTTGTTTGAAGGGATTTAACAACTTTAGAGTGATGATTTACTCAAATTTTGTGCAAGGATACGTAAGATGGAAGCGAAGTTTCATATTCTCACTTTGATCCTATTTTCATTTATGTTTGAGTAGACTTGATTAGGGTAAGTTAGCTTGTGTAATGGGTTGATTTAGCAGTCTTATGTTATGGGATTTGATAGCTTAATATATATATATATATATATATATATATATATATATATATATGCTTTGTTTTTCTTCTTTAGTGGATTTTAGTCAACACACATCTAGATGTTTGATAAAATGACTACATGAGTAGTATGAGTATAAATTGGAGTTAATTTAAACACCTCTAATCCATTCTATAATCATGTCTATGTGTTTATGTGTGGATTTAATGAAGTAGGTGTTAGGATTAAAATGCCCTAAGGCTCACTTGTGCCTGATATTTTGGATGTGGAACAATGTATAATCATTTTATTGAATTATAAGTTTCTTATATATTATCTCTGGTATGTTTTATTGATGTATGTGTAAAGGCCCTTTGACTCGAACTAATGATTTGGGTACGTAGTGAGGCTGGACACAGAGTAGGTTCAAGTCTAGATTTAGTCATGTCATAAATTGAGTCCATGACCATATGGTAGTGTTGGGCACTCTGCCAAGATAAGGTTATATTGAGCAAGTCTCTTCATTGAGGATGATCTACCTAGGTCATTGGAGGGCTTTTTGAGCTTGTCTCAATAGTACATGGGTCACGTATTGGAGAGGACCATTGTGAGTATGTTTTCTAGTGACGTACTACCAAAGAAAGAAAACAAGATTTTCACTGCTACTAAATGATCATTGCTCTTAATCTTGAGCATATGTGGATGAACTAATGAAGTTAGGGTTCGGTACTTTGATTCATTGTGGGTGAGATCTTATTTTACTAGGATCAATAGCCTTGTGTATCTAGTGCCAAGTTCTAATTAATTAGAACATGCATATGCAATATAGAATCTATGTGCCTCCTTTGGGATTGTCTAAATTGATCATCCAAATATAGATCTAGTGATAGTACCTTTATGGGTGCATCAGTTATATAACTTGAGGGTCGTTCTCGAGATCAAGAGATCTATGACCAAATATGGTTGGTAATAGGACAAGAGATCCAATAGAGAAGATATAGCTAAGGAGTTGATAGTACAAAAGCCAAAAGACCAACTTTAGCTATATGTATACATAGAAAAATATTATGGTTAGTTGTTTACTAGGTCAAAGACAAAATTCACATTCTTTTGTTATAAGCTTTTGAGGAATAGCAATTATTTTTGGAGTGTAACTTTAATCTTATAGTTGAATGGATCGGAGTTAAAAATAATTATTATGTTGCCTAGATCAGGCAAGGGCATTTTTTATTATTTTGGAAGCCAAGGTTAATTATGTCTTTTTGGTCCTTTCCTTAGTGGAAATGACTTTGAGAGAGTAAACTTGAAATAGCAGATTCCATGTTGTGGTAGTAGCTTTGTTGGGCAAAAGCTTGGGATTAAGTTTGGGCTTTCTTTAGAGTCTAAGATAACCTAATAAGGATAGGTTGGTTTCCTATTGAGCTTGGACATCCACATGGATTATGGACTATGTGTTAGGTTTGAATGGTGAGCTTGGCCCAAGTCTTCCAAGACAAGTGGACATATTGCATAATCTTCCAAGACAAGTAGACAAGTGGCATAAGGAATTACTACCTGGAAAATTTTCTCTCACATGAAAAGATTAGCAACTTGAGGTGCCAATGTTTTCCCTATAAATAGGCAAGACCCCTTACCATTTTATCCATCCACCTTGTTGTTGATTTCTTCCTCTTTGCCAAGAAAATACTGTAACATATAGTACACACTTATTCTATGATTTTTTGCTTTAGTTTTTTAAGAGCATATTACTTTACTTCTTCCCACACAAGAAGTTGTTATCTCAAGATAAATCTCTTCAATCATAGGGAAGAAGAATAGGGAGTTGCCCATAGCAACACCCTTATAGTTAAATATTTTTTGTGGCCTTATTTGTGAAGAGAAACAAAGTTCATGATAGTTATAGCTTCATCAAAGGCCCCACACTTTAAGAGGTTATCTTTACATATTATGCAATACTAGTTATGTTGTATATTTCCTTAAGCATGTCCTTATGTGTGTTATGTGGTTATCTAGCTTTCCTAGCATGTTTTCTTAGTAAACATTTTTGAAAATATGGACTAGGATAGATCGCATATAATATTATCGATCCTACAATTGGTATCTAAGCTTAGGCTTATATACAATATACTTAGACTATGCAAGAACATTGTATTCACACAAGTATGTTACTTATCTTATGGGTGGCAAGATTAGGAAATCTTCTGTTGCATAAATTTGTGGTTTTATGCTTGTATAGGCAAGTAATATAAGAATCTCTTTGATGGTTTGTATGAGTGCACGATAGAGCTTCGTGTACGGTCAACAAAGCTTGGCCATCGGCAATTTCATGTATAGATCTTTGTGGATATTACTTGTAACTTCATTTAAAACAAGCATAGGGAATTCATGATGTCCTTGTAATGATTCTTTTATGATTGTAAGCAATGGCAAAGTGTATTATGGTTATAATTCTTAAAACCAAGGAGAAAAAGCAAGGAAAGACAACATGCAGGAACAAAATTGTCCCTGCTAGTCGAGCTAACTAGTCGACTGGTAGAAGCAGAGAGCTAAATTTTTTAGGCGGTCGGACAACTAGTCTACTAGCAGGACCAACCGGTCGACAAGTATAGTCAATCGACAAAGCCAAAAAAGTCTAGAAATGATGTTGTTTTGTGTTTTTGCATTGGAAATTGTAAGAAGCCATCAAAGAGGGATTCTAACATGTTTTTGGTAGATGTTTACATTGCATCGATATATGTTTGATCATATTTGCATAAGTATAAACATGAATGGCCACCTAGAAATATGTCCACTCAATTAGGGTGTATAAAAATTGGCCAGCCTATGTGCAAATTCTCAAGATAGTTAAGTTCATTTAAATGAGATTGGCTTAGACATGATAATTGTAAGCAATAATGTCTAAACATGCTATGCGATCTCATGAAAAAAAATAAAGAACATAACTTGAGATTTACAATATGCCAACCTAAGGGTCTATACACCCATATTTAGGTAAATAATCTTTTATGGTATTACAATATTTTAGTAACACAGAGAGGATTCGTGAAAACCAAAGTGCATCTCAAATTCAAAGTGTGTTTAGATCTAAAACAAAGCAAGACTACCAAAAATAGAGAAAACCCTTAAGTTAAAATATTGAGTAGGAGAGGGGACCGAAAATATCCCACGACTTTCCATATCTGATTCACACTAATGGCAAATATCATTAAGTTCCATATTGGAAGGTGACACTTTATCTAGATTTAGATATGTGAATTTAAAATGTTATTCAAAAGGGTGTTAGTGAGTTCAGCCATCCTATCAGTGGAGTTTTTCACTAAAGATTGCCTCACGTAACATTAATTAAACTCACTATCCCATCAGAGGGCTTAAATCAAGAATGTTACGGGGAATGAACATATAAAATGGGTATACACTTAATTTAAATGGTATGTTTTGCAATCCCATTGATAGAGTTCACTATTGGATTTAAGAAGCCAAACGAAACGATAATTGAATTATTCAATTGGATCATATCTAGATAATTGTCAATTCAAATAAGTAGTGGCACTCAACTTAACATTAATAAGTTCGGCCATCCTATCGGTGGCGTTCTTGTGAGGACATTGAGACACTGTTACATTGAGTAGTTTAAGAGTTAATCTACTCAAAGGCAAATGATGTAAAAATGTGATTGTAGGTTTATTTCCAAAGATAGCATACATATTATACATGCATCAATTCCATATTCATAAATTAACTATGATTATATTATTGTATATACAAAAAAATGTCTTTGTTCAGTCCACTAGCTATAATTTTCAAAGAGCAAAAGCTCACTGGACCGAATTTTGTGGACTAGGAATGAAACTTGGACATAGTACTTATCATAGAAGAGTACAAGTATGTATTAACTACTTTTTGTCCTGTTGTGAGGGCAAACTTTTCTTAAGCCCAAAAAGATGCTGAGGCAAAATGGTAAAAGGCCAATAGTATAGCCAAGTTTTATTAGATATTTTGTTGAGCATCATTAGCATATGGAAACTACAAAAGAAATCATGACCTCCTTTGTCTCGTATGTTTGCTGATAAGAACAAGCTCGTAAGGTAAGGTGCTCTTAGAGAAATAATGAATCAAAGGATGGCAGTAGGAGCATCTGTTAGGGTGCATGTACTCAAAATGGTGGATTACTTCAATACTGTCGAGATCCTCAGGGCAAACATAGATGAACAGTCAAAGATAGACATGATTTTTGGGACTCTATCATCGTCTTACACCTAGTTCAAGCTTAATTAAAATATGAGCAAGATGAACGTGGATATGATGGAGTTGATGAACGAGCTCTTAAATGTAGAGGCCATAATGAAAAATAAGGGCCACGTAAACATTATTCAAGCATCCTCTTCTGGACTTAACCAGAAAGGGAGAAAGTTCAAAGGAAAGGGGAAGCAAAAACGTGGTCAAGGGTAAAAGAAGAGAAATGGTGAACAACCCAAATAATTAACAAGTGAAGAGCCCAAGGGCAAATGCTTTAAGTGCAGTAAAAAAGGGGACTGGAAAAAGGATTGCCCAAAGTACCTCGCATGAGGCCAGATAGGTACATCTGTTTTGTTTTACATTGAAACCTATTTAGTGGTTGATTCTACTAATTCTTGGATTGTAGACTCTAAAGCCATTAACCATATTTGCAATTCTTTGCATTGGTTTTAGAAACAAAGGAATTAGCTAAAGGGGAATTTGCTATAAGGATGAGAAATGAAGTCAAGTATGGGCTATTGCAGTGGGAGGAATGTGCTTAAATTTTCCATGTAATAGGAAGTTATTTTTTAATAATGTTTATTATGTTCTGGATGTACGTAAAAACCTTATTTCTGCTTCACAGTTAATATTAGATGGTTTTGCATTAATTTCCATTCTGGTGTTGATATCAGTAGAGATGGAAATATTATTTGTTCCAGTAGCATGCATGATGACTTGTCATATATGAAACCTATTACAAACTCACTACATAATATAGAACAAACTAATTCCCAGAATCTTTGGCACCTATGCTTAGGGCATATTAATCTAAAGCAAATTTGGAGATTAGTCGAGGAGGGCATCTTAGCTCATTAGATCTTGAATATCTATCTCTGTGTGAATCTTCTCTTGCCTAAAAGGAAATATGACCAGACAGTCATTTTCTTCTAAAGGAGAAATGGCCAAAGAAGTATTGGAATTGGTTCACATTGATGTGTGTGGTCCTATGAGCAAACTAGCACAAGGAGGTTATGAGTATTTCATTACTTTTACTGATGATTACTCTAGGTATGAATATGTATATTTAATGCGGCACAAGTCTGAATCCTTTAAGAAACTCAAAGAATTCAAGGCTGAGGCAAAGTGAAATTTAGATAAATGTATCAAAGCCCTTCGGCTAATCGAGGTGGCGAATACCTCTTGGGTGAGTTCGGGGAGTATCTTACACAAGAAAGGATTATGTCTCAATTGATTGCAGCAAGTACTCCCTGGCAAAATGGTGTAGCAGAGAGAAGAAACTGTACCCTATTAGATATGGTTAGGTCAATGATGAGTCATGCATCATTACCTTTATCTTTTTGGCGATATGCCCTTGAGACAGCAGCATACATCTTAAACTTGGTACCATCTAAATTAGTACCTAAGACACCATAACAAATGTGGACCGAGCGTAAACCTAGTCTAAATCATCTTTACATTTAAGGTTGTCTAGCTTATGTACTAAATAGCAATGCTTCAAAGTTGGAACCAAGATCTGAGTTGTGCTATTTTATTGGGTATCCTAAGGGAACCAGAGATGGGATCTTTTATAATCCTAAGGAGCAAAAGGTGTTTATAAGTACCCATGCTAGATGCTTAGAGAATGATGATATGATCCAGAAAACCCCAAATTCTAAAGTTGTTTTAGAGGAGATTTCATAATAATCTCTAGTAACACCTGTGGTAACTGTGGATGAAAAAGAATAGCACATTACACCTAATACTTTAGAACCTCATCGTAGTAGGAGGATATCTAGGCCACTTGATAGATACTATGGAGAGTTTTTTCTAACTTCTTCAGAGGATTAGGTAATGGATCCCACAAGTTACGACGAAGTAGTTTTTGACATGAATGCTGACCAATGGTGTAAGGAAATGGATTTAGAGTTAGAATATATGTATTCTAACAAAGTCTAGGATCTTGTAGTTGCACCTAAAAGGGTAAAACCTATAGGGTGCAAATGGATCTACAAGAGAAAAAGGGAAGTTGATGGAAAAAGTTGAAACCTTTGAAGCTAGGTTGGTGGCAATAGGTTACACTCAGAAAGAAAGGGTCGATTTTGAGGAAACTTTCTCACCAGTAGCCATGCTTAAATCCATTAGGATACTCCTAGCCATTGCATGTCATTATGACTATGAGGTATAGCAAATGGATGCCAATATAGCTTTTCTTAATGAAAAGCTTGACAAGGCCATTTATATAACACAGCCAGATGGATTCATTGCTACAGGCCAGAAACATATGTTATGCAAGCTTAAAAATCCATTTATGGACTAAAGTAAACATCTAGAGCATAGAACATGAAATTTGATCAGGCAATTAAATCTTATGGTTTTGATCAAAATATTGATGAACCTTGTGTGTATAAGAGGCGTAATGGAAATGCTTTAACTTTCTTGGTTCTGTATGTGGATGATACCCTGCTAATTAGAAATGATGTGGGAATGTTATCGTCTATCAAGGTTTGGCTTTCTTCTCAATTTCAAATGAATGATTTAAGAGAAGCTAGTTATGTTCTAGGGATCAAGCATATGCAATATCGTAAGAATATGAGGCTAGCCCTATCTCAAGCTTCATTTATTGAGAAGATATTAGTCAGGTTTAACATGCAAAACTCTAAGAAGGCTTCATTACCTTCTAGACATGGAGTTTATCTATCTCGAGATCAATGTCCAAAAATGCCTAAGGAGATAGAGAGCATGAAGCGAGTTCCTTATGCTTCTACAATTGGAAGCCTCATGTATGCTATGTTATGTTCAAGACCAGATATCTGCTTTGCTGTTGGCATGGTTAGCCAATATTAGTCAAACCTTAGACTAGCACATTGGGTCATGGTTAAGAATATATTTAAGTTCTTGCAAGGGACTAAGGATTACGTGCTAGAATACTGTACGGATGATCTAACGCCATTAGCCTATACAAACTCGGATTTCCATTCTAACAGAGATTCCAGGAAATCTACCTCTGGATATGTCTTTACTATATCAGGAAGAGATATTTCATGGAGAAGCATAAAGTGTATTGCTAACTCTACCATGGAGGCTGAGTATGTAGCAACGTCTAAGGCTGTAAAAGAGGTAGTATGGCTGAGAAAATTCCTTATAAACCTGGAAGTTGTGCCAGTAGCTCTAAGACCAATAACATTGTATTGTGATAACAAAGGTGCTATTTCATAGTGCAAAGAGCCTAGGAAACACAAAAAGGGTAAACATATTGAACGAAAATATCATTTGATCCATGAGTTTATCTAGAGAAGAGATATAGTAGTTTAAAAGATAGCTTCAGTGGAAAAATTGGTAAACCCATTTACAAAGAATCTTCCAGAGAAAGTGTTTGCTACACGAAGTCTATCAATATTAGGTTATACAGAGGTGATCTTTAGTATAAGTGGGAGATTGTTAGGATTAGAATGCCCTAAAGCTCACTTGTATATGACATTTTGGATATGGAACAATGCATAATCATTTTATTGAATGGCATTATGAGTTTCTTACATATTATCTCTAGTATGTTTTATTATGCATGTGTAAAGGCCCTTTGACTCAAAAAAATGACTTGGGTGTAAAGTGAGGTTAGATGCATAGCAGGTTCAAGTCTAGATTTCGTCATGTCAAAAATGAGTCCATGATTGTATGGTAGTGTTAGGCACTTTACTAGGATAAGTTTATATTGAGTAAGTCTCCTCGTTAAAAGTGATCTACTTAGGTCATTAGAGGGCTTTCTAGACTTGTCTCGATAGTATGTATGTCACGTATTCGATAGGAATATTGTGAGTATGTTTTCTAGAGACGTACTGATGAGTTATGATTTGGTGTGTGTTTGCATTGCCATTTACTTATATTTTAGAGGTGTTGAATGCTTATAATGATGCATTAGTGTAGTACTTTTGATAGGAATAGGCTTAAGCGTAAACAAATGTGCATATTGAGTTTAAGAGATAAATTGCTACACTAATTGCTTGTTTTCAATGATTTAGGTGAACTCTGGGTTAAGACAAAGATTGGACGATGAAAGGTGATGAAGATAGGACATGCACTGGTCTAAGAGAGAAGACTAAAGGCCGAAAAGACGAAAAATTGGATGAAGGAAGTCAGCCGGACGACCAAGGAAGAAGAGCCGGTCGACCGTCTAGGTCGACCGGCCACTCCAGAAAGATCCATCGAAAAGCCGGACGACCCCCCTTCAAGAGCCAGTCGACCAGTTACGTCGACCGGCCACTCCAGAGAGCCCTAGTAGAAAGCCGGTCGAGTACTCCAGAGGCCGGTTGACCGGCTATGCGCGAACTTATAAATAAAGCCCGATGCGGAGCATAATTTAAAAAGGAGCCACACACGCACTTCACACCTAAACCTCACACACACTTAACCCTATTCTCTAGCCGCCTCACACACCCTTTTCATCAAGAACCAGGCTTGAGTTAGAGGATTCAACAATCTTTTGGAGCAAATCTATTCAAAAGCTGCAGTCAAGATTAGCTAGGATGAAAGGGGAGTTTCGTTATATCTCTTTCATTCTATTTTCCATTATGCTCGAGTAGATTTGTATAGGATGATTAAACTTATGTAATGGGTTGATTTTATACTCTCATGATATGGGATATGATGGCTGAATATATATATGTTTTGATTTGTCTTGTTTAATTGGGTGTTCTTTCATTCATGTCTATGTGTTTGATAAAATGCCTAGATGAATAACATGTATATAAATTGAAGTTTGTTTGTTACTAAACACATCTAATCCATGTTATACTCATGTCTATGTGTTTATATGTGGATGCTATGAAGTGGGTAGTGCTTTTATTCATGTCTATATGCGTATTAGCATGCCTAGTAACGAGCATAACTTCAATAGCGCATATTTCTGCATGCACTAGCAAGTGAAATCCTGCTGTAGTGACCTTAGAATGACGAAGCATAATTTAGGGCTAGTCTAGGTCGAGTCTCCTTTGGCTTTAAATCCAGCCAATAGGTTTCAGGATAGATTTAGTCGACCTTAGCAACACTAGGTCTTGGCTTTAAACCAAGCCAACGGTTTAGGTACTAAGGTAGGTTCATTCTAAGCCACCTAGGAAGTTAGTTAGTCACTCTTGAGGCCCTAGGTCATAAGGACCACATCGTAGCTCTAGGAGACGTTGCCTAGGGACGGACCCGCACCAAGTCCTTGGGGGAAATCAGGACACTAATTAGCAACGTAGTTAAGAGCAATTATGAGAGTTAGCCAGCATCCCTTAATCCCATAGCATTTGAGTATAGAATTACCCATTCATAAGCCAAAGTCACCCTAATCCCTTTCCAATTGTTAGTTTCCTCTTTATCAACTTGTGTTTCCATTTGTTTTTATTCATAGTTTAGTTTTATTTCATTTACATAGAGCTCCCGACAATCCAAAATCCAAAAGAAAAGAAATATATATAGTTTAGATCTTTCTCTTTGGCACTTTTAGGATACCAAGCATAGAATTCATTCACATCATTCACGCCTCCTTGTGGTTTGACACCTGCACTCGTATACACTATATTGCACATCCGTACGCTTGAGGGGTCTTTTAAAGCTTGCACTCGAAAGAAGACATCACGTACTATCAAATAAAGAAAACAAGATACTCGCTGCTACTAGATGATCATTTCTATTAATCTTGAGCATATGTGGATAAAACTAATGAAGTTAAGGTTTGGTACTTTGATTCACTGTGGGTGAGATCTTACTTTATTAAGATCAATGGTCTTATGCGTTAAGTGCCAAGTTCTAATTAATTAGAACATGCATATGCAATATAGAATATACGTGCCCCATTTAGAATTGTCTAAATTAATCATCCGAATCTAGATCTATTGATACTACCTTTATTATTATGTTGCCCACATAGGGAAAGGACATCTTTTATTATTTTGGAAACCAAGTTTAATTTTGTCTTCTTAGTCCTTTCCATAGTTAAAATGACTTTGAGAGAGTAAATTTGAAAGACTATTATGCAGTAGGCTTATTAGGCCAAAGCTTGGAATTGGGTTTGGGCTTTCTTTAGAGTCCAAGATAACGTCATTGGGCTAGGTTGGTTTCCTCTTGGGCTTAGGCCTCCACATAGATTATGGACTATGTGTTGGGCTTAGATGATAGGCTTGGCCCAAGTCTTCCAACACAAGTGGACAAGTTGCATAATCTTCCAACACAAGTTGTATAATCTTCTAAGACAAGTGGACAAGTTGCATAAGGAATTACTACATGGAAAATTTTTTCCCACATGAAACGATTAGCAACTTAGAGTGCCAATGTTTTCCCTATAAATAGGCAAGAACCCATACCATTTTATCCATCCCCTTTGTAGTTGATTTCTTCCTCTTTGGCAAGAAAATACTATAACACATAGTACAGACTTATTGTGTGATTTTTTGCTCTAGTTTTTTAAGAGCATATTTCTTTGCTTCTTTCCGCACGATAGGCTATTCTCTTAAGATAAGTCTCTTCAATCATAAGAAGAAGACTAGGAAGTTGCCTATAGCAACAACCTTATAGTTAAATATTTTTGATGGCCTTATTTGTGAGTGGGAACAAAGTTCGTGATGGTTATAGCTTCACCAAAGGCCTCACACTCCAAGAGGTTAGTTTTACATATTATGCAATACTAGTTATGTTCTATATGTCCTTAAGCATGTTCTTATGTGTGTTATGTGGTTATCTAGCTTTCCTAGCATGTTTTCTTAGTAAATTTTTTCGAAAATATGGACTAAGATAGACCACATGTAATATTATCGATCCTATAGTAGGTGTTGTTTCTACTTATGTCTATGTGTATGATAGCATGCCTTATAGTGAATATAACTTCAATAATGTCTACATATTGGTACACACTTGCTATTAATGGTGTAATCTGAGCATGATAATGTTTGGTAGTTGAATAGATCTTTACATTCACGAACACCATAGGCTAGAACATGTAGGATTGCTTACATAGGTCAAATCCCACTTTAGTGACCCTAGAATAATGGTGCATAATTTGGACTAGCCTAGATCGAGTCCCCTTTAGCTTTAAATCCAGCTAGTAAGAGACTAGGTAGGTTCGGTCGACCTTAGTAACCCCAGGTCTTGGCATTAAATCTGGCCAATGGTTTAGAAACTAGGGTAGGGTTATTCTAGGTCACTTAGGAAGCTATTTAGTCCGTTCTATGGCCCTAGGTCATAAAGACCATACTGTAGCTCTAAGAGTACACGCCTAAAGATGGACCTGCACCAAGTCCTAAGGATAATTAGTACACTAGTCAGGGACCTAGTCAAAGAGCTTCCCATAGTTAAGCCTTTTCCCATAATCCTATAGCATAAGAGTCTAGAATGACCCATTAGCGAGCATAAGTCACCCTAACCTGTTCCAATTGTCAATTTCCCTCTAGATTAGTTTGTTTTCCCATCTTCCATTCCTATTTCCTGTAGAGTAGTTTTATTTTCCTTTCTTTGAGCTCCCATATATCCAAAAAGTACAAAAAGATGGTTAGTGTAGGTTTCTTTTTAGGCATTTTCAAGGACATACACGCATAGGATCCTTTCCATGCAATAGCCCCCCTGTGGTTCAGCACCAATTCTTGCACACATTATATTGCATTGATCTGTATGGTTGTGGGTCTTTAGGGCTTACACCTCTAGAGAGACATCAACAGTATGCATCAAACTAATTTTCCTTTAAACCATCCTTAGATTTGCAATCTGTTTAATAGATCTTTTCAATCTCAACAATTTTCAATTTTTGTCTATTTATATCTCTACTTATTCTAATGCATTAAATACATAGGTACTTTCAAATATATTATTTTAGTGTTTTGCCATTTTTCAAATCTCTGTCTTTGCACCAATGCATGTAAACCCTTATTGTTAACTCTTTGCCATTGGATTTAACCTATTTTCAAAGCACTATAGTTATGTTATTGCTTAGGACTCTCAATATATAACAACTAAGTAAATGCGAAAATGCTATGCAATTTGTAAAAGATGATCTACACCAATTTCCTCTTCAACTTTTAATCTGAAGTACCCTTTCATCTTCTTCACCTATAATGCACTTATGTGGCCAAGCAAGCATCTGTTCTTGCAATTTTCAAAGGTATTTAACTTTGTGGAAAGTAATAATTTTTTCTTATTTTACAATTACTATTGCCTGTATACATATATATATATATATATATATATACACACACACACACACACACGCACAACATTCATGTCAAATTCGTGCATATTCTTAGCCATTACATTGTATATAAGAAAACTGTTTTCTAGCATGTGTTACTTATATAGTTTGTCTACCAAAATAGACTACAGGAAAAATCTATAAGGCTCATGGGAAACCTCCTCTCTCAATTGATCTGAACTGCATCGAGAATCGAGAAGTAAATATGTGTACATTACATGTAGTTGGCAAGTCAGACCAATACATTTCTATAGGATAAGATCTACATATATAATAATGCTATGGTTATGTGATATTATCACTACCTTACTACATATATATAAATGCACAAGTATATAGTACAACATGCTAATAATCTTTTCCTTTTTCTAATTGACTTGGTTGTTTTCTGGCCCTAATGTGTCTTGTGTTATTTCTTTCAATTTCTTGCATGATGCTAAAATTGACCAAATATTATTTATTCAAAATAAGAATTATATGTATGATATTGATGAGCAAGTTATGGTCTCAAATGCTGTAACAAATAATATATCTATTGAGGTATAACACCATGTCTATGCATTTATATACAATTATGTGCATTTTTCCATTACGTCAAGACATTAATATATTTCATGTTTCTTGAACAGTTCTCTGGCTATCTATCTATCTCGCTTTGTTTCTATCTCTCTCTCTTTCTCTCTCTCTCTCTCTATATATATATATATGTTGGATATAGATAGGGTTCACCCATAAGAGGTGCTTAATTATCTAAAGGTATTTGAGCTTACCTTGGTAACTACTATGTAATCTTAATTGGACTACAATAAGGGCACATTAAGGAGGTGTTGTCAACTACAAATAGTCCCTTATATATTATATAATAGAGACTACTCTTATATCATATACTAAATACTACTCTCACATTAATTAGCCTGCAAGAATTCTGCAATAGTAAAGGAGGGAATTTAAGTTGTGGAAACCTATAGATTCATCAACAAACTGTAAGGATGTCTATCGATCAGTAATTCTAGTCCAACTTCAGATCCTGCTTTCATGTCCAAGGAGAGACAAGTAGGTCCCTGTTTTCTTTTCTATTCAATTAAGTATTAAATATATATTTTCCTTCATTGGTATTAGAGCCATAGGCTGGTTTTTTTATCGTCAAATCTACTGAATGATTCTATTGATTTGGTATAAATCTAGAATTAGATCTAAATCTTGTTTGTTATTTGTTCTTTTGTTTTTTGAGCATGATTATTTGGTATAATTATGACATGAAATTTTCAAGATTCAAGTGTGAATATGGATTGATCATGCGTTGATATCTAAGGTAATTAATTTGTGTAATTAATTTTCCTTTATTATTTTTTTAATAATTGTATTTAATTGAAAAATATTTATTTTTAATAAGGGCTAAAAATTAGGAATTTGTAAGTTTTCTAAAATAGTTTTACAATTTATTATGAAAATAGTTTTGAATTTTTTTAAGTGATTTGAAATTTTTCCTGAACCCACGAAAGAACCCAAAGTTCTTTTATGAGTTCTTAGTTTTTGGTTTAATTAGCTGTTCACAATAAAAGGATATCAAATAAGAGAAGCTGATGCTTCTCAAGTCACTCATGTGAAACTTATGTTAGAAAATAAAGAAAAGTTTTGCTTAACAAAAAAAAAAAGGAAATTTTTATGGTTTCAGCTGAGACCAATTTTAAGGTAGGCTTCACTTTTTTGTGTAAAAGCCTTTATTATATGTGGGTTTTTGAAAAAATTTTTTTTTAATAGAAGAGGACTTGTTTATTCCTTTTTCTTTGGGTTCTAGATAAAAAAAAAAAAAAGAGAGTTGGCTCAAGGCCTACTTAATTTTTTTTAAAAAAAATGAGTTCACAGATATTTCTAAAAGTTCCTAATTAATAGCAATTGGCCACAATGGCCAAGCCTATTAATATAAATATTTAGTATTTATATTTTAGCACCGATGTAATACAATTAATTCTATTTTATTTCTCTTTTTTGTGAGAAATAATTGTTAGATCTAAAATATAATACAGGGAAATAAATATTCAAATTTAGTTAGCTTTAATAATACATGATTACTTGCTAATTATTTAAACGTTAATCAGTTTAACATGTCTAATAATTAATTTTAATTTGTTTAACATAACGATTAATATTTTATTTATATTAATGACTCTAACTTTGTTTTAGATATTTAATTGATATGTTAATTTGTTTAACATGGCATTATTAAATATTTCTTTTCATGTCGATGTGTTATATGATTGAATAAAATATTTTAAATGTTAATTTGTTTAACATTTATAGAGTCATGCTTGACATATGTTGTTTAAAGCTTGATCAGAATGCTTAGCAATTGTTTTTAATTTTGTTAACTCTCACTTTGCATTTAACTTTAGGATGATGATTGGGAACCTAGTGAACTTTCGACTTTGGCTTGTGCAAGTGTTTATTAACTTAATTAATTGGTGCTAATTATTTAGTATCTTTTTTGTAAAGAATGTTGACTGCTTCCAAAAATATTATTGTTGAGCTCAACAAAGGGTTGAAGCTTAACAGTGATAATTATAAGATCTAGAGCTTGAAAGTCCAATATTTGCTTGAAGAGTAAGAGGCTCTGAATCATGTCATGGATGAGCTAGAAGCTAGCAACATGACCTAGCATAGGTAGGACCTTGAGGCTTATGATGGTTGGAAGAAAAAGAACTCCATTGCTCGCATTATGTTGTTGAGCACTCGAGAGGATGATATCCTAAGGGAATTCAAAGATCACCAAAATGTTATGGCACTTTGGAATGCTTTGAGAACAAGGTTTAGAACTATATCCGTATCTAGGCTCTGTTCTCTGACGATCAAGTTTGATACCTACAAGGAACGCCCAAAACATTCCATAAGGTTGTGTATGAGGCACATGTTTAACATGATCGGAGAGCTAAGAGATGCTGGAAATGTCTTTATTGATGAATAGCAAATCCAGGCAGTCATACACTCTTTGCCTATTTTGTGGGAGTATATGAAGATGCACCTTACACATAATGAAAAAATCACGACTCTGGAAGATGTTCAGGGACATCTTGAGCTAGAGAAGGAAAGGCTTGAGGCTGGAAAACTGATAGCTAAGTTGCATATGGAAACCTCCAATGCAAAGCGTGATTCAAAGAGAAAGAATTTGTGAAAGAAACAAGGGCCAGCTCAACCTAGAAAGAAGCCTAAGACATATCGACAATAAGGCAAGAAGAAGTACCATAAAGTGAATGTAGCACAAGTTAAGTGCTACAATTGCAACCAAAAGGGTCATTATGCGAGTGATTTCCCTGAGCCAAAGAAAATGGTGCTTCACATTTCTTATGTTAAGAAACTTTGTGTTTCTAGCTCAGTTTTACTAACTGAATCCTGTCCTATGTGGATTGTAGACTCAGGAGCAACAGACCATATAGCAAAAGACCATGATGCCTTTGTTGATTTTCGGCGAGTCTCACATGGAGCAATGTGGATATATATGGGCAACGACACTAAGATTGCTATCAAGGGGATTGGAACATGCACGTTAGTCCTGCGTGGTGGTCGAGACCTTATTCTACATGATGTCCTCTATGCACCTCAGATTCGTCGAAATGTTATTTCTGTTATGGTTTTGCTTAGACTAGGTTTGACTTTCTTTTTCATGACAACTTGGTTTAATTGACCTTGGGTTCAATTTTGTATGGTTTTGGTTATGTAACTGGAGGTTTTATTACTATGGATTTGGATGATGAATTTATTAATAATAATAATGTCAATTTTTTCATGTTTGCTCCTACACAGTGTCATGATGATGATATACATGTATAGTATGCTAGACTATGTTGTATTGGCCAACATAGAATGCAACGATTAGCAAATCAAGGTTTGCTTCCTGGCATTGAACAAGTATATTTGTCTAGTTGTGAAACTTGTCTAGCTAGAAAATCTGTGAGAAAGCCTGTCGATAAAGCAGCCAGAGTCGAATTTCCATTGTAGTTAGTCCATTTTGACATTTGTGGGCCCATGAATGGGCCAGGCATGGAGTGTACTATTTCATCACATTTATTGATATTTTACTCATTTCAGTTATATCTATTCGATTCCTCACAAATTTGAATCATTAGGTTGTTTTAAACGCTATATAAGCTTAGAGGAGAATCAATTAGATTGGAAGATAAAAGCTCTTCGAATTGATTGGGGTCATGAATATTTATCGACCCAATTTAACGAGATGTGTGATAAAAAGGGTATAGTTCATCAATTGACTATTCCAACACTCCACAACAAAATGGTGTTACGGAAAGAAGGAATAGGACACTTCTTGAGATGGTTAGGTCTATGATGACGCAAGCTTAATTGCCTATCTCCTATTGGGGAGGTATTTTGTTGCCTGCAGCCTATATCCTTAATCGTGTGCCTGCAAAAACAGTTACAACCACTCCACATGAGTTATAGACTAGGAGACATTCTAACCTAAGTGTTTTGAAACCTTGGGGATATACTGCTTATACACATGATTCCTCTCACAAATATGGCAAGTTGGGCTTGAGAGAAAAGAAAACTATCTTTATTAGATACTCAGGAACGTCAAAAGGTTATGTGTTTATAGGTCAACAAGATAGTGGGAGTATAACTGAATTCGAATCATGAGATGTCACATTCTTAGAGATTGAATTTCCTAAGAAGGGTGAGATTGGTCAAAACCTATCCTTATTTGAGGTAGAGGATCCAGACAAATAAGGACCACTTTATTTGAGTGGGGGGATTTTAGCAGATGATGAATTGGTTTCCCATCAATAACCTCTTTCATCATCAATTGTCAATCAAAGTGATCTTGTTACTCTAAATGGGAGTGACCAAATAGATCTTGTCCCTAATGGGAGCAAGATAAATGTTCCTGATCCAAGTGGAAGCCACGTTGATCTAAATGGGAACAATGTAGTAAGGTATGATGATTCGCAATTGAGACGTGGTTCTAGAAAAAAAATTTCCTTGCCGACGATTTAAGATTGAAGGTAGTAAACTCCTTACAGTGTTCCTGTAACATATAGATAAGCCAAATAATGTGAGAGAGGCTCTTTCATCCCTTTGTAAAGACAAATGGATAAAGGCAATGGAAGGAGAGATAGAGTCTATGAGGATCAACAATGTCTGGGAACTAGTTGACGTCCCAGAAAGATGCAAAGCAATTAGGAATAAGTGGGTTCTCAAAATCAAGAAAATGGCTAATGGCACAATTGAGAGATATAAGGCTCGATTGGTGGCAAAGGGGTATAAACAATAGGAACGAATAGACTATGAAGAGATTTTTTCTTTTACTATACGTTTACCTCCATTTGCCTTCTCCTAATTGTAGTTGCTTGTTTAGATCTTGAATTGCATCAAATGTATGTGAAAACTATCTTTCTGAATGGAGAATTAAATGAGGAAATTTATATGAAACAACCTGAGTGTTTCATTAAAGTAGGTCAAGAAAATAAAGTTCCTAGACTTTTGAAGTCTATTTATGGCCTTAAACTATCTTCAAGATAGTGGTATATATGTTTTCACAATGCTGTTATATTTGATGGTTTCACCATGATGAGTGAAGACAATTGTATATACACCAAAAGATCTACAAAAACGTTTGTAATTATGATAATTATGACATTATATGTTGATGACATACTTATAGCTAGAAATGATATGGAGTATGTCAACGAGGTAAAGACCTTGTTGTCATCTAGATTTGAGATGAAAGATATGGATGAAGATGCATACATTCTTGGAGTAAAGATTTCGAGAGATTGTTTTAAGAAATTGTTGTATCTTTCTCAAGAGAATTACATTAGGAAAGTTCTCGAATGATTTAGTATGGAAAATTGTAACCCTATTGATACTCCTATCAATAAGAGCGGAGTCTTAAGTAATGAGATGTGTCCTAAGATTCCTCAAGAAAGAGAATGTATGATTGTACTTCTTATAGAAGCACAGTCAAATGCTTGAGATGCTATGATGTGTACTAGACTTGATATATGTCAAGTAGTTGGCTTGGCAAGTAAATTTCAAATCGATCCAGGTCCAATGCATTGGTAATAAGTGAAAAGGAGCATAAGATATCTAAAGGAGACTACTAATTATGGAGAAGACTTGGAAAAGAAAAAATCCACCTCTGGATATGTTTTCTTACTTAATGGTGGTGCCATGTCATGGAGTAGTAAGAAACAATCATATGTATCATTGTCCATGATGGAGGTTAAGTATGTGACTCTCACTTCAGTAGCACAAGAGGTAGTTTGGTTGAAAAAATTCTTGGAACATCTGGTGGGGTATGCAGAAGTACTAAACTAGTGTTAGTCTGCTGTAATAATCAAGCTGCAATCGCTTATACCAAGGACCTTAAGTATCATAGGAAAACCAAACATATAGATTTCAAATACAACTATGCGAAGGATATGGTTGACCGTAATGCAATGACCGTGAAGTATCTACCTACAAAGGAAATGTTGGTAGATCCATTGACTAAGCCCTTACCTAGAGAATTGTTTGTAAAATACACTGGGTCTCTAGGATTGCGTAGGGTCCAGAATACTTCATTTGTTTGTTTACGTTATTATTTTCCCATTGTTCGCCTGGCTATTCTTTGATTATCAATAAAGTTGACTTCCATACATATATTATTTAGTGTTTTGAACATTTTTTACTTGATTACTTATTTGTTATTGTGAAGTATGTTGGATAGATAAAAGGTTGGCCTTCTCACACAAGTAACCGTCTCCATCATCTTTGTGATAAGTGGAGATGAGTCAAGATTTCAAGTGAATTATTAGAAGGATAATTTGAGGGCAAATATGCTTAAAATCATAGATGTCACAAACATTATGACAAAAGGTCAAAGTGACCGGTGGAATATGTTCACCTAGTTTAGCTTAGAGGCCAGATGTGAGTTCAAGTTGATGAGTAGATCTAGGAACTCAAATTTGGACACGTGGTGTTTGAGTGTCATCTGTACAGCATTTTTCATATGGTAAAGACATACAACCCATATGTAAAGGAAATAATGCTATAGCACATGTTTCATACCATGTGTGTAAATGTCGACCAATTAGGTTAACATAAATGTGATCTCAAGTTGTGTTATGTGGGACCTAAAGCCTTAGTAGTGGCTCTACATGTGTACCCTTATGACTTCGATTAGGTACTTAAGACTTAGCTTGATATTCCCTATCTTAACCATGAATAGTGTTTCGGTCTAGCGGGGCATGTCTAGAAAAATGAGTTGAGTTGATGTCAGAAGTAGAATATCATTGATGGAATCTCATTAATTTGTATTCATTAGTATACTAGTTATAACTTGAGAGTTATGATTGTGAATATAAGATATTATGATGAATGGGATCTAGAAGTGATATCTTATTGTGATTCATAGGTTCTAGGGTACTCGCATACTTTCTATTGATCCACTTGTAGGTTTGTATTCAACGAGAGGCTATATATTCCTAACAGATATATAGCATTATGCTCTCATAGTATGCTAGTTACATGGTCTACTTTCTCTATATGAACTATTATGGATTTTAATGAGAATTTGTTTCTTGGCTTAAAGTATATGAGCACTCCCATTATGTGCAAGCAGGAGATATAGGATATAGATATGGTCTACCCATAAAGGGTGCTTAGTTATCTAAAAGTATTTGACTTTACCTTGGTAATTGCTATGTAATCCTAATTGGATTACGATAAGGGCATATTGAGGAGGTGTTGTCAACTATAAATAGCCTCTTACATATCATATAATAGAGATTACTCTTATTTCATATACTAAATACTACTCTCATAGTAAATAGCCCGAAAGAATTCTGCAATAGCAAAAAGAGAGAATTTAGGTTGTGGAAACATGGGAATTCTTCAACACACCATAAGGATCCCTAGCAATCAATAATTCCAATCTAGCTTTAGATCCTGCTTTCGTGTCCAAGGAAAGACAAGGAGGTCTCCTTTTTCTTTTCTATTCAATTAAATATTAAATTTGTATTTTCAATTAATACATATATATGTTTTGTACCTTAGTTAAATATGGATTTTCATACTTTTCTAAAAACTTTTTTTAATCAATGTCATGAGTACATTATAATTTCTCTTTTCAGAATCCAACTGGTGCAGATATTATTTCCCCTAGATCAGACCACATAAAAATAATTTATGCTAACTCAAGCAAAATTACTAATCTAACTTGCTATAAAAATCTTGAGGTAATATTATGTGGCAAAGCATATAAATAATGTCTAATCTTTCTTTACATTTTGTTGGAAAATTCTCATGAGAATCTATTAATGAATACTGATCTCTAAAAATCCTTAAATTGGACAACATTTGTCTTACAAAATAATCTTCTTTATTAAATTATATTCAAATACAATCTACCTGTACACAACTATCCTAATATATTTAACTTTCATATTTAAATAAAGTTAATGTATTTGGTTTCCATTAAGCACATGAATCCTATTCTTTTTATTTCTTACATAACTAACTAGATACCTACTCAATATTTTTCTTATTTCATAATATAGGAAGACACTGACATCATGAATGCTAGTCATAATGTTATAATAGCTTACAATGGTACCACTTCAAGAAGTAATGAGTTAAGCAATTAAGTTATTTATTAAACAAGTCCTATTATTGTTATGCATACTTATTATTATGTGGAATATATGTTTTTATTAGGTGGTCACTTTCAATGATGGTGATCTATATCTCATTGATCGTGCTTTAGCATTTCCATTTAACCAGGTTTCTATTATAAATAACTTATAATTTTCTGTCTTACCCATAATACGTTTGTATGAAACCCAAATGATTCACGCATTATACAATTTTTTTAATGACTGAGTCTCTATTCCCTAAAAGCAAATAAAATTGAAAATGACAACTTTGCACCAACTGATCCAGTGGGTGATTGCTTACTTGTAAGACATTGTTCTAAGTTACAAATTATTTGTTATTAATGCTTAAGAATAAAATATACACCTAAGAAACATTAACTTATTTTATAAACACTTTAGCTTGCATATATATTACAAAATATAACTGTACGTGCACACTACATTGTTATAGTTCTCAACTAATTAGCCATACATTTGACTAAAATTTGACAATGTAATAACTCCTTGTTTACTACTTCGTAACTAGGGTCTCCCAATGTTATAATGCCCACAAATGAAATCAATGTGCTTTTTCCTCATTTTCCAATTAATATTGTTGATTTAGATGCAATTAACATGCTCAACTACTATAAGATATTCAACACTTTTTTCACCAATCTGTCTAAGAGATGTTCCAAACAAATATGATCCTAATGCAGAACAAATATGAAGGTTGCAATTTGATGACTTTGTTCACCTTGACTATCTGCATCAGATTTTGTATTTTGTATGTCCAACATACTTGATCACATCATTAGCACAATATGTTTGCAACAACTCTTCTGTATAAACATTAGTGCCACTCCAACTTAAAAAAACTTTTGCTCATTTTGTTGTAATTTTCCTCGAAGATCAGCTGACGATTCTTTGAGTATTTTGCTATAATCAATGTTGTATAATAGCCAAGGTCTTTTCATCTAATATACCTTCAAATGCTGCTTTCTCTTTAATTTCATTGTTAATATATATAATTTCTCTTTAGTTTCATTGTTAATTTATATAACTATCATATTTATACAACTTTAAATATTAGACAATTATGTTCCCTTCTCTTTAAATTCACCATGCGAAGCATGGGCTTGGATCTAGTTCTTTATCTATTAGCAACCCCCGCCTCGTTCCCTCCCTTTCTCCCTCTAAAAGTTCCTTCCAAACAACTCATTTCATTCTTCTCAAACCAAATCAATCTTCCTTTTATCAATTCCCTATCTAAGTTCCTTCAAAATCAATTACTCTCAAGTTAATATCAAGGTTTCAACACTCAACTTTTCATGGCATCGAACAAGTTTCAAGTCTCAATTTATTCTCAAAAAGTGGAGCTCTACTTTCTATATTAAAATTTTATTTTGAAGCTGTTTTTTATTATTATGATTGTAATTTTATTAAATATCTATTTTATGTTGGTTTTTTTATTTTTATCCTTTTTTTAAATTCCTATAAAAAAATACCCTAGTTTAAAAAGTTTTTTTAGAAATACCCTTTTGGGTGTTTGAAATACTGAAACGGTATTTCAAACACTAAAATTTGAGTTTTGTTTTGAATTTTAAATTTACTGCAACAAAAATGCCTTAGAAGTTGTTTTCGGTATTTGAAATACTATCAACGGTATTTCAAATATCGTTTCCTTGGTGAGGTGTAAGCTCCATAAAAAAAATTTGCTTCGTCTTTGAGCTTGCGCTTGAGCTTTCCTTAATACAATATGTGTGTGTATATTATGTATATAATGTATGTTAAGCATATTGGTTTTAATATTTTTTTGATGATGTAATAATAATTGTACCTTATTAACTAATTGCTACTATTGAAGTATTTTGAATATCTTATTCATAGTAGCCACTTGAGCAAGATGATGACAATTTAGCAAGATAGAGAATGGAGCATGGTTCATCATTGAAGATTGAAGAATTATGAAGAATACTCGAAGAATTAGTATAGTCTCTTCCTTTTTAGTCTTGTTAATTTGATCTTAGTACATAGGTACTATTATCCGCTCAATAACTTCTTGCACTACATGCATATTCATTAACTTTGTACATGCTCCTTAGATTTCAATCTTAGATCATATTTTCTCCTTAATCAAGTGCATCTACGGTATCTATTGTATGTATATAGGTACCATTATGACCTTAATAACTTCTTGCATTGCATGCATATTCGTTAACTTTGTACAAGGTCCTTATATTTCAATCTTAGATCATCTTTTCAAGTGCAGGTACCATATCTAGTGTATGCTTATACATCATATCATTATCTTTATAAGAATACATGTGAGTGTATATGCATAAGATAACTTTTCCTACAGAGAATTATGTTCTTTGGTCCACATCTATGCCTTATAAAGTAATATGTACAATAGTATTACTTGTTGCAATGGTAAATGTCATATACATATATGTATATATATTTGTGATTGTATATATTTATGTATGCTTAGATATTCAAGAAATCTACAATAAAAGTTCACCTAACTTGAGTATAGCTTTGCATTATACATATTTTAGTGTTTTTCTACATGATATAAACCTATGGTTAATACCCTTGCATGCTCAAAGTTTTTTTATCCCCAAAAATTTGAAAATCTTAAGTTGAGTGGTAGTTTAAACTTAGCATTTAATGTATTGCATGCTTGAGTTGGTAAATATTAATGTGATTGGATGTTATTAGGTGCAAGTTGTCTTTTTGAGCTGTTAAAACTTGTAGAAATGTGCTACTGTGCAATAGGTACAAAAAGTGGCTCCTTGAAAAAGTAAAACTAGCTTTTTAGGCTTCTTCTATAGCTACTCGCTGAGTGGCTGAGACAGTTGGTCAACTGGCTCAATCAACCAGCACAAATAGAATGCATTTTCCCTTTGTTGGCTGAGCTAAGTGGTCGACTGGTAGTGTCCATTGGCTAGGCCTTTTAGCTTACCGGAAGTACTGGTTGAGCTAGGAGGTTGAATAATTCAGTTAAATGGTAGGCCCATTTTATGGTTTTCAAATTTGACCGTTGGGGAAATGACTTTTTGGCTTTATAAGTACCTCTCCCATCCACCAACTCAAAATACAAATTGATTAAAACTCTCTCTACAATCTATTAGAATTAAAAGCTTTCTCTATTGCAAGTTTATTTCATTTATTACTATTCTTCATTGATTGCATCTCATTAGCATTCATTGACCAAGTTACTTGATCTCATAAATTTCCTATCTACTTAGAGTAATATAGGAAGGTATAAATACCTCTTGTATTCTTACTCATAAGAAGTCTTGTAACCAAACACTTTACTATTTCATTCGGTGAGTTTTTTGCTCTTAGGTAGTACCGAGTGTGTTCTATCAAGAGAGAAGGATTTGAAATCCTCAAGTGTTGGGACAACACTTGTGGTCCTTGTAGTAAAGTAAGGATTGTGATCATTGTTTTATGCTTCTACAACATACTAAGCAAGAAGACAATTTACTAGTGAAGTTACTGAAACCCTATGGGAGACCTTAGGTAGTGAACTAGGCCCTTGGGAGTTCAAACCACTCAAAATCACGCATTTGATCTTTTCATCCCTGAAACTCTTTAGCTTTCAATTATGTTTATATCTTGTATGTATGATTGTTTGAAATATTTGAAAAGGGTTATTAGTGTTTATTTGAGCCATTAATCTGATCACTTCCTCTTTGGATTCGTCGTTTGTGGAACACGTGGCATCAGAGCCTAGTGCTCTACACATTATTTGCATAATTTGTGTAACTATTTGCATTAGACTATGTTTTTCACTTAACCGTCTAGAGCTAAAGATCATGGCACATAGAGTTCAAGAAGGTCTTTTCACCATTAGAGTCCCACACTTTGATGGAACCAACTATGCTCTTTGGAAAGTTAGGATGAGAATATTTTTGCAAACAAATGATTACAATGCATCAAGAACTGTTGTTAATAGATGTCTCACTCCTACTAAAGAAGAAAATGTTGTTAAGGTTCCTAAATCGGAAGAAAAATGGGATGAAGATGACATGAAATTAATTGCGGCTAATGCTCAAACCATAAGTTACCTTTATCTTGCATTTGATTCTAATAAGTTTAGAAGAGCATTCGTTGTACCATGACTAAAGAAATTTGGGATTAATTAGAGGTCACACGTGAAGATACTAATCAAGTAAAAGAAACTAGGATTAGCATGCTTGTATATAAATATAAAATGTTTGCTATGCTTCCTAATGAGAATGTTGAGCAAATGTATTCTAGATTTATTGAAATTGTTAATACTTTGAAATCCCTCGGAAAAACTTATGAAAAGCCGACCTTGTTAGGAAACTCTTGAGGAGTCTACTAGTCGTATGGCTACCAAAGACAATGGCCATTAAAGAATCCAAGGATCTCAACACATTTCCATTAAGTGAACTCATTGGCTCACTCATGACTCATGAGTTTGTGCTTAAAGAACTTGAGAAACAACCAAAAGCCACAAAGAATATTACACTCAAGGCCACATCACAAGAAGATTCAATAAGTGGAAGCGATAGTGATAAAGATGAAGAGATGGCTATGTTCTCAAAGTTAAAAAGGAAGCGAAAATTCAACTCAAAGAAAAGACAAAGAAAAGAGGTAAGTAAAGGTGAATCGAGGAAAGAGCTAATATATTTTAAATGCAAAAAGTCAGGTCATGTCAAAGCCAAGTGTCCCTTGAGGAAGAAATATGACAAGAAGTACAAAAAGAAGGCATTGAAGGCAACTTGGAGTGATTTGGAGTCAAGTGGTGAAGAAGAAGATTCCATTGAGGAGGAAATTGCCAATTTTGGTCTCATGGCAAAAGAAGATGATGAGGTAAGTTCCTATTATGCTTCTTGTGATGAGAATAAAAGTTCATATGAAGAATTAGACAACATGTACAATGAAATGCTTATTGAGTTTTAAAAGATTGTTAACAAAAATAAGGAGTTTAAAAAGAATGTTTCAACTCTGGGAAACGAGTTGCATGATGTTTCAATTGAAAATGAAAATTTGAAAAAGGATTTAGAAAAGAAGAAAACAAATGTTGATTTCCAAAAGAAAATGAAGATTTGAAAGAAAAAGTAAAGGATTTAGTTGCAAAATTTACAAATGGAACCGAAAACTTAAATGCTTTGCTTGGAAAAATAACGATGTGTTTTTGATAAAATGGAAATTGTTTATGAATCTTCAACAAAGCAAAAGCCCTACATGAAATTTTTTGGAAACAAAGCAAGCTCTTCAGAAGCTAGCTCTTCAAAAGCTAGTACTTAAAAGGTGAAAAATGAATTTCAAAGGAAACATGATGACTACAAAAGACATTTTGTAAAAGCATCTTCTACTAGTGTACCTAAAGTTACTTGCAACTATTGTGGTAGAAATGGTCATGGATCACTCAAATGCTTTGTTAGAAAATATGGAGAAAAGAGGTACAATTTAATATGGGTTCCTAAGGGACCTAGAACTAATGTTTGAGGACCTAACAAGCTTTGGGTACCAAATTACATTTGATTCATTTGTGTAAGTTTGCCTTGCATCCTCCGGAGACAATAGAAAGTGGTTCTTGGATAATGGATGCTCAAGGCACATGATGGGTGACAAATCAAAGTTCTTGCCACTCAAGGAAAAGCAAGGAGGGATTCATTACTTTCAGGGACAACTCCAAAGGAAGAATCATTGGCATTGAAAATTTTGGTAACAAATCTAAATTATGCAGTGAGAATGTGCTAATTGTACAGGGTTTGAAACATAACTTGCTTAGTATAAGTCAACTACATGATAAAGGATTGTTTGTTAATTTCAAATCCTCTTTATGTGAAATAGTTGATAAAAAATGGCAATGTGGTGTTTCTTGGTATGAGACATGAAGATGTGTACACCTTTGACTTTGATGATTTGCATGGTCAAAATGTTAAGTGTTTAAGTGAAACGAATGAAAAATCTTGGCCTTGGCATAGAAGATTAAGACATGCTAATTTAGATTCCATAAATAAACTTGCTAATCTTGATCTTGTTAAAGGCTTGCCTAAAGCTAAATATGTTAGTGATAATGTGTGTCGTGCATGCAAACTTGGAAAACAAACTAGAGAATCTTTCAAATGCAAGAAAGTGATTTCAACTACTAGAAGCTTAGAACTTTTGCATATGGACTTGTTTAGACCTAATAAGATTGCTAGTTTGGGTGAAAAATTGCATACCTTTGTAATTGTTCATGACTTCTCTAGATTTACATGGGTGATTTTCCTTGCACACAAAAATGACACACCAAATGAGTTTATAAAGTTTTGCAAACGTGTTCAGAACAAAAAAGGATATTTGAATTCAACTATTAGAAGTGATAGAGATACCAAATTTATAAATCAAACCATGAAAATGATGAAAATGATATCTCTCACAACTTTTTGCACCAAGAACACCACAAGGAAATAGAGTTGTTGAAAAAAAAATTGATCTTTGCAAGAAATGGCAAGAACAATGTTTTATGAAAACAACTTGCCTAGTTATTTTTGGGCTGATGCTGTAAACACTGCATGCTATGTGATTAGTTATTGCATTATTCGAAAAGGTCTTGACAAAACCCCTTATGAGCTTTGGAAAGGAAGAAAACCAAATATTGCTTATTTCAAAACCTTTGGTTGTGCATGCTTCATTTTAAATGAAAAAGATAATCTCGATAAATTTTATGCTAAATCCGATGGTGGCATATTTCTTGGTTATTCTTCATCCAGTAAAGCATATAGAGTTTATAACAAAAGAACCATGGTTGTTGAAGAAACTATCAATGTGAAGTTTGATGAAGGTTGCTTTGATTCTAAGTGTGATGATGTGGATGTGATTACTATTCAAAGGAACTTGAATAATCTTGACTTAGATAAGGAAAATAAACCTAACGATGCATGTCATGAGGATAAACAAGATAAGCGTGTTGAACAATATGATGATCAAGATGTTATACATGATAAGCATGATAACTTACCTAGAACTTATAAATTTGTTGGTTATCATCCTTTTTCTCAAATCATTGGTGAACCCTCTAAGGGTGTTGTAACTAGATCATCTTTAAGAAATTAATGTAATAATTTTGCTTTCTTGTCTCAAATTGAATCTAAGAATGTGCATGATGTTTTGATTGATTATAGCTGGATAAATGTTGTGTAAGAGGAACTTAATTGATTTGAAAGAAATAATGTGTGGAAACTGGTTGAAAGACTTAAAAATCAATCAATCATAGGAACTAAATGGGTTTTTAGAAACAGTTAGATGAATCAGGCATAATAACTAAAAACAAGGCTAGATTAGTTGCACAAGGTTATAAACAAGAAGAAGGAATTGATCATGATGAAACTTTTGCTCCCGTTGCTAGACTTGAATCTATTATCCACTTGTGTCATATTTCACTTCTAACTATTAAATTTTTCTCTTTTTCTCTCAAAGTCTCTCTATAAAACACTCTTTCAAAATCTTTTTCTCGCAAATCTTTTGGAAAAAGACAACATCGACTTCAAATCTTTCCATCTTTCAAATTGAGAAACCCTACTTTTTCAAATCTTTATCAGTGGCTAAAACAAGAGGAAAGGGAAGAACACAATCCTCCACCTCCAAAGGGAAGAATATTGCTAGTACTTACAAAGGAAAAGGGCATCAAGAAGGTCATCAGTTCTAGAGCCACAACCATCGCTCACTCCCTTATAGATAAGAGGGATTTCTTAGGAAAAAGGATTTGGCCAAGTAAATGTTTCATTCCAGATGAACTTCAAAATTTGAATATGATTGAGTTTTGTACTATGAATGGGTGGATAGATTACATGACTACTAAGAAACCCAATTATTCTAAGCTTGTTCGTGAGCTTTTTTGAAAATTTGGGTAGATAGCCTACACGACTTCCGAGGCATTTTTGTTGTAATAAATTTAAATTTCAAAACAAAACTCAAATTTCGACATTTGAAATACCGTTTTAGTATATCAAACCCCGAAAGGGTAGTTTTGAAAATGCATTTGGATCATAAACATTCTTGGTTATTTATTTGTATGACTTATGGTCAATTAGATGTTTCTTCTATTCAGGACAAATACATCATAACTATCCTTCATTTGTAGCGTACATACATATCTCTTATTAGTCTCCTCTGTATGCAATTTTTCTATAAGGAAGTAGTCTTCTAATATCTAGGCTTTGACAATTGTTGTATGTGTATAAATGTAACACAAATTGTGAATGAGAAGTTAGAGAAAATTATTTCTTTTCATGGTATCATCGAGCCATAGTTTTTTTTTCCACATCACATTTTGCTTTAGAATGATGATTGAAGCTATCACATCTGCTACTTTTGCCTCTACTACATCATAATCAACACCTACCATAACTATATTGTCTTTAACATCTCTTCCTAGGCTTGATCATGTGCATACCAGAATTCGGAAAACCCAAAATTTGCCTACTCTTTGCAGTCGTGGATTGGGGTTTGTCTATGACACTTTGACCAAACCCATCTCTCCCTTTACTAACCTTGATCATTGGATTGCTCTAGACCAAATGGTCCCTGGCTAGATTTTGGTTTCCTTATCTGATTGGTTCTTGCTTAGGTGACTTCATCTCACGAAGTCTAGCTCACGCTCCAAGTACGTTATGGCTCTCACTCTTGATCAATAATTCAACATCTCAAAATGGCCTTGCAATCTCTATTCAAAGAAACTTTTCCAATTCATGATTATATACAACAAGTTATATTCTTATCCTTAGCTTTAGCCAGTGCAAGAGAACAAATAGATAAAGATGACTTAACCCTTTGGACGCTAAAGAGACTTGGATCTGAATTTGATCCTATTATAGTGGCCATTAAATCTAGAAGATTGTCCTACCATTGTAGAAGTTTGTGGTTTGTCACTTGATTTTGATCTTCGCTTAAATGCTTTTTTGAATGTATATGACAGGTTTGGTGCATTTCTTACTTCTCAGTGTAATGGACAGAATGTGTTATATTATGACTAATCTCAGCAAAATCTTGTCAATCAGTCACCTGCTCGAGGACAACCAGGTTCTAGTTCTGCATCTCAGCCTAATAATAGAGGGCAAATAGCAAATAATAGGGGTCAGGGATGACGTGGACGTGGTTTTGGCAAAGGATGAGGATAAGCTCAATCTTCTTCCGCTTAGAGTTGTGTGCTACAATATGGCCTTCCCTACACAAAGTAAATAATTTCTTTGCACGTAATGAAGTTGTTAATGTTAATGCTACTATTTTGAATGCTATGACCTTTATCGATCCATCTAATTCTTCTTGGTATCCAGATAGAGCTACAAAACACACCATGATGCCAAATGAAGTTAAGCTCAATGGGAAGAGTCCGTATCTTGGCCCTAATACGATTATGGTTGGTGATGGAAATGGTCTACCTATTTCCAGGGTTGATACTACTTCTTTTTCTCTCTCACACGAGTGGGTTTATCAATGGCCAACATTACATGTTCTATTACTCTAAAAACTCCTCATCTCTGTTTGCTCAATGTAGCATAGCAAATAATTGTTGTTTTGTATCAGATTCTAGTGGTTAATCTGTTAAGGATGCAAGGAATGACAACCTGCTACATCAAGGCCTGCTTAGTGTTGTATTCTATTCCCCAAGTTGCAGACTTCTTTGGCAAAGAAAGTAAGCTCTACACTTTGGCATGACCAATTAGGACACCTGTTGAAAAAAGTGTTATAGCATCTTCATTCTAGTTTAGATTTTTCTAATGAACATGTTAACAACAATATTTGTAATTCATGTCAGTCAAGTAAAAGCCATCGACTTTCATTTGATAAAAGTTGCATCGAGATCCATAGAATTATTAAATATCATAAATTGTGGTGTGGGGGGGCCATAACCCACTACATCTCCTGAAACGTTTAGATTTGTCTTGTGCTAGTGGATGATTTTAGTATAGTTTACCTAGTTTTACCCACTTATGAGAAAATTTGATGGGACTAATCATTGTCGTACCTCTGTATTTACTCATTAAAAGCTAGTAGTAGGCTAGATATCTTGGGAACACTACAAACTTTTGAGAATCAAAGTGAGTTTCATGATTAGGGTTGAATCAAGGCTAGTTCCTTGAGTCTGGGAAGAATTAAGGTTTGTTAGTTGATTTGTGCTAAGCCAACTTTTAAAAAGTATTCATTTTAGTGGAATCGATCGGGAGGACGAGGGTGACGATATAAGCTAGGCGCCAAACCACTATGAATATCATGTCCCCTTGATTTATTGCCCTTCTTCAATTTTTTTTTCTTAATTACACCATGTTTTAAACATGCAAGTGTACAGATAATTTATGGTACAGCAGATATGAGTGCGGGTATCGTCTCCACATGGAGGCTCTTTAGTTCAGTTCCTATGTGCAAATGCCTAAGATAGCTACATACATGTGCGTGTTTTAGGATAGAAGGGAGCTCGAGATGAAGAAAAATAAACCTAAACTATCCTAAACATAGAGGAACTAAGGGTGCCAAGCTAAAAAAAGGAAGCTTAACAAGGTAGAAGAGGATCTAGGATGATTATGTTGCAACTAGGCTCAGGCTATGATAATGATTTAGGTTCATCTGGGGCTTGAGACTTCTATTATCGTTGTGTTGATTAGGGTTCTCTTAACCAATACTAGTGGTTTAACCAATTAGCTAGGTTTAAGGCTAAAGGCCAATCCCTTCTAGCCTATGCAATTTGTGCTTAGAACTTATCCTCTTAGCTAGGTTTAAAGCTAAGGACTAGCACCTAAGCACTATGTGACATAAGGCTTGATTAACCAACAATAACATGGGTGATGGATACTCTAGTTTAGGGTTTAACCTGCTAGCTAAGTTTAAAGCTAATGACTAGGCCACCTAAACTCAATTAAGCATAACATGTAGCCTATTAACTGGATTTAAAGCTAAAGCCTACTCTACTAAGCAAACCTATAAATTAAGTGCAATTAATCATCACCATATAAGTGGATAAAAGAATTTGAAGCACAAATAACACATACATATTCACTGAGGCATTTTATCGAACACATAGACATATCTGATTTTCAATTAATAGATATATAGAATCATGCCATAAATCTATGTAAACAAGCATGTATTAAGAGCCAAAGATACACACAAAGCCTTTAATCAAATCCCTAATCTAATATACAATATCAATCAACCCTAGATCTAACTTAACTACAAAGCATACTTATAAGAATATAAAAAGGAAGAAGAAACTCCCTTTCAAACTCTTGCTCAAATCCAAAGCAAATATCTTTAATCCTTTGTTGCAAGCTTCAACCCTTGCTTGGTATGGTGTGTTGACGGAGTTTTAGGTGTTTGGTAAAGTGGGTGAAGGGTCAGGGTTTATTAGGGTTTAAGAAATGAAAGTTTTCTCCCTTAAAAATGGCCTCAAATGGGCTTTAGATAGGCATTTCGTGCACTGTCAATTGACCAAACCGATCAACCAGTATTAAAGCTTTGCTAGGCCAATTCTAGGGCTTTGTTTTACTAGTTTAGCTGGCTTGGAGAGGGATTCAACTGGCAATCTGAAGGCCTCTAAGCTAGTACCCCATTTTTGCACATTTCGGCCTCATTTTGCTTTGTCTTGCCTCCTTTTTGCCTTGAACCTCTTCCGGAAGCCTCCAAACTTGATTTTCTTCCTCTTTTCATCTTCAAATGCATCTTCAAGCTTTGCCCAAGTCATCAACATCTTCAATTAAGTTCAATTCTTTCTCACAAAACATGCCTAAAACGCGAAATAAGACACTTAGTATAACATTTATGCATTTCAACACTATGCACATATGTGACTAGTTGTACACAAATGTAACTCTAAATGCACACAAATAAGCTCAAAACACCATAAGAAGTGTATACAAACACTTTATACAAAGATACATAATTCATAGACATTAACACCTCCAAACTGTCCCTTTACTTATCCTGAACCAAGTTTGAACCAAAGTCAATCCTTGTGCTTTCCAACAAGTTGCCAAATGAATTGACTTGCTATATTTGTGCCTCTAAGGGATATAAGGAGTCATTATTTTCATGTAAAGGGTCCCTTAGCCTTTCTTGGATCCTCTTCTCAATAACAAGGGACCTTGCACTTCTTGGGAACTTACAAAGTAATTCAAACCAACATGAACTTAAGATATCAACTCACAGACCTGGGATGTTGATACTTCGTGCTCCCATCAACTAACATGGCTTCCTAACTCACACTTAGCCCAAAAAATATAGGGAAAAGAAAAATACATAACAATGGTTCACATTTTGACGTAAAAGCCTTATTCACAAGACAATGCAATAACAAAAGGAAACACGTGTGTCAAATTGGCATTATGTCACTTAGCACTTACTCAACATGCTTCACTTTTTCATCTTTTTGTAACCGTTTGCTTCTTTTTTTTCATTTTTCACTTTCTTTTTTAAAAAAATTTTGTTCACGTTTTTTTCACAATTTTGCCTTTTTTCTTTTCTTTTTTTGTATTTTTCTCAATACAAAACATAAAGCAAGAAAAGGATGAAAAAAGGGCTAAGACACACTAAAAGAACCAAGAAGGAAGGGGCACTCTTATCAACAACCTTCAAAACACTTTTTTCAACCAAGTTGTGGGGCAATTATAAAGTGTTTTCTTAAAAATGCTCACTGTGGACAGTTTTCAAAAGGATTTTCTTCAAAGTCTAGGTCTTGCCCCACACTCCATTCACTCCTCATAATATACCCTTATCTTTTTCAATCAATTAAGTCAATAACAAAAGCCAACTCTCCAACCAACATGAAGATAAATAGGTCAAAACATACAAAAAATTGAACACATTTTGAGCAAAAACAAGCAAGGCAAGCAAATTTAACCATAAATGATATAAACAATAAAGAGACAACCATACCCCTAAACCTAAATTTTGCTTGTCCTCAAGCAAATAGCACTAAGCACATGACAAGCAAGCACATGAAACACATATGGGGAATGTGGAGGGGTATAGATAGGGACAAGTAAAGAATGGAGAGATACAACCTTGTTTGCATAGAAGTCCATGAATGCCAAAGACAATCCATTCATCTATTATCCTCCATCTTTTGCAGAAAGCATTGATGCTTAGAAAAACAAAGAAGAGATTAGAAGATATTACCATGTAACCTCACATTGACATTTGAAATGATAAACAGGGATGCATGCAACGGGTATAGGGTTGATGCACTAATGATGACAGAAAGGAGTATGAAAAGTAAGTGAGGGAGTAAAAATCTAACCTACTAAGAATAAAAGCAAACAAAAGAAAGCCTAAACTATCAAAAGGTAAAAGAAACAAAAGGAAGCAAAAGCAAACTAATCTAGTAAATAAAAAACCAAAAGGAAGTAAATACAAGAAGAACAAGGAAAATATAAACAATCCTAGCGTCCTCCTACTAGTGCTAGATTTAACGCCCCTATATGGGCACCAATATTAGAGTAATCTATATTTGAAGTTTTGTGGCACAAATAACCAGATAATGAATAAGACATATAAAGTAGAAGAAAAATGATCATGCCACATAATATAAAGCAATGAATGAACAAGGCATCTCTTTTCAAAGATGTCCTGCCCCGAAATATCAAATGAAGATGTGTGCTCTAATGTGGTAGAAACCATGCATAAATGTGAATGCTTATGCCCAACTTGCTCACAAATCAACCACTCGACAGCCTTATTCTCATTATCTAAGGCTAAGAAAACACCCTCCCCATGGCTCAATGATAGGTCTAATGCATGCAAAATGGGTGATGTATCTCCTAGTCCTAGGTGAAAGTATTCCATGCAAGAAGTCACAAAAGTGAGCTCCAACAAGGGAGAGACTCAGCGAAATGGGAATAGGGAGTAAGGCCGTCATCTGGAGAAGGAAAGTCAATGAAAGGAGGCATAGAAGCACTAGACTCTTCCTCTCAATGGGATAAAGCATCACTACACAAAAGTCTCTCTAACTCTGCCATTTCTTCATGAAAGGTGAGGTTAGAAGGGAAGGCATCATGGATTCATCAAAATGATAATTCGACAGTAAGTGCTCAATCTCCAAAACCCCCTCTAATCGGGTGAGTTCATGCAGGGGTGGAGGGGGTGAAATGGACTGAATAGACTCCTCATCATGGGAACATGAATGCACAAGGGAAGTATGCGTACCTGACTCCCTAAATGTAGACTCAGAATCACATTGAGTGCTAAGAATGGCAAGATTATCCTCTAAGTGTGTGTGCGATATGGGAAAAGAGGGAAAAATAAGATTGGATGAGTCAATGGAAGGCAGTAGAAGCATGGGAGGATAGGGTACCACTTCCTCTAAAATATACCCAAAGTCATCAGGAACCAATATGCCATCAAGCTCATCTTTTTCCTCACTACAACGTGTGACTCTCTATCAACCTTTCTCTGTATATCTCTCTCCAAAACATCATCATTTCTAACTCTAATTTCCCCATTGATAGGCCTTATTCCCATCCCATCAACCTGGTCAAATGGTGTCTCGACACACTCAACGAATCTCTCATTCTTAGCTTCGTTATTTAAGCACTCAACTACTTGGGATAGTCTTTCTAAAATCCTAACTCACCTCTCTTGATTGGATTGAATCACTTGGGCGTTGAGAAGGAGTTGGGATTGGGATAGCTCAACCAATTACTCTAATAGTTCCAAAGATGTAGACCTTTGGGATGAAGGCTTAACTGAGTAAAAATGGTAATTATCTTGATTGGGATCATTATAGGCATAACCATTAACAAACTCGGAGGAAAGGTGGGTAGAAAAAGATGGTGTTAGTAGTGGACAATCGACACTCAAATGTGAATAGAATCATGAGTTATCTTGACCCCATGGTGAAAATGCATGATATGACTCTCTATAATTATGAAAACTAGATGTAGATGCATGAAAGGGTGTTTCCCCAACAATGAATCCAAAAAGGGGAATGAATTGGATTAATGGCACAAATAAACACTAAAAACTCTTTTCAAAATATTTCAAGTAATCACACATACAAGATATAAAAATAATACTTAAAATGTGAGAGTTTAAGGGATCAAAGATCAAACATAGTGGACTCCCGAGAGCCAAGTTCACTACCTAACGTCTTCCCTTAGTGTTTCGGTAACTCCACTAGTGCATCGGTTTCTTGCTTAGCATTGTAAAAGCATAGAAAAATTTTTACAACCGTTTCACCACAAGGAGCACAAGTGTTTTCCAAACACCTGAGGATTTCAAACCCTTCACTCCTGATAGAATGCTTTTTACAAGCTATACTACCCGAGAGCAAATTACTCACCCAATGAAATAGTAAGAGTTTTGGTTTACAATATGATGTGTTGTGTTTTTTTTTTTTTTTGTGTGTGCATTGTCATTTATCTATGTTTAAAAAGTGTTTTGAGATTTAAGAGATGCACTAGTATAGTACAAATGGTAGGGATAAGCATAAGCATATGCAATTGTACATAGTTGAGTTAAAGATAAGCTCATCACTAATGCAAGCTCAAGACTTGAATTGATGAGGAGTTGATGTTGGAGTCAAGCTCTAGGTGTTCGAGATGTGGGAGAAGAATAAAAGAAACTTTTGGAGGTGACCGGTCGAAGCAAAAAGCAATCTGGGTGAAACAGACGCAACGCAAGAAAAATTGGATCCCTCACCCGGCCGGTCAACCGCCTTCCAGGGCCGGTCGACTGGCCAAAATAGAGAGTGAGGACCTTAGGCTAGTAGACCTCAGTGCTAGGCCAGTTGACTGGCCAAGGCCCTTTGTTGGACTCGAAATCTGTACTATTTAAGCTCTCTTTCAGCTCATTTTGAGTAGATTTTGAACCCCTTTTCACCTCCCATTCACACACCTACTTCTCACACACTAAACCCTACCTTTATCCATCTCTAATACACATACTAACACACATATCCATCTAGAACTAGTTGATTTTTGAAGATTACAACATCATTTGGTGAGGTTTTGGCCAAGATTGTAGAGAAACGAGCAAAGACGGAAAGAGAACTTTCTCAACCCTCTTTTATTCTCTTTTTATTTTATGCTTGAGTAGATAGACTAGGGTGAATAAACTTGTGTAATGGGTTGATTTTCATACTCTTTGTTACGGGATTCTGTTGGCTTATATATATACATACTTTGTTCTTAATGTGAATGGCTTTATTTCAATTCATGTCCATGTGTTTGATTTATTGCCTAGATAAGTGGTATGTATATAATTTGAGTTGTATTTACTATAGAATACTTCTAATCCTTTGAATATGCATGTCTTTGTGTGTGTTTATAGATAATATGAAGTGGGTTTGTTAGAGTCATGTCTATGTGAGTGTTAACATGCCTTACAGTGAATACATGCTCAAATCTTATTACACGTTGATTCCCAATTGTTTCCAATGGCATAAATCAAAGTTGTTTGTGTTTGATGGATAGGTCGACATGTCACAACGCTTTATCTTAGAACATATAGATTGTGCTATTAAGGTCCCAATCCACTTTTGTGTCCCTAGATCGATAGAGCCTAACTCTAAACTAGCCTAATCGAGACCCTTTAGCCTTAAATCTAGCTAACAGGAGTCTGGGTGGAATTTGATTAACTTCATTGACCCTTGACTTTGGTTTTAAACCCAACCAATAGCTTAGAAGCTAAGATAGGATCAATTTAGGACACCTAAGTAGCCTCTCAATCCCTCCTATGGTTTTAGGTACATAAGGACCATGCCATATTGCTAAGTGTGCATGCTTAGGGACAGACCTCCACCGAGTCCTAGGGTGTAATTAGGATAGTAGTTGGTTTCTTAGTATTAGAAGCGTCGTTTAGTGTGCCAATCCCCAAATCCCATAGCGTAGAGGTAGAAAGTCACCCATTCACAAGTATAGGTCACCTTATCATCTTCCCATTGTTTCAATCCCGAGGTTAGCTTAGTTCTCACTTTTCCTTTCTTTTATTCATAGTGTAGTCCTTTTAGTTTCCTCTTTAGCTCCCAAAAATCCTCTAAAACACTTGAGTAAAGAGTTTTCCACACTTTTGAGCCTCCTTGTGGTTTACACCTGCATTAGTACCCCTAATATTGCACGATCCGTACGCTTGCGGGACCTTTTAGGGCTTGCACCAAAAAGGAATATCATAAGACTTCTTGAGAGCAAGATTACAAGAGGTATGTAAATCTTCCTACATTGCTCTAAGTAGATAAGCAATTTATGAGCTCTAGCAACTTGATCAATGAATGCTAATGATTGTCAAGTAATGAAGATAGTAATAAATGATATAAATGAGCAAAAGAGAAAGTTTTCAATGTTAATATATTGCAAAAAGTGTGTTGATCAAGTTATATTCTAAGTTGGAAGGTAAAAGTTGTATTTATAATGCCAAAAAGTGAAAATCCCAATGATTATATTTTAAAAAGCCCAAAGGGGTCTATCAATTGACTGTACCAGTTGACCTTCTAGCTCAACCAAAAGAAGTAGTAAACTAAAGATCCTAGCTAATCGACTCTACTGGCCGACCACCTGGCTCAACCAGTAGACAAAAATTGCTTTCTGTTTGTGCCGGTTAACTGAGCAAGTCAACTGGCCGTCTTAGCTGGTAGCTACAGAAAAAGCTGAAAAGTTGTTACCTACTTTTACAAAAAGTAACTTTTTGTACCTAATTTACAATAGCACTTTTTCCTACAGATTTAGCAGTTCAAAAGGATACCAAATACTCATAAAATCATATCACAATTAATGCTACACTAACCAAGCATGCAAAATATTAAATGCTATGTTAATACTTCTACTTAACTCAAGATTTTCAGATTTTTTTGGAAGAAAAAGCTTTTTCAAGCAAGGATAATATCTTATAGGTTTATGTAATTTACAAAAACACTTATATACCTATAATGCAAAACTTATTCCCAAGTTAGAGGTATTTTTACTGCAGATTTCTTGAAGATATAATCATATATATATATATATATATATATATAAGATCATTTATATACAACAATGTGTCATATACCAATTCAATAGTTAATGCTATTGTACATGCAACTCCATAATGCATAGATATGGACTAAGAAACTCAATTTCTATAGGAAAAGACATCTTATGCACATATACTCACATGTTCTCTTAAAAAGATAATGATATGATATATAAGCATATACTAGATATGATACATGCACTATATCAAGGAGAAAAGATTATCTAAGATAAAAATCTAAGAAGCATAAACAAAGTTAATGAGTATGTATGTAATGCAAAAAGTTATTGAGCTCATAATATTACCTATGTACTAAGATCAATTTGACAAATTAAGAAAGAAGAAGTTATACTAATTCTCTAAGTAACTTTCGTAGTTCTTCAATGTTCAAGTGATGAAACATGCTCCATTCTCTTCTTGGCTCAATTGTCTTCATCTTGCTCAAGCTACTTATCAAAAGATATTCAAGGTGTTTTCAATAGTAGCAATTTGTTAAAGTGCAATTATGGCATCATCAAAAAAATATTAATATAAATAATACTAATAGGTTCAACATTCTTCCCCTTTTGATGATGACAAAATAATTGTACTTTTGGAGTCTAAGGAGAAGACTCCTTTTTACTCAAGACTCCCCCTCGACCATAATATAAAGACAATGATGGCAATAAGAGTAATATGAACAATAAAAACATTCATATACCATTCAATATTGACAATCAATGAATATCAATATCAAGTAATATCAAGCAATATCAAGCAATACCCTTTCTTCCCTTTTGGCATCATGAAAAAGAATCATATAGGGAAGGTGAAGGGTAACTTTGAGCCATCAATATTAAGAGGTATTATCACTTGGCTTTATACAAGCATGCAAGCATAGAAGTCCTAATCAAATATAGGCAAATATAGACAAGAATATAGACAAACATATGAAAATTAAAAGATAAAATAATGCTTAAAAAGTGAGAAAAGTGCAAATGAAATGAAAATAAATGTTCAAACACCCTAAAGGAGTGGGATTTTGGAAGGAAAACAAGGTAAAAACAAGGAAGAGCTAGTGACTCAGGCCAGCTTCGTCATTATCATCGGGAAGCCCTATGCGAAGCTTCATCAATCTCACATCTTGTGCCAATTAAACCATAATTTGACTTTGGTCCCCTACATTTATTGCAAGACTATCAAGTGTTTGATGTTGATTTCCCATGATAGTAACCAAACAATCAACCTTTTCACCAATGGAATCAACTTTGTCAAAGAATCATTGCATCATCCTATCATTTGCATTCTTGGACCTCAATTCATGGTTTTGCCTTGTTCTTTGTCGTACTCTTCCCCAACTTTCTCATCTTCTTCTTTTTCCACGTCCTCCATCTTCTCATCATCATCATCCTTACCATAGGCAGTACCCTTATGATGTCCTCCCTTTTGTTCTTCATTATCATCATCCTTAAGTGGAAAATCAAAAGTGGTTTTGTTTACAATACGTTGTTCAATGAGGCTTCTTATATTTGAAGGCAAGACTTGAAATTCTACTTCATGCACCCATCTTTCACTCCAATAACACAAATCCATGCATTTAAGGCATTGTAAATCAAGGTTCCATATGTGGCTAAAAGAATTTTTAGGAGTATTTACAAGACTAATCCCTTTTCCCCTAAAAATCCTTGTTGCCACCATTCCAAAGGGTAGGATACGAGTCCTAATATCCACATTCTTCATGAAGGCAATATAAACAATACACTTTAGCTTTATAGATTTGCCCATCAAGAGTATCTTTAGGTACTACATTGTGTTTAGACATTCTAATGAGGGCTTTATACTTAGTACGAATTTCATTCAACAAAGGAAATTCAACAAATTTTGGTTGTCTTTCCTAAAGAAATTCATAAATGTCTCATCTCTTATACCTTCAGGGAATTGAGAAAAATCTCTAAATACAAAATTGGGAATTGTTTATTATGCAATGGGATATTAAAAATTCTTCTAAGATTTTCCTCATTCAATTTAAAATATACCCCTCTTACAAATAGACCAAACCTTTCCATACAAATGATTCCAACCCAAATTCTCATAAAATTCCTGAACAAGCCTAGGATAATAAGGTTCCCTAGTTGTCATATAATTCATCCACCCATTTGTAATACAAAACTCAATCATATTTAAATTTTGGAGTTCATATGGTATAAGGCGTTTACCTGGCCAAACTCTTTTTCCTGAGAAATCTCTCTTATCAGTAAGAGGATTGCGTGAATATTGAGGCTCTAGAGATGGTGGCCTTCTTTATGCCCTTGAACCCCTAAAGGACCTTGCAAGATTTTTCCCTTTTGAACTTAAGGCTTGAGCTTTTCCTTTTCCTATTGTGTTAGCCATGAGAGAGAAGAGCTTTGAAAACTAGAGTTTTTGGAGTTTAAGAGGAGAAAAGATTTGAAGTAGGTGATGTGATTTTGCAAAGATTTGAGAGAAAATTTGTTTGAAAGAGCATTTTATTCGGAAAGAAAAGAGAAAATAAAGGGAAATTTCGAAGAGTGAGTGTTTTAGAATGACCCTACTAGTCGTGGCTTAGCCTTTTAAAACTGAAATTTGCAACTACCAGTTGATTGGTACTGATGTCTACTTTCGAGTGCAAGCTTTAAAAGACCCGCAAGCGTACGGATCGTGCAATATAGTGTGTACGAGTGCAGGTGTCGAACCACAAGGAGGCTTGAATAATGCGAATGAATTCTATGCTTGGTGTTCTAAAAAGAGTTAAAAAGGAAGATCTAAACTATGTGTATTTTTTTAAGGGTTTTGGATTGTCGGGAGCTCTATGTAAATGAAATAAAACTAAACTATGAATAGAAACAAATGGAGACGCAAGTTAATTAAGAGGAAACTAACAATTGAAAAGGAATTAGGGTGACTTTGACTTATGAATGGGTAACTCTATACTCAAATGCTATGGGATTAAGGGATGATGGCTAACTGTTATAAGTGCTCTTAACTAGGTTGCTAGTTAATGTCCTGATTTCCCCCTAGGACTCGGTGCGGGTCCGTCCCTAGGTGGCGCCTCCTAGAGCTACGGCGTGGTCCTTATGACCTAGGGCCTCAAGATTGACTAACTAACTTCCTAGGTGGCTTAGAATGAACCTACCTTAGTACCTAAACCGTTGGCTTGGTTTAGAGCCAAGACCTAGTGTTGCTAAGGTCGACTAAATCTATCCTGAAACCTATTGGCTGGATTTAAAGCCAAAGGAGACTCGACCTAGACTAGCCCTAAATTATGCTTCGTCATTCTAAAGTCACTACAGCAGAATTTCACTTGCTAGCACACGCATAAATATGTGATATTGAAGCTATGCTTGTTACTAGGCATGCAAATATGCATATAGACATGAATAAAAGCATTACCCACTTCATAGCATCCATATATAAACACATAGACATGATTATAACATGGATTAGATGTGTTTAATAACAAACAAACTTCAACTTATATACATGTTACTCATCTAGGCATTTTATCAAACACTTAGACATGAATGAAAGAAAGCCCATTTAACCAAGACAAATCAAAACAGACACACACACACACACACACACACACACACACATATATATATATATATATATATATATATTCAGCCATCGTATCCCATACCGTAAGAGTATATCATCAACCCATTACATAAGTTTAATCACCCTATACAAGCCTACTCAAACATAATGGAAAATAGAATGAAAGAGAGGTAAGGAAGCTTCCCGTTCATCCTAGCGAATCTTGTACACAACTTTTGAATAGCCTTGATTCCAAAAGAATGTTGAATCCTCCCAATCAAGCTTGGTTTTGATGAAAAATGTGTGAAGAGGGTGTGTGAGGCGGCTTTTGGTGGATTTTAGGTTTAGAAAAATGGGTGTTTGATTTGGGTGTTGTTCCCCTTCAAAAAGGGTTGAAAAGTGGCTTAAATAGAGCTGTTAACGCGCCCAGTCGGGGGCCCAGCCGGTCGACCAGCTTTGGGCCTAAGTCGTCCGGCCAAAATTGGCCCAGGTTCTGATCCGGCCGGTCGACCAAGCCGGTCGCTAGGTCGACCGTCCTTGACAGGAGGTCAACCGGTATTGACAGTAAAATGTCCATATCTTCTTCGTTTTAGCTCCGATTCGCGCACCGTTTTTTTCTATGGCTTTGTATCGTCGTGGGGGATCTCCTAAGCCATATTTTGCACCCTTAAATGTATCCAAAATTTGTCCATGTCCTTTTTAGGTTGCAAGATCCGAATTTGCCTCACGTTGCGCTCAATTACACCTCGATCGCTCCTTTTGTCCGACCACTTTCAAAAGCACTTTTCTTCATTCCTTTGCATCCAAAGCACCCTTGGCTTTGTTCTACACTTCATTCACCCTCAATTAAGCTCTAATTATCTTCCCAAATCACACCTTAAACAAGCAACAAACGTACATTAGTGTAGCATTTAAGTCTTAACTTCAACTATGAATGTGTAGACCCTAATATGCACAAGTATGACCTAAATGCTATACTAATACATTAAATGAAGCTCAAAACACCTCAAAATAAGTATATACATGTAATATATAAACACACAAATCACAACTCATCAACAGCCCCAAACCTTCTCCTTGCTTGTCCTTAAGCAAGCCCAATCTTAAATTTTATCTCTAAAGCTGATACACTAGATTGCCTAAAGGACTGACTCGCTATCAGTATTAGTTTGAGAAGCATGAAGGGGCATTCCTATTGTGAAGAGATCCTAAGCCTCTTTGGATCTTCCCTCTACTCATAAGGGGTCTCGTTCCTCGTGGGAATTTCCCAAGTAGCCAATCCACCACAAGCCTAGGATTCTAACTTACGCATTCGGGCTGTTGATATTTCGTGCTCCCTCACTAACATGGTCTCCCTAACATACACCAAGCCTCAAGTATAAAAAGAGAGAATATACAAACACAATGGCTTATAAAAAGCCTTAGTCACGTGTCTACAAAGATGATAGCTTGTGCTAAGTTGACATTGTGTCACTTATGCACTTATTCACTAACTTTTAGGTGCTTTTGGCTTTCTTTTTTTTTTTTCACTTCATTCATAGAATTTCGCACCTTTTTGCCTCTTTTTTTTTTCATTCATTTTTTTTTTCATTTTCAATTGCTTTGTATTGAATTCTCAAAAAGGAAGAAAAAGAAAGGCTTAGGCATATCAACAAGAACCAATCAAGGAAGGGGCACTCACATCAATAACCCTTTTTTAACACTTTTTCCTACCAAGCTATGGGGTGGCTACAAGGGTTATTCTTTTAAGGTTCTCACTCCCCACAACTTTTAAGGGGATCCCCTCCAAGACTTAGTTTTCAAACCACTCTATTCATTCCCCTACAATGCCTCTCATCCTCATAAATCAATAGAGCCAAATCACAAAAGCCAACACAATGATCAACAAAGAAGTAAATGACTCTAAATGCATCAAAACTGGTAAAATTTTCACCATTTATATGCACGATGCAATCTACCCTAAGTAAAATATAACAAGAAAACCAAACTCTCACACCCCCAAACCTAAACTTTGCTTGTCCTAAAAAAAAAAGAGCAACGTACAACAAAAACAAGCAAGTCATCATTACACAACAAGTAAGGGTGGTGGGGATAGAGTGCAAACAGGGGCACAAGTGGAGAAAGGATAGATACAACCTTGCATTTTCTTCAAAGCTTTCCATGCCAACGATAAATCACCATACAACTAATCCTGTAACTCACAATTCATAAATGCTCACAAAGAAAACACGATTAGTAGCATTGCCTATGCATACTTGCATTGGCATGTGCAATAATGAGCAGTGGTGTATCTTACGGAACAAAGGATTGGGATTCAACACTTTGAGTTGGGTGCAAGAAAGATAAAAGAAAGAAAATAAAAAGAAACAAAAGTAAAACAAATGCAAAACTACAAAATTGAACCTAGGTTGCCTCCTAGTAGCGCTAACCACCAAGCCGTCAGCCAGGCAAATACCAACTCATCTTCAACTTCCATAAGAGGGATCCTGAAGCTTTAAAACCTCCACACGAGCCATGCTCGGATCATATGAGTGCTTCAGGCGTTGCCCATTCACTGTCAACTCTCGGCCATCCTTTAAGTCTTTAATCTTGACTGCTCCGGAAAGATAGGCAATCACCACCTCATATGGACCATCCCATCTCGTCTTAAGCTTACCTGGAAAGAGTTTCAGCCGTGAGTTAAATAACCAAACTTTATCAGAGGGAGAGAATTATTTCTTAATAATATGTTTATCATGAATCCTCTTCATCCTATCCTTATAAAGTTTAGCGTTCTCATATGCCTCGAATCTAAGCTTTTCCAGTTCCGCTAGGTCTAGCCTCCTTTTCTCACCCACTCCCGCCATGTCAAAATTTAGGGCTTTGATTGCCCAATAAGCTCTATGCTCTAGTTCTACCGGCAAGTGACAAGCTTTACCAAAAACCAATCTATATGGAGACATACCAATAGGAGTCTTAAAGGCGGTACGGTAGGCCCACAAAGCATCATTTAACCTAATAGACCAATCTTTTCTATCGGGCCTAACCGTTTTCTCTAAAATGCGTTTGATCTCTCTATTGGACACCTCTACTTGTCCACTAGTTTGCGGGTGATAAGGAGTTGCTACCTTATGGGTGACTGAATATCTTCTCAACAAGGCCTCCAAAGTCCTATGGCGAAAATGCAAACCCCCATCACTAATTAAAACCCTAGGGACTCCAAACCTAGAGAAAATATTCTCTTTAATAAACTTAACCACTACCCTATGGTCATTAGTGCGTGTAGAAATCGCCTCAACCCATTTGGACACATAATCAACGGCCACTAAAATGTACTGACACCCAAAGGAAGGTGGAAATGGACCCATGAAGTCTATACCCCAAACGTCAAACAACTCACAAGGAAGAATAGGGGATAAAGGCATCATGTTTCTCCTAGAGATGGACCCGGATTGTTGACATCTAAAACATTTCTTGCAATATTCCTGGGCATCCCTAAAGAGAGTAGGCCAAAATAGTCCACTTTGCAAGACCTTCGTAGCGGTCTTCTTCCCACTAAAATGACCCCCACACCCCTCATCATAACACATGCTTAACACGCTCTCAAACTCCTCCTCAGGCGCACACCGGCAAATCATTTCATTCGCACACACTTTAAAAAGATAGGGATCCTCCCAAAAGAAATGCCTAACTTGTGCTAGGAACGTATCTTTTTCTCTTTTCTCCCAATGGGAAGGAAAACGCCCTGTGGCAAGATAATTGACAATATGAGCAAACCAAGGTGTGTGATGAGAGACAGCAAATAATTGCTCATCAGGGAATGAATCATGAAAAGGAGATGAATCACTAGAAGACTCGCTAACAAGACGGGAAAGATGATCCGCAACTAAATTTTCTTTACCCTTCTTATCCCGAATTTCTATGTCGAACTCTTGAAGGAGGAGCAACCACCTAATCAAGCGGGGCTTAGATTCTTTCTTAGACAACAAATACTTCAATGCCGCATGATCGATATAAACAATCACTTTGGACCCTAGGATATATGACCTGAACTTGTCAAGGGAGAAAACAATGGCTAGAAGCTCTTTTTCAGTAGTGGTATAATTCTTTTGCGCTTCATTAAGAGTCTTACTAGCATAGTATACAACATGGGGCAACTTATCCTTCCTTTGACCTAAAACAGCTCCTATTGCATACTCGGATGCATCACACATAACCTCAAATGGGAGACTGTAGTCAGGTGGTTGGATAATCAGGGATGTAGATAATAAGGATTTAAGCCTATTGAAAGCTCTAACACATTCATCGTCAAAGTCAAAAGGAACATCTTGTGCTAAGAGCCTAGATAAAGGGCGTGCAATTTGACTAAAATCCTTAATGAATCTACGATAAAATCCTGCATGCCCTAGAAAAGATCTAACATCCTTGACACATTTAGGGACAAGCAACTTTTCAATTAATTCAACCGTAGTTGGGTCGACTTGAATTCCATTAGATGAGACAACATGACCCAACACTATCCCTCGTTGCACCATGAAGTGGGATTTCTCCCAACTTAACACTAAATTCTTCTCCACACATCGGTCTAAGACTAGAGAGAGATGACTCAAGCACTCATCAAAGCTATCTCCAAAAACTGAGAAATCATCCATAAAAATCTCTAAATGTCTCTCAATCATGTCACTAAAAATGGCCATCATACATCTCTGAAAAGTCGCTGGAGCATTACAAAGACCGAAGGGCATTCTCCTATAAGCAAAAGTGCCATAGGGACAAGTAAAGGTGGTCTTCTCCTCGTCCTTGGGAAACACAGGGATCTGGTTATATCCCGAATAGCCATCTAGAAAACAATAGTAGCTGTGCCCAGCTACTCTATCTAAGATCTGGTCTAGAAAAGCCAATGGGAAATGATCCTTCCTAGTTTTGGAGTTGAGCTTCCTATAGTCAATACAAACTCTCCATCCCGTGGGCGTACGTGTAGAGATAAGCTCTCCTCTCTCATTCTCCACTACTGTGATCCCGGACTTCTTAGGGACTACTTGGACTAGGCTAACCCACTCACTATCGGAGATCGGATAAATAATGCCCGCATCTAAAAGCTTAATGATCTCCTTCTTAACTACTTCGCTCATGTGTGGGTTTAGCCTTCTTTGCATTTCCCTAGAAGGAATGGCTCCATCCTCAAGGTGAATACGATGCATACAAACAGAAGGGTCTATGCCTCGCAAATCATCAATTTTTCACCCTATAGCCTTCTTGTGTTTCCTAAGGACCTCTAAGAGACGCTTCTCATGCTCACTAGAAAGATCGGAAGCTATGATGACCGGAAGGGTCTCACTAGAGCCTAGGAATGCATACTTCAAATGATCCGGAAAGGGTTTGAGCTCTAAAGAAGGGCTAGGCTCAACCAAGGGGGACTTAACCTCAGCATCATCAATGCGTTCATCACTAGAAATGGGAGTAGAAGAATTAACCTCAAGTGACTTATTAGTCAAATAGCGCTCAATCACGGAAATAGAAGCTACACATTTCTTCTCTAAGGTCTCCAAATCAACACTTGATATCAATTCCTCAAATTTCCTCAAATCATCTCCATCGGTCATGGTCTTTTCTATGAAATCCTCAATGCAAGAATCAATCACATCCACTTTAAAGCACTCTTCTCCATTCTCATCTCCTATACTAGCTCTATTCACCGCCTCTGCAACCTTCATAGTGGATTTCAAATTCCCAAATTTCATCTCTAATACCCCAGACCTACAATGGATGATAGCATCTGCGGTGGCAAGGAAGGGGCGACCTAGAAGAATGGGTGTAGAATGTCTAGAGTCATGTCCCGAATCCATATCTAACACTATAAAGTCAACAGGGTACACAAACTCACGTACTTGAACCATAACGTCCTCTATCACACCCTTAGGTCTACACTCAGACCTATCAGCTAGTTGAAGAGTAACATACATGGGAGATAACTCACCTAGACCTAGCTGCTGATAGACAGAGTAGGGAATAAGGTTCACACTAGATCCTAAATCTAACAAGGCGTGATCAATTTGTGTCTCACGGATCCTACAAGGAATGGTGAAGGCTCTGGGGTCACTCATCTTGGGCGGAAGGCCCGAGGTACAAATACTACTCACATTCTCTGTAAGCCTCACCTTTTTAGGAATTTTCGATGATCTACGTTTCCTTGTACAAAGATCCTTAAAGAACTTAGAGTAAGATGGGATGGAAATGATCGCATCTATCAAAGGAAGATTGACCTTAAGATCTTTGAGATGCTCTAAAATCTTGAAGAACCTAGAATCCTCACTAGGTATAGGTCTCTCTAAAGCGGATGGAAAAGGAACTCTAGGCTCTATATCTCTAGATGCATGGGAGTTATCCATAGGCTCTTTTCCCTCTCGATGTGGTCGGGAAGTACTAATCTCTCCCTGATCTCTAATGGTCTCATTTCTCTCAACAGGACTCTCTCTAGAATTTCCCTCAACAAGGTTACCATGTTGTGCTCTAGACTCGGAAGGATCACTAAGTGCAGGCACTGCAGAGTCAACTCCTACCCTATTATCCACTACCCGACCGCTCCTAAGAGTGGTGACAGCTTTAGCTTGAGCCTGAGAAGGGTAAGTGGTATCGGTGGAGGAACAAGATTGGACTCCCGGGTTGACTTCCGGCTGAGAAGGCAATTTCCCGTGGTCTCTGGTGCTCAATTGACTGGCAATCTGTCCTAACTGTGCCTCAAACCTGGCCATTTGCTGCCTATTTTCTGCCAATTCCTGTTGTTGGCTAGCCAATGCCTGTTGCTGATTCTGAATAAATTGCATTATCTTCATCATGTCATTACTAGGAGGCTGGCTACTAGAGGGAGCAGGTAAAGCTTGAGGTTGAGGAGCACTAGTGAGACGGGGTTGATTGACTTGATAGAAACCTGGGGGATATTGCGGACGGGGTCGCTGCTGAGGTGGAACTTGAGGATGTGAACTAGACTCATGCTGTCCTTGTCTCCAGGAAAATTTCGGATTGTCCCTCCAACCCGGATTGTACGTGTTTGAGTATGGATTATACTCACGAGAATAACCTTGTGTGGCACACACTTGCTCTTTCATGAATTCAGGAAATTGGGATGTTAAAGGGCAAGCTAGGGTCTCATGAGATGACTCGGAGCATAATGCACAAACTTCAACAACTAAGGGGGCGGAGGAAGAACTTGAAGAACTAGTCCTAGGACTCTGAGATGAAATGGACAAAGAGATGAATTGATCTAGTTTATTTGTTAAAGCCTCGACCTTAGAGGGTAAGTCTAAAGAAATTCCAACCTCACTAACACTTCTCTTGTTACCCCCTCAACTAGACCTTTCCATTGCAAAATTTTGAAATGAATTCTCAGCCATCATTTCTATTTTCTCCCATGCCTCGGTCGGTCTTAAAAGATAGAAACCACCACCGGAGGCGGCATTGACCATCATCCTATTTTGTTCGTTTAAACCTCGAAAGAAGTATTGCATTAGGTCATGGTTGCCGTACCCATGGTGTGGACATTGTCTAAGAAGATCTTTGAACCTCTCCCAAGCTTCATGAAAAGATTCTAGGTCATGTTGGGAGAAAGTCATGATGGCAGTCCTAAGGTCGGCTATCTTGGCCATGGGATAGAATTTTTGGAAGAACTTCGATTGAAGATCAGCCCATGTAGTAATGCACCCATTAGGTAAGGAGTGCAACCAAGTCCTAGCCTTATCCTTAAGAGAGAAAGGAAACAATCTTAGACGTATGACCTCTTGGGAGACATTAGGGACATGTAGAGTGGAACTCATTTCAACAAAATCAGTGATATGATCAAGAGGACTCTCATTGCTTCTCCCGTAAAAGGAGGGAAGCATAGCCAACATATTAGGCTTAATCTCAAAGTTAGTCCCCCCCAAACCCGGAATTTGAATAGCCGAATTGGGCTCAAAGGTTTCGGGGAGAAAGAATTACCTAAGAGTGGGTTCCTCATCTATAGGTGGATCCGGTCTACGAGGTTCTTGTCTAAAATGAGCTTGGGCTTGATGCCCAATGTGCTCATGAGGTGGAATGGGATTCATTGGGGGATTGGGTGGATTATGAGGATGATTTGGTTCGGTCATCTCCTCAGGAAGATCTCCTAAATTCCTGAAACGTCTAGTGATTCTTTTGGGTTCGGAATTAAGAGGAACTAGGGGGTTCTTAAGGGATCTCCTACCAAGCATGCACAAACTATCCTAACTCCAGCCACTTCAACCCCCGAAAACTTCAATATTCCTATACTACAGCAAATAATCCACAATACTAAAACGTTTAAAAAAAATTAATAAAGTCAAAAGCTGAAATAAACTAATAAAAAAAATCTAAAACAAGATAATGTGAGCAGTAAACAAAATAAGTAAAAACTAAGCAAACTATAAAGAAAAAGCAAGAAAAGCAAATATCAAAACACACAAGCAAAGAATGCAAATCACCATGCCTCTCCGACAACGGCGCCAAAAACTTGATGTCTACTTTCGAGTGCAAGCTTTAAAAGACCCGCAAGCGTACGGATCGTGAAATATAGTGTGTACGAGTGCAGGTGTCGAACCACAGGGAGGCTTGAATAATGTGAATGAATTCTATGCTTGGTGTTCTAAAAAGAGTTAAAAAGGAATATCTAAACTATGAATATTTTTTTAAGGGTTTTGAATTGTCGGGAGCTCTATGTAAATGAAATAAAACTAAACTATGAATAGAAACAAATGGAGACGCAAGTTAATTAAGAGGAAACTAACAATTGAAAAGGAATTAGGGTGACTTTGACTTATGAATGGGTAACTCTATACTCAAATGCTATGGGATTAAGGGATGATGGCTAACTGTTATAAGTGCTCTTAACTAGGTTGCTAGTTAATGTCCTGATTTCCCCCTAGGACTCGGTGCGGGTCCGTCCCTAGGCGGCGCCTCCTAGAGCTACGGCGTGGTCCTTATGACCTAGGGCCTCAAGATTGACTAACTAACTTCCTAGGTGGCTTAGAATGAACCTACCTTAGTACCTAAACCGTTGGCTGGGTTTAAAGCCAAGACCTAGTGTTGCTAAGGTCGACTAAATCTATCCTGAAACCTATTGGCTGGATTTAAAGCCAAAGAAGACTCGACCTAGACTAGCCCTAAATTATGCTTCGTCATTCTAAAGTCACTACAGCAGGATTTCACTTGCTAGCACACGCATAAATATGTGATATTGAAGCTATGCTTGTTACTAGGCATGCAAATATGCATATAGGCATGAATAAAAGCATTACCCACTTCATAGCATCCATATATAAACACGTAGACATGATTATAACATGGATTAGATGTGTTTAATAACAAACAAACTTCAACTTATATACATGTTACTCATCTAGGCATTTTATCAAACACTTAGACATGAATGAAAGAAAACCCATTTAACCAAGACAAATCAAAACACACACATATATATAGGGTGATTAAACTTATGTTTGAGTAGGCTTGTATAGGGTGATTAAACTTATGTAATGGGTTGATGATATACTCTTATGATATGGCATACGATGGCTGAATATATATATATATATATATATATATATTAATGTGTTTGTTTTGTGTGTTTATCTATTACATGTATATACTTGTTTTGAGGTGTTTTGAGCTTCATTTAATGTATTAGTATAGCATTTAGGTCATAATTGTGCATATTAAGGTTTAAATGTTCATAGTTGAAGTAAAGACTTAAATGTTACACTAATGTGCGTTTATTGCTTGTTTTAGGTGTGATTTGGAGAGATAATTGGAGCTTAATTGAGGGTGCTTAAAGTGTGGAGCAAATCCAAGGGTGTTTTGGACGCAAAGGAATGAAGAAGAGTGCTTTTGGAAGTTGTCGGACGAAAGAAGGAGCGACTGAGGCGAAACCGAGCGCAACGTGAGCCAAATTCGGATCTTGCAACCTAAAAAGGACATGGACAAATTTTGGATATGTTTTAGGTTGCAAAAGATGGCTTGGGAGATCTCCCACGATGATACGAAGCCATAGAAAAAAACGGTGCGCAAATCGGAGCTAAAACGAGCAAGATATGACCATTTTACTATCAAGACTGGTTTGCCTCTGTCGAGGCCGGACGACCAATACGGCCGACCGGCTAGGTCGACCGGCCAGATCAGAACCTGGTCCAATTTTGGCCGGACGACTTAGGCCCAAAGCCGGTCGACCGGCTGGGCCCCCGGCTGGACGCGTTAACAGCTCCATTTAAGCCACTTTTCAGCCCTTTTTGATAGAGAAGAACACTCAAATCAAACACCCATTTCCCTAAACCTAAAATCCACCAAAAATCACCTCACACACTCACTTCTGAACACATTTAACACTTGGAATCAAGGATCTAAGAGGATCAAACACTAGGATTTGGGGCATAGCTCATGGTTTGTAAAGCTTGGCTATGGATAGAAGGGTATCTCTCTTTTATCCTAAGTCTAATTATGTTTGATTAGAGCTATGTAGGGTGAATATATCTTGTATTTATGGATTGATTACTACTTTATATTAATGAAAACTTGATGGAATTATGTATATACGCCTTATGCTTATGGTTTCAAAGGCTATTTTACATACATGTCTATGTGTTTGTTGAAATGCCTCAATGATGTAGCATATATATATTGAAGTCTATTGTGCTATTAACCATTTCTAAATCATTATGCTAGCATGTCTATGTGTTTGTGTGGTGACTACATGAAGTGGGTATGACTATATACATGTCTATGTGTGTGTTAGCATACTTAATAGCATAACTAGCTTCTATTGCATGCATGTCGGGTGCTAGTGCTTAAATTGGTGTAATCTAAACATGTCTATGTGTTTAGTAGTAGAATATACCGGTGTATTCTCAAATGCCATGCCCTAGATGTGTTTGCCATGCCCTTTACTGTCAATTTCCGCTAATTGTGATGCGATCGATGGTGCACAACTAGTATCTAGCCTAGGTCGAGTCCCCTTTGGCTTTAAATCCAGCCAATAAGAGTCCGGATAGGTTTAGATGACCTAAGTTCACTTGGGAAGGCTAATTAGTCCACCCTAACACCCTAGGCTCATAAAGACCACGCCGTAGCTCTGAGTGAGGCGAAGCTTAGGGACGGACTCGCACCGAGTCCTAGGGCCAGATTGGGGAACTAATTAGAGGACTAAGTGCTAAGGTTAGATCGATCTACACTCACCTAGAATCTTATTGGCTAGCCCTAATTCCTAAGTCATAAAGACCACGCCGTACTACTAGGCATCGCCACCTAGGGACGGACCCGCACTGAGGCTTAGGGTACCAATTAGGAGGCTAATTATAGGTCTAGATTAGAGCACTTAGTATAATCCATCAAGTAACCCTAGAAAGACGTAGTAATCACCATAAACATGATGTAATCACCTTAGTCTCCCATTTCTGACGTTTGAATCCCCTTAGATCACTTAATTCCCCCATCACACACATACGTGCTACCTTTTTATTTCCTTGTTCTTAGATTAGGTTTACTTTTCCTGAGCTCCCCTCAAACCAAAAACACCAAAAACATTGTAGTTAGGACCCCAACAAGTAGCTCTTTAGGACGTACTTAGCTTAGAACACCATACACATTAGGCCTCCCCGTGGATTCGACCCCGTACTCGTACACACCGTACTACACACGACCCGTGCGCTTGCGGGCTATTTAGGCTTGTGCTGAATTAGCGATATCAAGTTCTTGGCGCCGTTGCCGGGGAGGCAACGTTTGTTTGGTTTGTTAGTTTTCGTGTGTCTTAGCTTGTTACGTGTTGTTTTATCTTTTCTTTCATGTTTTTATTATTTTGATTAATAAAAAGAATTCAAAAAAAAATTTGTTGAGCATTGTGAAAAGGTTTACTTGTGTCAATTAATCATGAATGATCCTAATGCATCATGGTGGTCACTTGTATCCTCTTCCCCACCACCCGAACGTGTTCCCATTGCATGTCGCATTTGTGGAAGTTTTTTGCATCCTACCGTTTTCTGTCCCCACAAGAATTCCCTATCTAGGGCTAGTGCTACTTATTACCCCCATAGTGATGCATCATCTCATGTATCTTCATTTAGTAATCATGACTATAGGGATGCATATTCTTGTAATTGCAATCATTGTGGAAGCCGTGCTCATTTTCCTAGTACTTGTCCCACCTTCCACCCTTATCCCCGATTGCATGCAATGCCCTATACCCCTAGCAATCATACGCCCATACACGCATCTACATCTAGTTATCATGATTCTAGGGAGCAACATCATGCATTTTCATATTGGGGTCAAGATGACTCTTCATTTGGTACACCTCCTTGCATTGAGAGTTCATCCTTCCCATCATCTTTTCCTACCCACCCATTGTTCGAGTCATACAATGGTTGTGCTTATAGTAATCCTAATCAAGATGTCTACCATTTTCACTCGGTTGAGCCTTCTTCTTTTAGGACTTCTTCACAAGAGGAAACACTTGACTATCTCCTATCTCTCCTCCAATCCAATCAAGAGGAACTAGAGAGTTTGAAGCGAGACACCAAATCTCTAGGTGAGCGTTTGAAGAGCATGGTTGAGAGTGTGCAACTTATGAGCGAGAACGTTGAAATACCTTTAGAACAAGTTGAAGAGATAGGAGAGAGACCTAAAGATGAGAGAAATAGTGGTGAAAAAGATGATTTCTTGGAGAGACGATTAGAAAAAGAGGTTGATGGAGAGATCACATCTTGTAGTGAGGATGAGGATAAGCTTAATGATAATTTGGTTCTTGGTGACTCTTATGAATATGTTTTAGAGGAAGTAGTACCCTATCCTCCTAAGCTTTCAACATCTTCCATTGAGTCACATGAGCCTTTTCTGTCTCCTCATCCCACATATTCTGCACATTTGGAGGTTGAGTCTCATGATCATAGCACTCATTTGCATTTCGAGTCCACATTTAGGGAGTCTAGGGTACACACCTTCCTTGAGCATTCACGCATCCATGACCTAAAATCCATTGAGTCCTCATTGTCCCCTCCATGTGTGTCTACCCTGTATGAAGAGAATGATGGTGAGATGACACCCACTAGTGATGAATGTGTTGTCAAATTTAAAGGGACTTTAGCTGGTGAAGGTTTAAAGTCATCCATTGGGGAAAACAAGGCATCAATTTTGGAGGTTTTAAATGATAAGTCTCTTGGAGTTAAGAATCATGATGTTGAAGAGAATAGCAACTCTAAGAAGACACATAAAAAAGAAATTGGTGTGCTTGGAAGAATGATCTGTGGGTCTCTTTGGATGTTTGATGATTTATTGATGGAAATAGAGCCCATAAAGATCGAATCCACCTCTCAAGAGGAGTTAGAGCGACCTAGGCTTGAACATGTTATATCTTGTGGAGAGGAAGAGTGTAGTACTTCATCATCCTTTACCCTTGCCCTTCATTCTCCGAGAGTTGTTCCAACCGCCCTTTCCCATTCCGTTGAGTTTCCCTCTTTGGAGCTCACATTTATGCCTTCTAGTTTAGAACATTTTCATCTAGGGCTAAATAGCACTTCTCTCATGTTTCATGCATTAGACCTATCTTTGACCCATGGGGAGGGTGTGTTCCTAGCTCTTGATTATGAAAAGAGGGCCATGGGGTGGTTAGTTAGAGAGCAAGCGAGGCATGATCTTTCACATTTATGCATGACACCTTCCACACTTGCGGACACATTCTAATTTGATGTTTCGGGGTGGGATCCAGAAAAGGGATGCATTGAACATCTATTGCCCCATCATTTAGTGCATGAACCTTTTCCTTCTACTATCTGTGCATGGTTGAATATTCGGCAATTTGTGCCTTGCAATTTTAAACATGTATTGCTCTAACACTAGCGCCTACTGAGGCGTTAAATCCAGTATTTGCCGTGAGGCACCCTAGACATGTTTATATTTCATTTTCTTTCCTTGCTTTTCCTTTTTTTTATTTGCATTTAGTATTATCTTTCTTTCATTTTCAATTGCTTTTTGTTTTTCTTTTTCACCCTCCCAAGTGTTGATCATCACTTCTATCATTTCCCATTTTTCATACACCTTGTTTATCGTTTGATGATGCCAATGCAAGCTTGCATGGCAAATGCTACTAATCTTGTGTTTTGTGAGTGTTTGTCATTTGTTGAGAAACAGGGTTAGTAGACAAATTATTGATCATTGGCATCAAAAGAGCTTCAAAAAGAACAAAAGGTTGTATCTATCCTTTCTCCATTTGTTCCCTATTTATCTACCCCATCCCCACTACCCTTACTTGCTTTGTTTTGCCATTTTGCTTATTGAGTAGTATTGTTCTATTTGCTTGAGGACAAGCAAAGTTTAGGTTTGGGGGTGTGGGAGTTTGGTTTTCTTGTTATATGCTTTGTGTAGGGTAGATGTGCATTATGTGCTTCAAATGGTGAAAATTTTTCGATTTTGATGCATGTAAAGTCGTTTGTCTCTTGGTTGATTGGAGTGTTAGCTTTTGTGATTGATTTAATTGATTGGTGAATATGAGTTGCATTGTGGGAAAGTGAATGAAGTGGATTGAAAATCGGGTCTTGGAGGGGATGCCCTTGAAAGTTGTGGGGAGTGAGGACCTTTAAGAATAACCTTTGTAGCCACCCCATAGCTTGGTAGGAAAGAGTGTTGAAAAATGGTTGTTGATATGAGTGCCTTTCCTTGATTGGTTCTTTTTGATATGCTAAAGCCTTTCTTTTTCTTTTCTTTTTGTGTGAATGAAATGCAAAGCATGAAAAATCCAAAAAACAAATTTGACAAAAAAAGAAAAAATGCAAAAACATCAAAAAAAAAGTGAAAAAGTGAAAAAGAGAAAAAGCCAAAGGCACCAAAAAGTTTTTGTGAATAAGTGCATAAGTGACACAATGTCAACTTAGCACGAATTATCCTCTATGTAGATATGTAAATAAGGCTTTTTATAAGCCATTTTGTATGTATATTCTCTCTCTTCTTGTCTTTGAGGCTTTGTGCATGTTAGAGAGATTACATTAGTTGAGGGGGCACAAAATCTCAACATCCCGAGTGTGTGCGTTAGAATCCTAGGCTTGTGGTGGTTCGGCTACTCGGGAACTTCACACAAGGTTCGAGGCCCTTTATAAGTAGAGGGAGGATCCGAAGAGACTTGAGGATCTCTTCATAATAGGAATGCCCCCTTCATGCTTCTTAAGCTAACCGTGATAGCAAGTCAATTCCTTAGGCAACCCTTTGTATTGACTTTAGAGGTAAACTTAGGTTTGGGCTTGCTTGGGGACAAGCAAGGAGAAGGTTTGGGGGTGTTGATGTGTTTGTTTTGTGTGCTTATCTATTACATTTATATACTTGTTTTGAGGTGTTTTGAGCTTCATTTAATGTATTAGTATAGCATTTAGGTCATAATTGTGCATATTAAGGTTTAAATGTTCATAGTTGAAGTAAAGACTTAAATGTTATACTAATGTGCGTTTATTGCTTGTTTTAGGTGTGATTTGAAGAGATAATTGGAGCTTAATTGAGGGTTCTTAAAGTGTGGAGCAAATCCAAGGGTGTTTTGGATGCAAGGGAATGAAGAAGAGTGCTTTTGGAAGTGGTCGGACGAAAGAAAGAGCGACTGAGGCGAAACCGAGCGCAACGTGAGCCAAATTCGGATCTTGCAACCTAAAAAGGACATGGACAAATTTTGGATATGTTTTAGGTTGCAAAATATGGCTTGGGAGATCCCCCACGACAATACGAAGCCATAGAAAAAAACGGTGCGCGAATCAGAGCTAAAACGAGCAAGATATGACCATTTTACTATTAAGACTGGTTTGCCTCTGTCGAGGCCGGACGACCAATACGGTCGACCGACTAGGTCGACCGGCCGGATCAGAACCTGGGCCAATTTTGGCCGGACGACTTAGGCCCAAAGCCGGTCGACCGGCTGGGCCCCTGGCTGGACGCGTTAACAGCTCCATTTAAGCCACTTTTCAGCCCTTTTTGATAGAGAAGAACACTCAAATCAAACACCCATTTCCTAAACCTAAAATCCACCAAAAATCACCTCACACACTCACTTCTAAACACATTTAACACTTGGAATCAAGGATCTAAGAGGATCAAACACTAGGATTTGGGGCATAGCTCATGGTTTGTAAAGCTTGGCTATGGATAGAAGGGTATCTCTCTTTTATCCTAAGTCTAATTATGTTTGATTAGAGCTATGTAGGGTGAATATATCTTGTATTTATGGATTGATTACTACTTTATATTAATGAAAACTTGATGGAATTATGTATATATGCCTTATGCTTATGGTTTCAAAGGCTATTTTACATACATGTCTATGTGTTTGTTGAAATGCCTCAATGATGTAGCATATATATATTGAAGTCTATTGTGCTATTAACCATTTCTAAATCATTATGCTAGCATGTCTATGTGTTTGTGTGGTGACTACATGAAGTGGGTATGACTATATACATGTCTATGTGTGTGTTAGCATACTTAATAGCATAACTAGCTTCTATTGCATGCATGTCGGGTGCTAGTGCTTAAATTGGTGTAATCTAAACATGTCTATGTGTTTAGTAGTAGAATATACCGGTGTATTCTCAAATGCCATGCCCTAGATGTGCTTGCCATGCGCTTTACTGTCAATTTCCGTTAATTGTGATGCGATCGATGGTGTACAACTAGTATCTAGCCTAGGTCGAGTCCCCTTTGGCTTTAAATCCAGCCAATAGGAGACCGGATAGGTTTAGATGACCTTAGTTCACTTGGGAAGGCTAGTTAGTCCACCCTAACACCCTAGGCTCATAAGGACCACGCCGTAGCTCTGAGTGAGGCCAAGCTTAGGGACAGACTCGCACCGAGTCCTAGGGCCAGATTGGGGAACTAATTAAAGGACTAAGTGCTAAGGTTAGATCGATCTACACTCACCTAGAATCTTATTGGCTAGCCCTAATTCCTAAGTCATAAAGACCACGTCGTACTACTAGGCATCGCCACCTAGGGACGGACCCGCACTGAGGCTTAGGGTACCAATTAGGAGGCTAATTATAGGTCTAGATTAGAGCACTTAGTATAATCCATCAAGTAACCCTAGAAAGACGTAGTAATCACCATAAACATGATGTAATCACCTTAGTCTCCCATTTCTGACGTTTGAATCCCCTTAGATCACTTGATTCCCCCATCACACACATACGTGCTACCTTTTTATTTCCTTGTTCTTAGATTAGGTTTACTTTTCCTGAGGTCCCCTCAAACCGAAAACACCAAAAACATTGTAGTTAGGACCCCAACAAGTAGCTCTTTAGGACGCACTTAGCTTAGAACACCATACACATTAGGCCTCCCCGTGGATTCGACCCCGTACTCATACACACCGTACTACACACGACCCGTGCGCTTGCGAGCTATTTAGGCTTGTGCTGAATTAGCGATATCATATATATATATATATATATATATATATATATATTCAGCCATCGTATCCCATATCATAAGAGTATATCATCAACCCATTACATAAGTTTAATCACCCTATACAAGCCTACTCAAACATAATGGAAAATAGAATGAAAGAGAGGTAAGGAAGCTTCCCGTTCATCCTAGCGAATCTTGTACACAACTTTTGAATAGCCTTGATTCCAAAAGAATGTTGAATCCTCCCAATCAAGCTTGGTTTTTGATGAAAAATGTGTGAAGAGGGTGTGTGAGGCGGCTTTTGGTGGATTTTAGGTTTAGAAAAATGGGTGTTTGATTTGGGTGTTATTCCCCTTCAAAAAGGGCTGAAAAGTGGCTTAAATAGAGCTGTTAACGCGCCCAGTCGGGGGCCCAGCCGGTCGACCGACTTTGGGCCTAAGTCGTCCGGCCAAAATTGGCCCAGGTTCTGATCCGGCCGGTCGACCAAGCCGGTCTACCAAGCCGGTCGCTTGGTCGACCGTCCTTGACAGGAGGTCAACCGGTATTGACAGTAAAATGTCCATATCTTCTTCGTTTTAGCTCCGATTCGCGCACCGTTTTTTTCTATGGCTTTGTATCGTCATGGGGGATCTCCTAAGCCATATTTTGCACCCTAAAATGTATCCAAAATTTTTCCATGTCCTTTTTAGGTTGCAAGATCAGAATTTGCCTCACGTTGCGCTCAGTTACGCCCCGGTCGCTCCTTTTGTCCGACCACTTTCAAAAGCACTTTTCTTCATTTCTTTGCGTCCAAAACACCCTTGGCTTTGTTCTACACTTCATTCACCCTCAATTAAGCTCCAATTATCTTCTCAAATCACACCTTAAACAAGCAACAAACGTACATTAGTGTAGCATTTAAGTCTTAACTTCAACTATGAACGTGTAGACCCTAATATGCACAAATATGACCTAAATGCTATACTAATACATTAAATGAAGCTCAAAACACCTCAAAACAAGTATATACATGCAATATATAAACACACAAATCACAACTCATCAGGTACTATAGACCATTTGACTAGTACACTCAGCAGGCAAAACTAGTAGCTAAAGTGCACTATCAAAAATTGGTAAACTAGTAGTCAACTTGACAAAGGCGAAAATGGTAAACCAGTAGGTCGACTCAGCTGGTCGGCCGGTATCTATTTTGCAAAAACGTTTGATTTTTCATAAATTCAACATCCCCAACTCCCTTTTAATGCTCAAAATTGGTTTCATGCAAAAGCTTGGTGAAAATATCAGCTAATTGATGCATGAAATCAACAAAATTTAGCACAACATCACCTTTTTACACATGATCACGTATGAAATGATGTCTAATATGTATGTGCTTAATTCTAGAGTGTTGAATTGGGTTCTTAGTTAGGTTAATTGCGCTTGTATTATCACATAAATTAAGAACATGCTCAAGTATTATACCAAAGTCAAGCAAAGTTTGTTTCATCCATAAAACTTGTGCAACACAATTTCCTACTACAATATATTCCGCTTCGACTATTGAAAGTGCCACAATTTTTTATTTTCTACTTGACCAAGATACTAAACAATTTCTAAGAAAGTGACAAGTTCCACTAGTGCTTTTTCTATCAGTTTTATAATTGGCAAAGTTGGCAGCGAAATAACCTACTAATTCAAAATTAGTTCCTCTAATTCTTGTCTTCCTTTTAAGTATCTAAAAATTCTTTTAATGGCAAGCAAATGAGACTCTTTAGGACAACACCAAAAATAAGCACGCAAGCATATGGCAAACGTAATATCAGGTCTAGAGGTAGTTAAGTAAATTAAGCTTTTGATCATACCTCTATACTGCTTTTCATCTACTAGGTTACCATTTTCGTCTTTGTCAAGTTTGGCGGAGGTGCTCATTGGTGTTCTTATGTCATTAGCTCTATCAAATCCAAACTTCTTGATTAATTCTTTTGTATACTTGGCTTAGTTGATGAAGATTCCTTCCTTTTTTTTGTTTGATTTGAAGTCCAAGGAAGAAATTGAGCTCTCCCATCATGTTCATTTCAAATTTATTGTGCATGCACGTAGAGAAGCTTTCACAAAGAGAGTTGATATGCTATTCTGCACAAGCCTAAATTGCCCGCAAAGGCACGGGTCACATGTAGAATAGTGTGTGTGAGTGCGGGGTCAAATCCACGGGGAGGCCTAATGTGTGTGGCATCCTATGCTAAGTGCGTCTTAAAGGGCTACGTGTTGGGGGTCCTAACAATAATCTTTTTGGTATGTTTGGTTTGAAGGGAGCTCGAGAAAAATAAATCTAAGCTATAGGCAAGAAAATAAAATGGCAGTATGTGTATGTGATAGGGAATCAAGTAACCTAAGGGGATGCAAACGTCGAAAATGGGTAACTAGGGTGATTATGTCCTGTTTATGGGTGATTACGTCCTGTTTATGGGTGATTACTACGTCTTTCTAGGGTAACTTGAGGGATTATACTAAGTGCTCTAATCTAGACCTGTAATTAACCTCCTAATTGGTACACTAAGCCTTAGTATGATTTCGTCCCTAGGTGGCAATACCTAGTATTACAGCGTGGTCTTTATGATTTAGGAATTAGGGCTAGCCAATAAGGTTCTAGGTGAGTGTAGATTGATCTAACCCGAGCACTTAATCCACTAATTAGTTCCCTACTCTGGCCCTAGGACTCGGTGCAAGTTTATCCCTAAGCTTCACGTCACTTAGAGCTACGGCGTGGTCCTTATGAACCTAGGGTGTTAGGGTGGACTAACTAGTCTTTCTAAGTGAACTAAGGTCAACTAAACCTATCCGAACTCCTATTGGCTAGATTTACAGCGAAAGAGGACTCGACTTAGGCTAGTTACTAGTTATGCACTATCAATCGCATGATAATAGCGGGTATTGACATTTAAGCACAGGCATACACATCTAGGGCATGGAATTTGAGAATACTCTGGAATATTCTACTACTAAATGCATAGACATGTTTAGATTACACCAATTTAAGCTATAGCACCCGACAGGTACGCAATAGAAGCTATCCATGCTATTAAGTACGCAAACACATACATAGATATGTATATAAACATACTAACTTCTTGTAATCATCACACAAACACATAGACTTGCTAGCATAATGATTTAGAGATGGTTAATGGCATAATAGACTTCAACACACATATCCAACTTCATTGAGGCATTTCAACATACACATTGACATGTATGTAAAATGTCATTTGAAACCCTAAGCATAAAGCATACATACATAAATCAATCAAGCACACATTACAAATGAGTAGCAATCAATCCATAAATATAAGAAGAATCACCCTACATAGCTCTATTCAAACATAATTAGACTTAGGATAAAAGAGAGATAACCTTCTATCCATAGCCAAGCTTTATAATCCATTAGCTATGCACAAATCCAAGTGTTTGATCCTATTGGATCCTTGATTCCAAGTGTTAAATGTGTTTAGAACTGAGTATGTGAGGTGATTTTTGGTGGATTTTGGGTTTAGGGAAATGGGTGTTTGATTTGGTTGTTGTTCTCCCTAAAAAATGGCAAAAAAGTGGTTTAAATAGAGCTAAAATTATGTCCAGCGAGAGGCCTAGCCGGTCAACCAGCTTTGGGGCTAAGTCAACAAGCCAAAATTGGCCCAAATTCTGATTTGGCCGATCGACCTAGCTGGAGGTCAACTGGTCTTGATAGTAAAATGTTCATGTCTTGCTCGTTTTGGCTCCGATTTGCGCACCGTTTTTTATATGGCTTTGTACTACTTTGAGGGATTCCAAGCCATCTTTTCCACCCTATGACATCTCCAAAATTTTTCCATTTCTTTTTGGTTGGAAGCTTCAAATTTGGCTCACGTTGCACTCGGTTTCGCCTCAGTCACTCCTTCTTTTGCTCGGCCACTTCCAAATGCACTTTTCTTCATTCCTTTATGTCCAAAACATCCTTTTCTTTGTTCAGTACTCCAAGCACCCTTAAATAAGATCCAATTATTTCTCTAAATCACACCTAAAACAAGTAACAAATGTGCATGAGTGTAGCATTTAAGTCCTAACTTCATCTATGAACATGTATACCCTAATATGCATAAGTATGATCTAAATGCTATATTAATACATTAAACGAAGCTCAAAACACCTCAAAACAAGTATATACATGCAACATATAAACATAAAAAACAAACACATCAACACCCCCAAACCTTCTCCTTGCATGTCCCCAAACAAGCCTAATCTTAAGTTTACCTCTAAAGTCGATACAAAGGGTTGCCTAAGGAATTGACTCACTATCATGGTTAGCCTAAGAAGCATGAAGGGGGCATTCTTATTGTGGATAGATCCATAAGCCTCTTTGGATCCTTCGTCTACTCATAAAGGGCTTCGAACCTCGTAGGAAGTTTTTGAGTAGCCAAACCACTACAAGCCTAGGATTCTAACACATTCACTTTGAATGTTGAGATTTCATGCCCCCTTAACTAACATGACCTTCCCAACATGCACAAAACCTCAAAGACAAGAAGAGAGAGAATATACATACAAAATGGCTTATAAAAAGCCTTATTCATATATCTACATAGAGTATAGCTTGTGCTAATTTGACATTGTATCACTTATGCACTTATTCACAAAACTTTTTTGTGCTGTTGGCTTTTTCTCTTTTTCACTTTCTTTTGATTTTTTTGCACCTTTTTGCCATTTTCAATTTATTTTTGGATTTATCATGCTTTGCATTGTATTTACACAAGAACAAAGAAAAAGAAAGGCTTAAGCACATAAAAAAGAACCAATCAAGGAAGGGGCACTCATATCAATAACTATTTCCCAACACTATTTCCAACCAAGCTATGGGGTGACTACAAGGGTCATTCTTAAAGGTCCTCACTCCCTATAACTTCCAAGGGCATCCCCTCCAAGATCCAATTTTCAATCCACTCTATTCACTCCCCACAATGCAACCCATATTCACCAATCAATTAAGTCAACCACAACAGCCAACACAACGATCAACCAAGAAAAAAGCACTCTACATGCATCAAAATCGAAAAATTTTCACCATTTTAAAGCACATAATGTAATATACCCTATACAATGCATATAACAAGAAAACCAAACTCCTATACCCCCAAACCTAAACTTTGCTTGTCCTCAAACAAATAGAACAATACTAGTGAACAAGCAAATAAGCAACACAAAGCAAGTAAGGGTGGTGGGGACGGGGTAGAAATAAAAGGACAAGTAGAGAACGGGAAGATACAACCTTGCATTCTTTGAAGCTCTATGATGCCAATGGATAATGATTCAACTACTATCCCTATTTCTGAACAAATTACAAACACTCAAAACACACGATTAGTAGCATTGCCATGCAAACTCACATTGGCATTATCTAGTGATAAACAAGGTGTGTGAAGAATGGGATGATAGAATTGAGAATCGACACTTGGGAGGGTGAAAATGAAAACAATGAAAAAGAAAATAAAAAGCAAAGAACAAGAATAACTAAAAAGTAAAAGCTAGTAAAACAAAAGGAAAATACGGAAAGCAAATAGAATATAAGCATGTCTAGGGTGCCTTCTAGCAGTGCTGGATTTAACACCTCTAACTGGGCACTAATGTTAGAGCAAACTGTGTTTAAAATTGTGAGGCACAAATTGTTAGATATTCAACCAAGCATAGATAATAGAAGGAAAAGGGTCGTGAACATATCATGGAGTAATGAATACACAATGCACCCCTTTTTAATATTGCACCCTGAATCATCAAATGAAAATGTGTGCGTAACCATGGAAGGTGTCATACATAAATGTGAAAGATCATGCCCCGTTTTCTATCTAATTAACCACCCTATTGCCTTCTTCTCATAATCAAGGGCTAGGAGCACACCATCCCCATAGGCTAAAGATAGGTTAATTGCGTGCAATATGGGAGAAGTGCTTTCTAATCCTAGATGAAAGTATTCTAAACTAGAAGGCACAAATGTGAGCTCTAAAGAGGGAGACTCAACGGAATGGGAAAGGGTAGTAAGAACAACACTCAAAGAAGAAAGGGCAACGATAAGGGAAATGGACATATACCTCTTCTTCTCTATAAGATATAACATAATCAAGCCTAGGTCATTCTAACTCCTCACGGGTGGTGGACTCGATCCTAATGGGTTCTTTCTTCAATAAGGAATCATCGAACATCCAAAAAGACCCATAGATCAATCTTTCAAGCACACCAATTTCTTTCTTAGGTATCCTCTTAGAGTTTCTATTCTCTTCAACATAATGATCCTTAACTTTAAGAGACTTATCATCTAAAACCTCTAAAATTGATGTCTTGTTGTCCCTAATGGATGACTCTAAACCTTCACTAGCTAAAGTCCCATCAAATCTATCCTTACATTCATCGCTAATGGGTGCCATCTCTGCATCATGTTTCTCACTAAGGGTAGGCACTAATAGAGGGCACAATAGGGACTTAAAAGATTTTGGGTCATGGATGCATAAATGCTCAAAAGAGGTGTATACCTTAGACTCCCTAAAGGAAAGCTCGAAATGCAAATGAGTGTTATGCTCATGAGATTCAACCTCCAAGTGTGTGTGAAGTGTGGGATGAGAAGAAATGATAGACTCATGCGACTCAATGGAGGACATTGAAAGCTTAGGAAGATAAGGCTCTACTGTCTCTAAAACAAACCTAAAAGAATTGTTAAGAACCAAATTGTCATCAAGCTTAACCTCATCCTGACTACACGATGTTATCTCTCCATCAACCTCTCTCTCTAAATTTCTCTCCAAAACACTATCATTTTCACCCCTATTGCTCTCATCTCTAGGTTTCTCTCTTATCTCTTCAACCCAGTTTAAAGGTATCTCAAGACTTCCAACCACAGGCTGTTCATTCTCAATCCTTCTTTTCAGGCTCTCATTTAGATAGTCAACCTATTGCATCATGCTATCTAGCCTCTCTCAATTAGATTGAAGGAGTAATTGTAAATAGGCAATCTTTTCATCATAATTTAAGGATGACCTAGAAGAGGAGGGCTCAACCAAGTGATAATGGTAAACATCTTGATTGGTAGCACTATAAGCACAAGCATTGTAAGACTTAGAGGAAGGGTGCATGGGAAAAGACGGTATGGGAGATAGACTTTCAAAGTAAGGAGATGGACTAGATGAAAAGTCATCTTGAACCCAATATGAAAATACATGATATTTCTCCTAAGAATCATGATGATAAGATAAGGATGAATGCATGGGCATATGATTGCTAAGGGCATAGGGCGTAGCATGGAATTGAGAATAAGGGTAGAATGTGGGGCAAGCACTAGAAAAATGAGCACGACTTCCACAATGACTGCAATAACCAGAATATGCATCCCTATAGTCAAGATTTTTAAATAAAGATGAATAAGATAATGCATGACCATAGGGTCATAGTTGTTACTAGCCCTAGATTGGGACAACAGATAGTGCTATGCCAATGACTTCCACACAAGCGTCAAGCATTAGAAACACATTCAAGTGGTAAGGAAGAGGATACAAGCAACCACCATGATGTATTAGGATCAATCATGATTAATTAACACAAGTAAATCTCTTCATAATGCTCAATAAATTTTTTTAAAGATTTTTCTTTTATTATACAAAATAAAGAAAACATGAAAAGAAAAAAGAGAACAACATGCAATAAACTAAAACACACAAAGACAAAGAAACCAAACAATAGTTGCCTCCTCGGTAACAGCGACAAGAACTTGATACGCTATTACACAAGCCTAAATAGCCTTCAAGCGTATAGGTTGCATGTAGCATAGTATGTGCGAGTGTGGGGTTGAATTCACGGGGAGGCCTAACGTGTGTGGCATCCTAAGCTAAGTGCATACTAAAGAGCTACATGTTGGGGGTCCTAACTAAAATCTTTTTAGTAATTTGGGTTTGAGAAGAGATCAAGAAAGATAAATCTAAGCTACAAGCAAGAAAATAAAAGGGCGATATGTGTGTGTGATGGGGAATCAAGTAATCTAAGGGGATACAAACGTCAAAAATGGGAAACTAGGGTGATTACATCATGTTTATGGGTGATTACTACGTCTTTCTAGGGTTACTTGATGGATTATACTAAATGCTCTAATCTAGACATATAATTAGCCTTCTAATTGGTACCCTAAGCTTCAATGCGAGTCTATCCCTAGGTGACGATGCCTAGCAATACAACATGGTCTTTATGCTTAGGAATTAGGGCTAGCCAATAAGGTTCTAGGTGAGTCCAGATCGATCAAACCCTAGCACTTAATCCACTAATTAGTTCTCTAATCTGACCCTAGGACTTAGTGCGAGTCTATCTCTAAGCTTTACCTCACTTAGAGCTACGGCATGGTCCTTATGAACCTAGAGTGTTAGGGTGGGCTAACTAGTCTTCCTAAGTGAACTAAAACCTATCCGAACTCCTATTGGTTGGATTTAAAGCCAAAAGGGACTTGACCTGGGCTAGTTACTAGTTATGCACCATCGATCTCATCATAATAGCGGGTATTGACATTTAAGCATAAGACATACATATCTAGGGCATGGCATTTGAGAATACTCTGGAATATTCTACTACTCAACACATAGACATGTTTAGATTACACCAATTTAAGCTATCGCACCAGACATGTATGCAATAGAAGCTATCCATACTATTAAATATGCAAACACACAGATATACATGTATATAAGCATACTCACTTCGTGTAATCATCACACAAACACATAGGCATGCTAGCATAATGATTTAGAGATGGTTAATAGCACAATAGACTTCAATATACATACGCAACTTCATTTAGGCATTTCAACAAATGCATTAACATGTATGTAAAATATCCTTTGAAACCCTAAGCATAAATAATATATACATAAATCCATCGAGTACCCATTACAAAAGAGTAGTAATCAATCCATAAATACAAGAATAATCACCCTACATAGCTCTACTCAAACATAATTAGACTTAGGATAAAAGAGAGAAAACCTTCTATCCATAGCCAAGCTTTACAATCCACTAGCTATGCCCAAATCCTAATGTTTGATCCTCTTGGATCCTTGATTCCAAGTGTTAAATGTGTTTAGAAGTGAGTGTGTGAAGTAATTTTTGGTGGATTTTAGGTTTAAGGAAATAGATGTGTGATATGGTTGTTGTTCTCCCTCAAAAATGGTTGAAAAGTGGCTTAAATAGAGTTGAAATTACGTCTAGCCAGGGGCCTAGCCGGCCAACCGGCCAAAGTTGGCGTCGACCGGTCTTGACAGTAAAATGTTCATATCTTACTCGTTTTGGCTCAGATTCGTGCGCCATTTTTCTCTATGGCTTTGTACCACTTCGGGGGACCTTCCAAGCCTTTTTTTTCACCCGATAACATGTCCAAAATTTATCCATTTCTTTTTGGTTGCAAGCTCCAAATTTGGCTCACGTGACGCTTAGTTTCACCTCTATCGCTCTTTGCTTCACCCAGCCACTTCCAAATGCATTTTTCTTCGTTCCTTTATGTCTAAAACACCCTTTTCTTTGTTACACACTCCAAGCATCCTCAATTAACCTCCAATTATTTCTCTAAATCACACCTAAAACAAGCAACAAACGCGCATTAGTGTAGCATTTAAGTCCTAACTTCATCTATGAACATGTAACCCTTAATCTGCACAAGTATGTCCTAAATGCTATATTAATGCATTAAATAAAGCTCAAAACACCTCAAAATAAGTATATTCATGCAATACATAAACGCACAAAACAAACACATCAAGATTCATTAGTAGCACCAATATAATATTATCAACAAATATTTGTACAACTAATATATCTTTTCCATCATGCTTTACAAATAATGTTGAATCAAGTTTACCTCTTGTGAAGCCATTTTCAATCAACAATCCACTAAATCTCTCATACCATGCCCTATTGCTTGTTTTAGTCCATACAAAGCTTTCTCAAGTTTAAAAACATGGTTAAGATAGATAGGATCTTCAAAAACCAAAGGTTGAGCCATATATACTTCTTCATCAATATAACCATTCAAGAGAGCACTTTTCATAACCATTTGATATAATTTAAAGTCCGTAAAACATGCAAAGGCAAGTAACATTCTAATTGATTCAAGTCTAACAATGGGAGCAAAGGTCATCATAGTCAATTCCTTCTTCTTGTTTATAATCTTGTGCAACTAATCTAACCTTGTTTTAAGTTACTATGTTAGATTCAGCTAACTTGTTCCAAAAAAAACCATTTAGTTCCCATAATTGATTGATTCTTAAGCCTTTCAACAAGTTTTCACACATTATTTCTTTCAAATTGATTAAGTTCCTCTTGCATAGCCTTTATCCAACTATCATCAAGCAAAGCATTGTGTACATTTTTAGGTTCTACTTGTGACAAGAAAGCAAGATGATTACACTCATTTCATAAAGAGGATTTAGTTTCAACACCCTTAGAGGGTTCACCAATGATTTGAGAAAGAGGATGATAATCTACAAATTTATAAGTTCCAGGCAAGTTATCATGCTTATCATTCACAACATTTTATTCACCAATGATTTGAGAAAGAAGATGATAATCAACAAATTTATAAGTTCCTAGCAAGTTATCATGCTTATCATGCACAACATTTTGATCATCACGTTGTTCAATAATTTGTTCAATATGCTCATTTTGTTTATCCTCATGACAAGCATCATTAGGTTCATTTCCCTCATCTCAAGATTGCTTAATTCTTTTGAATAGTCACAATATCTGCATCATTACACTTAGACTTAAAGCAACTAGTATGCTATTTATGAGCACAAGCTTAAATAGCCTATAAGCGCATGGGTTGTCTATAGTATAGCGTACGAGAGCAAGGTCAAATCCACGAAAAGGCTAAAAGTGTGCTGTGTCATAAGCTATATGCATTTAAAAAGGCAACATGTTGGGTCCCTAAACTACAATCTTTTTGGGTTTTTGGCATAGGATAGAGTGCAGGAAAAGTAAATCTGCCCTAAGGATAAGAAAATAAAATGGTGTGTATGTGTGAAACAGGGGAACCAAGCAATCTAAGGGAAATCTAACACATCGAAATGGCGAACTAGGGTGATTAAATCTTGCAATTAGGTGATTACAACTTTTTGTTAGGGTTGCTTGATGGATTATACTTGGATGATCTCATTTAAACTCCTAATTAACCTTCTAATTATACCCTAAGTCTCAGTGCGGGTCTGTCTCTAGGCATCGACTAACCTAGAGCTACAGCATGTCTTTATGAGTTAGGGCCATAAGGTTAGCTAGTTAGGATTCTAGGTCACTTGGATAGATCTAACCCCTAGCATCTAAACCATTGACTAGATTTAAAGCCAAGACCTAGTCCGTATAAGGTCGACTAACCTATCCTAAAACCCATTAGCTGGATTTAAAGCTAAAGGAGACTCAACCTAGGCTAGCCATTAGTTATGTACAATCGATCATGATCACAATAGTGGGTATTAACGTTTGAGCACAAAGCATACGTATCTTGGGCATGGCACTCAAGAATACACTAGCATATTCTATTACTAAACGCATAGACATGATTAGATTATACCAATTTAAACAATAGCCGCAGACATGTAAGCAATAGAAGTTATTTGTGCTATTAAGTATACAAACACATATAGACTTGAATATAAGCATACCCACTTCGTGTAATCACTACACAAATATATAGACATGCTAGCACAATGATTTAGAAATGATTAATATCATAATAGACTTCAATATACATATGCAACTTCATTGATGCATTTCAATAAACACATAGGACATGTATGTAAAATGGCCTTCAAAGCCCTAAGTACAAGCACACACACACACACACACACACATATATATATATATAAATCCATCAAGTTCCCATAGCAATAGTGTAATAATCATTCATAAGTACAAGAATAATCACCCTACATGTTCTAGTTATACATATATTAACTTGGGATAAAAGGGAAGTAAGGAATATACCCTTTTATCCAAAGTTAATCCTTTACGATCCATGAGCATGAGCCCCAAATCTTGTGTTTGATCCTCTTCGATCCCTGATTCCTAGGTGTTTTTGTATGTGGAAGAGTGTGTGAGAAGTAGTGATGAGAGGATTAAGGTTTTTGGGAAGTAGGTAAGAGAGAATATGACTTCTCGTTCATAAAACGGCCATAAAAGGGCTTATATAGCCAAATTTCACGAACTACTGGTTCAGAAAATCGATGCATCGGTACCATGAAGCCACTCAGCCATGTCAAGGATGTAGCTCTCTAGTTTTGGTGGCTTAATGAGCCGATTGACCAATTCTTTGAAGTAACTCAACCGGTATTCCAAAGTTCTCTTTTTTGGCTTCGTTTTGCTCCTTTTTGCTTCTAGTTGCTTTGGCCTTTGTTTGGAAGCTTCCAATCTTGCTTTTCTTCCACTTTTCATCCTCAAAATCTTCTTCAATTCTTGCCCAAACCATCTCCATCTTTTTTAGCTCCAAACATTCCTTAAACTCACCTAAAACACAAGATAAGTGCACTTTAGTATAGCATTTATGCTTTAAGCTTAACTATAGACATCTAAAGCCTAATATTTTCAAGTATGATATAAATGCTATACTGATACACCTAATAGAGCACAAAACCCCTCAAAACAAGAATAAGAATGTAATATGTAAACACATACAAAACCAACACATCAACATCCCCAAACCTTTTCCTTGTTTGTCCCCTAGCAAGCTCAAACTTAAGTTTATCACAAAGTTGCTAAAAAGGGTTGCCTAAAGGATTGATTTGCAATCATGGTGCATCTAAGGAGCATAAAGGGGTCGTTCTTTTTGAAGAGAGATCTCCAAGTCTCTTTGGATCTTCCCCTTGTCATAAAGGGGCTCGTATCCCGTGGGAAGTTCCCTAATCACTATATCACCACAAGCCCAGGATTCTAACGCACGTATGCAGGATGTTGATATTTCACGCCCCCTTAACTAACATGGCCTCCCCAACATTCACAAAGCCTTAATGACCAAGTGAAAGAAGAATCTACAAACACAACGGCTCATAAATGATGTAAGCGCCTTATTCATATAACAACAAAGAACAAAAAAAAGCAATTTGAACTAAGTAGACATTGTGTCACTTAAGCACTTATTCCATAAACTTTTTGGTGCCTTAAGCTTTTTCTCTTTTCTAATTTTTTTTTTTTGATTTTTCACTTTTTGATCTTTTTGCACCTTTTTGCCTTTTTCTATTTTTTTTGAATTTTTCACACTTTGAATTACACAACAAAAAGAAAAGAAAAAGAAACATTAAGGCATATCAAAAAGAACCAATCAAGGAAAGGGCACTCATATCAAAACCCCTTTGTCAACACTTCTTCCAGTCAAGCCATCGGGTCGCTACAAGGTGCATTCTTAGATTTACTCCCTCCCCACAACTTTCAAGGGCATCTCCTCTGAGTCTCGGCTCTCCCTCTACTTCATTTACTCCCCACAATACAACCCTATCTACACCAATCAATTAAATCAATCACAAGAACCAACACTTTAATCAACCAAGAGACAAACAACTCTATATGTATAAAAATAAAAATACTTTCACCATTTTAAGCACTTAATGTACATCTACCCTAATCAAAATATAACAATAAAAACCAAACTCCCACACCCTTAATCCTAAACTTTGCTTGTCTTCAAACAAATAGCACAATACTACTTAACAAGTAAATAAGCAACACAAAGCATGTAAGGGTGGTGGGGATGGTGTAGATATAAGAGGACAAGTAGAGAAAGGATAGACACAACCTTGTGTTCATTTAAAGCTCTCCAATACCAATGGATAATGATTTAACTACTAATCCCTATTTCTTAAGAAATTACAAACACTCAAAGCACACAATTAGTAGCATTGACGTATGAGCTTGCATTGGCATCATCAAATAAACAAGGTGTATAAAAATGGGAAATGATAGAAGTGAAGATCAACACTTGGGAGGGCAAAAAGGTAAAAATAAACAAAAAGCAAATGAAAACCAAAGAATGATAATACTAAAAGCAATTAAAGAAAAGGAAAAGCAAGGAAAGTAAATGAAATTAAACATGTTTAGGGCGCCTCCTAGTAGCGCTAAATTTAACGCTTCTAGCAAGGCACTAATGTTAAAGCCGTACATGTTTAAAGTTACAAGGTACAAATTGCTGGATATTCAACCAAGCATAAACAGTAGAAAGAAAAGGGTTATGCAACAATTGAAGGGGCGATGAATGCACGACGCACCTTTTTTCAAACTCCCACCCCAAACCATCAAATGAAAACGTGTGCACAAGTGCGGAAGTGGGCAGGCATAAGAGTGAAAGATCACGCCCCATGTGCTTTCTAACTGGCCACTCCATGGACTTTTTCTCACAATCAAGGAGTAGAAACACACACTTCCCATGGGTCAAAGATAGGTCTAATGCATGCAACATGGGAAACGTGCTATCTAACCCTAGATGAAAATGTTCTATGCATGAAGGCACAAACATGAGCTCCAAAGAGAGAGGCTCAACGGAATGGGAAAGGGGAGTAGGAATGACATTTAGAGAAAAGGGAGCAACGATACAGGAAGTGGACATGTTGTACTCTTCTTCTCCACAAGATATGTCATTATCAAGCCTAGGTCAGTCTAACTCCTCATGAGGGATGGATTTGATCTTAATGGGCTCTATTTCCATCAATGATTCATCAAACATCCAAAAAGACCCATAGATCAATCTTTCAAGTACAAAAATTTCTTTCTTAGATGTCTTCTTAGAGTTGCTATTTGCCTCAACACAATGATCCTTAACTCCAAGAGACTTGTCATCTAAAAACTCCAAAATCGATGCCTTGTTTTCCCCAATGGATGACTCTAAACCTTTACTAGCTAAAGTCTTTTCACATTCATCCATACATTCATCGCTAGTGGGTGTCATCTTACTATCATGAAACACATACATAGACATGTGTATAGTCATGTAATCACCACACGAACACATACATGCTATCTTAATAACTTAGAGATGGTTAATAACATAATAGACTTCAATACATACATATATATATATATATATGTAACTTCATTAAGGTATTTCAATAAACATAAAAACATGTATGTAAAATGGCCTTTGAAACCCTAAGCATAAAGCATATATACATAAATCCATCAAATACCATTACAAAAGAGTAGTAATCAATCTATAAATACAATAATAATCACACTACATTGCTCTAATCAAACATAACTAGACTTAGGATAAAAGAGAGATACCCTTCTATCCATAGCCAAACTTTACAATCCATAAGCTATTCCCAAATTCTAGTGTTTAATTCTCTTGGATCCTTGATTCAAAGTGTTAAATGTGTTTAGAAATGAGTGTTTGAGGTAGTGTTTTGGTGGATTTTCGGTTTAGAGAAATGGGTGTGTGATTTGATTGGCGTTCTCCCTCAAAAGTTGCTGAAATATGGCTTAAATAGAGCTGTCAACATGCAGGGCTGAGGGACCAGCTGGTCAACCAGCTTTGGGGCTAAGTCAACCATCCTAAATTGGCCTAGATTCTGATATGGCTGGTCGACCAGTTTTGACGGTAAAATGTTCATATCTTGGTCGTTTTGGCTCCAATTCGAGCACTATTTTTTCTATGGCTTTGTACCACTTTGGAGGATCTCCCAAGCCATGTTTTGCACCCTAAAACATGTCCAAAATTTTTTCCATGTCCTTTTTCTGGTTGCAAGCTGCGAATTTGGCTCCCCCTTGCGCTCAATTTCGCCTCGGTCGCTCATTCCTTTGCTCGACAACTTCCAAATGCACTTTTCTTCATTCCTTTATGTCTGAAATAGCCTTGGCTTTGTTCCACAGTCCAAGCACCCTCAATCAAGCTCGAATTATCTTCCCGAATCTCACCTTAAACAAGCGACAATCACGCATTAGTGTAACACTTAAGTCCTAAGTTCAACTATGAATATATAAACCCTTATATGCACAAGTAGGACCTAAATGCTACACTAATACACCAAATGAAGTACAAAGCACCTCAAAACAAGTATATACATGCAATGCACAAGCACACACAAAACCAACACATCAACCGTTTTTCAAAAGCTATTTAAAAAAGCACTTTTGAATAAAGCCAATCTGAACGGGCCCTATTTCCTCTAAAACATATCCATAAGAGTCATCAAGAACCAAATTGTCATCAAGCCCATCCTCATCCTCACTACATAATGTGAACTCTCCATCAACCTCTCTTTCTAATTGTCTCTCCAAAACATCATCTTTTTCATCCACCTTATTGTTAGGTGTCATCTCTATCCCTTCAACTCGATCTAAAGGTACCTCAAAATTCTCGCTAATGAGTTACACACTCTCAGTCATTATCTTCAAGCACTCATCTAGAGATTTGGTGTCTCACTTTAAACTCTCTAGTTCCTCTTGATTAGATCAGAAGAGAGATTTGGATTGCTCAAGCATTTTATCTAATTGCTCCGGAGTGTAGACATGACGAAAAAAGGTTCAACAAAGTGAAAATGGTAAACATATTGATTGAGGTCATTATAAGCACAACCATTATAGGACTCCGAGGAAAGATGGATGGGAAAAGATAGTGTGAAGGATGAACTCTCAATGCAATGAGGTGTGCTGAATGAAGAGTCATCTTGACCCTAATATGAAAATGCATGATGTTGCTCCCTAGAATCATGATAGAAAGATGAGGATGCATGCATAGGCATATAGTTGCTAAGGGCATTGTTGTATGCAATCGAGAACTATGGTGGAAGCTAGGACAAGTACTAGAAAAATGAGCACGACTTCCATAATGATTGCAATAAAAAGAATATGCATCCCTATAGTCATGATTTCTAAATAAAGATGTATGAGATGATGCATGACTATAGGGTTCATAGTTGTTACTAGCCCTAGATTAAGAATTATCATGGGGACACAAATGGTCCTACACCAATGACTTCTACACAAGTGACAAACATTGGGAACACATTCGAATGGTAGGAAAGAGGATTCAAGTGACCACCATGATGCATTAGGATCATTTATGATTGATTGATACAAGTAAACTCTCAAGTAAACCTCTTCACAATGCTCAATAATTTTTTTGATTTTTTCTTTTATTAATCAAAATAAAGAAAACATGAAAAGAAAAGATAAAACATGTAACAAGCTAAGACACATAAAAATAATGAAACCAAACAACCGTAGCCTCTCCGACGACAGCACCAAGAACTTGGTATGCTATTCATGAGCATAAGCCTAAATAGCCAGCAAGCGCATGGGTTGTCCATAGTATAGCGTGTGAGTGCAGGGTCGAACCCATAGGGAGGCCAAATGTGTGTAGTGTCCTAAGCTATATGCATCCAAGAAAGCTACGTGTTGGGTCCCTAAACTAGAATCTTTTTGGGTTTTTTTGGATAGGATGGAGTGCAAGAAAAGTAAATCTACCCTAAGGATAAGGATATAAAATGGTGTGTATATGTGAAATAAGGGAATCTAACACGTAGAAATGGGGAACTAGGGTGATTACTACTTCTTATTAAGGTTGCTTGATGGATTATACTTGGTTGCTCTCATCTACACTCCTAATTGACCTCTTAAATATACCCTTATCCTTAGTGTGAGTTCGTCTCTAAGTATCGACTAGCTTAGACCTACGGCGTGGTCTTTATGACTTAGGGCCATATGGCTAGTTAGTTAGGATTCTAGGTGACTTAAATTGATCTAACACTAGCGTCTAAACCATTGACAGATTTAAAGCCAAGACCTAGTTCATCTAAGGTCAACTAAACCTATCCTAAAACTTCTCAACTAGATTTAAAGCTAAAGAGACATGACCTAGGCTAACCATTAGTTTTGCACTACCAATCTTCATCATAATAGCGGGTATTAACGTTTGAGCAGAAAGCATACACATCTTCAGCATGGCATTAGAGAATACACTGGCATATTCTACTACTAAACACAAAGACATGCTTAGATTATACCAATTTAAGCAATAACACCTGACATGTAAGCAGTAAAAGCTATTTTTGCTATTAAATATGCAAACACACACATAGACATGTATATAAGCATACCCACTTCATGTAATCACCACACAAACACATAGACATGCTAGCACAATGATTCAGAAATGGTTAATAGCATAATAGACTTCAATATCCATATGCAACTTCATTAAGGCAGTTCAACAAACACAGAGATATATGTAAAATGGCCTTCAAATCAAGTTCCCATAAAAATAATGTAATAATCATCCATAAGTACAAGAATAAACACCCTACATGCTTTACTTATACATATATTAACTTGGGATAAAAGGGAAATAAAGAATATATCCTTTTATCCAAACATAATCCTTTACAATCCATGAGTATGAGCCCCAAATCTTGTGTTTGATCCTCTTAGATCCTAGATTCCTAGGTGTTTTAATGTGTGGAAGAGTGTGTGAGAAGTGGGAGACGAGAGATTAGGGTTTTTGGAAAGTGGGTATGAGAGAATATGACTTATTGTTCATAAAATGGCCAAAAAAGGGGCTTATGTAGCCAAATTTCGTGAACTACCAGTTGAGTGAACCAGTTCATCGGTACCATGAAGCCATTCAGGTGCCTCAAGGATATTGCTTTCTGGTTTTGGCAGCTTAATGAGCCAGTCGACCGGTTCTCTGAAGCCACTCAATCGGTACTCCAAAGTTGCTCTCTTTTGGCTTCGTTTTGCTCCTTTTTGCTTCTCGTTGCTTTGGCCTTTGTTCGAAAGCCTCCAATCTTACTTTTCTTCCATTTTTCATCCTCAAAATCTTCTTCAATTCTTGCCCAAACCATCTTTATCTTTGTTGAGCTCCAAACATTCCTCAAACTCACCTAAACCATAAGATAAATGCAGTTTAATGTAGCATTTATGCTTTAAGCTCAACTATAGACATATAAAGCCTAATATGCTCAAGTATGATATAAATGCTATACTAATAAACCTAATAGAGCAGAAAACACCTCAAAACATGAATAAGAACGCAATACATAAACACACACAAAATCACCACATCAACAACCTTCATCAAATTTTACATTGATAGTTTCTTCAACAACCATGGTTCTTTTGTTATAAACTCTATATGCTTGATGAAGAATAATCAAGAAATATGCCATCATTGGATTTTGCATCAAATTTGTCGAGATTGTCTTTTTCATTCAAAATAAAACATGCACAGTCAAAAGTTTTGAAATATGAAATGTTTGGTTTTCTCCCATTCCAAAGTTTATAAAGGGTTTTATCAAGACCTTTTCGAATAATACACCAGTTAATCACATAACATGAGATATTAATGGCCTCAACCCAAAAATAACTAGGCAAGTTGTTTTCACAAAGCATTGTTCTTGCCATTTCTTGCAAAGATTGATTTTTTCTTTCAACAACTCTATTTTGTTGTGGTGTTCTTGGTGCTGAGAAATTCTGAGAGATACCATTTTCATGAAAAAAAGGTTTCCAAGTTTATTTGAAAATTCAGCATCTTTATGACTTCTAATTGTTGAAATAAAATAGTTTTTTTTTTTGCATTTTGAACACATTTGCAAAACTTTACAAACTCATTTGGTGTATTGTTTTTGTGTGCAAGGAAAAATACCCATGTAAATCTAGAGAAATTATCAACAATCACAAAAGGATACAATTTTCCACCCAAGCTACCAACCCTATTGGGTTCAAACAAATCCATCTGCAAAAGTTCCAAGGGTTTAGTAGTTGAGATCACATTCTTGCTTTTGAAAGATTCCCTAGATTGTTTCCCAAGTTTGCATGCACGACACACATTATTACCAACATATTTAGCTTTAGGTTAGCCTTTAACAAGATCAAGATTAGCGAGTTTGTTTATGGAATCGAAATTAGCATGTCCTAATCTTCTATGCCAAAGCAACATATTTTCATTCATAGTACTTAAATAGTTAACATCTTGATCATGCAAATCATCAAAGTCAAAGATGCACACATTGTCATGTCTTATACCAATAAACAGAACACTACCACATTCATCCACTATTTCACATGAAGAAGCTTTGAAGTTAACAAACAATCTTTTATCACATAGTTGACTTATATTAAGCAAGTTGTGTTTCGAACCATATACAAGTAATTCATTCTAAATACATAGTTTAGATTTTTTATCGACATCTCTAATACCAATGATTCTTCCTTTGGAGTTGTCCCCAAATTTAACAAATTCTCCATTCTTTTCTTTGAGTGATAAGAACTTTGATTTGTCACCCGTCATGTGCCTTGAACATCCACTATCCAAGAACCATTTTCTATTGTCTCTGGAGGATGCAAGGCAAACTTACACAAGAAGATCAAGCATGATTTGGTACCCAATTCTTGTTGGGTCTTTGAACATTAGTTCTAGCTCCTTTTGGAACCCACACAACATTGTATTTCTTTTCTCCATACTTTCCAATAAAACATTTATGTGATGCATGTCCATTTCTACAACAATAGTTACAAGTTACTTTAGGAGCACTAGATGAAGATGCTTTCGCAAAATGTTTTTGTAATGATCATCCTTTTTTTGAAAATCATTCTTCACTTCTGATGTGCTAGCTTTTAAAAAAACTTGATTTCTTTACCAAAAAAGTTCATGTAAGACTTTTGCTTTTTTAAGGAATCAAAACCAATTCTGGCTTTATCAAAACCACATCTTTGTTTCCCAAGTAAGGCATTCAAATTATCAGTACCATTTTTAAATTTATAAATGACATTTTCCAAATCCTTTACTTTTGTTTTCAAATTCTCATTTTCATTTTGCAAGTCAACATTCGTTTTCTTCTTCTCCAATTCCTTTTTCTAATTTTCATTTTCAATTGAAACATTATGCAACTTGTTTTCAAGAGTTAAGACATTCTTTCTAAGCTCTTTATTTTTGTTAACAATCTTTTTGAATTCAATAAGCAGTTTAGTGTACACATCCTCTAATTCTTCATATGAACTTTTATTCTCATTACAAGAAAGTTGAGACTTACCTTATCATCTTCTTTTGTCATGAGACAAAGGTTGGCAGCTTCCTTCTCAATGGACTCTTCTTCTTCATCGCTTGACTACGAATCACTCCAAGTTGCCTTCAAATCCTTCTTTTTGTATTTCTTGTCACATTTCTTCCTTAGGGGGCACTTGGCTTTGACATGTCTTGGTTTTTTGCATTTAAAACATATTTGTTCTTTACTAGATTCACCTTTGCTTACCTCTTTCCTTTGTCCTCTCTTTGAGTTGAATTTTTGCTTTGTCATGAACCTCTTGAACTTTGAGAACATCACCATTTCATCATCCTCTTCACTATCACTATTACTTTTATTTGTTGATTCTTCTTAAGGTATGGCTTGGAGAGAAATGGTCTTTGTAGCCTTTGGTTGCTTCTCAAGCTCTTTGAGTTCCAACTCATGAGTCATAAGTGATCCAACAAGTTCACTCAATTGCAACATGTTAATATCTTTGGACTCTTTAGTAGCCATTGTCTTTGGTAGTCATGTAATCTGTAATATCTTTAGACTCTTTAATAGCCATTGTCTTTGGTAGTCATGTAATTGGTAGGCTCCTTAAGAGTTTCCTAACAAATTCAGCATTTTCATGGTTCTTGCCAATAGATTTCAAAGAGTTAACAATTCTAATAAATCTAGAAAACATTTGTTCAATATTCTCACCCGAAAGCTTTGAAAAATTTTATATTTATGTACAAGTATGCTAATCCTAGTCTCCTTAACTTGATTTGTGTCTTCATGTGTGACCTCTAGTTGATCCAATATCTCCTTAGCCGTGGTGCAACCTATGATTTTATTAAACTTAAAAGGATTTAATGCAGGTAAAGATAATATATGGCATTAGCATTAGCTTCAATTAGTTTTATATCATCCTTATCCCATTGTTCTTTCAGTTTTGGAGCCGTGACACCGTTAAGTTCTTTGGAGGTGTCCATTTACTATAGTTTTCCACGCAATGTAGTCATTAGTTTGCGAGAAAATTCTCATTCTAACTTTTCAAAAGGCATAATTTGTTCCATCAAAATATGGGACTCTAGTGGTGGAAAGACCTTCTTGGATTTTATATGCCATGATCTTTAGCTCTAGATAGTTAAGTCAAAAAGACACAATAATGCAAATAATCACATAAATTATGCAAATAATGTATAGAGCACTAGGCTCTGATGCCAAGTGTTGCCCAAACAACGAATCCAAGAGAGGGTGAATTAGATTAATGGCACAAATAAATATTAAAAACTCTTTTCAAATATTTCAAGTAATCAAACATACAAGATATAAAAATAATACTTGAAATGTAAGAGTTCAAGGGATAGAAGCTCAAACACAGTGATTTAGAGTGCTTAAAACCCCTAAGGGCCTAATCCACTACCTAAGGTCTTCTCTTAGGGTTTTGGTAACTCCACTAGTGAATTGACTTTTTGTTTAGTACGTTGTAGAAACGTAAAACAATGTTCACAACCTTTGCTTCACCACAAGGACCATAAGTGTTCTCCCAACACTTGAGGATTTCAAACCCTTTACTCTTGGTAGAATATTTCTCACAAACTATACTACCCAAGAGCAAAGCACTTACCCAATGAAATAGTAAGAGTTTTGGTTTACAAGACTTCTTAAGAGCAAGATTACAAGAGGTATTTAAACCTTCCTATATTGGTTTAAGTAGATAGGCAATTTCTGATCTCTAGTAACTGGATTGATGAATGCTAATGGTGTACAATCAATGAAGATAGCAATAAATGAGATAAATGAGCAAGAGAGAAAGCTTTCAATGCTAGTATATTGCAAAAAAGTGTTTTGATCAAGTTATCTTCTAAGTTAGGGAGGTGAAAAGTGCATTTATAATACCAAAAGTGAAAATCCCAACAATAAAAAGCTCAAAGAGGTCTACCATCGACCCTTTAGCTCCGCCAAAAGAATCAGTAAGCTAAAAAGTTTAGCCAGTTGACTCTACCGGTCGACCTCCTGACTTAGCCGATAAACAAAAATTTCTTTCTGTTTGTGCCTGTTGACTAGCTGCCTCAGTTGATTAACTTGCAATCCCAGCCAGTAGCTGCAAAAAATGCTGAAAAGTTGCTACCTATTTTTACAAAAAAATAACTTTTTATACCTAATGTACAATAGCATTTTCTGTAGATTTATTCAAAAGGATACCAAATACTTATAAGATCACATCATAATTAATGCTTCACCAACCAAGCATGCAAAAATTAAATGCTATGTTAAAACTTCTACTCAATTGAAGATTTTCAGATTTTTTGGGAAAGAAAAGCTTTTTCAAGCAAGGATAATATATTATAGGTTTATATCATGTACAAAAATACTTTTAGTACCCAAGTTAGAAGTACTTTTAGTACAGATTTCTTAAAGAGATAAGCATACATACATATATACAATCACATATACAAAATCACATATATACAACAATGTGTCATATACCAATGCAATAGTTAATACTATTGTACATGCAACTCCATAATGCATAGATATCGACCAAGAAACTCAATTTTCTCCAGGAAAGACATCTTATGCATATATACTCACATGTTCTCTTAAAAAGATAATGATATGATGTATGAGCATATACTAGATATGATACATGCACTATATTAAGGAGAAAAGATAATCTAAGATAAAAACCTAAGAAGCATAAACTAGTCAATGAGTATACATACAATGCAAGAAGTTATTGTGCTAGTATTACTTATGCACTAAGATCAATTTAACAAACTAAGAAAGAAGAAGCTATACTAATTCTCCGAGTAATCTTCATAGTTCTTCAATCTTCAAATGATGAAACATGCTCTATTCTCTTCTTGGCTCAATTGTCTTCATCTTGCTCAAGCTACTTATTAAAATATATTCAATGTGTTTCCGATAGTTTCAATTTGTTAAATTGCAATTATGGCATAATCAAAACAATATTAATATAAATGATACCAATAGGTTCAATAGAGGGCATATGACTATAGGGATCATGCCTCAAATAAGCACTAGATGGGGGATTCCTATATTCAAGGGAACAACAAATAGTTTGATGCTCACAACTACCACATAAAAGACAAGCATTAAGAGCATTAACAGGAGGTGGGAGGACGATACAAGTGACCATAAAAAAGCATTAGATCTATCCATGCTCAATCAACACAAGAAATCCTCTTCTCAATTAAGATATTTTATTTTATTTTTCAAAATTTTCTATTGTTTTGAATTTTTCAATATTTTTCAATTTTTTGTGGTTTTTCAAATAAGGGAAAGCAAATAAAGATAGAACACCACACAAGCAACTAATCACAAACACAAAAACACACAAAGAACCAATACCATGCCTCTCTGGCAACGACACAAAAAACTTAATGTGTGTTTTAAACCTAAAAGCATATGGATCATTCATGGTATAGTGGACATTATTGTGGGTATCATTTCCATAAGGAGGCTTCTTAGCTTGGTTCTTATGTGCAAATGCCTAAGATAGCTATGTGCGTGTGTGTTTTAGGGTATAAGGGAGCTCGAGATGAAGGAAAATAAATCTAAACTATCCTAGAGCTATGAAGGAACTAAGGATACCAAACTAAGGAAAGGAAGCCTAACAAGGTATAAGAGAATCTAAGGTGTTTGTGTTACAACTAAGCTCGAGTTATGATAATAATTTGGGTCTATATAGGGCTTAGGAGTTCTACTATCATTGTGTTGATTAGGGTTCTCTTAACCAATAGTAGTGGTTCAGCCTATTAGTTGAGTTTAAAGCTAAAGGCTAATCCCTCCTAGCCTACGTAATTTGTGCTTAGAACTTATCCTCTTAGTTGGGTTTAAAGCTAAGGACTAGCACCTAAACACTACGCGACATTAAAGCTCGATTAACCAACACTAACATGGGTGATGGATACTCTAGTTTAGGGTCTAACTTGTTAGCTAGGTTTAAAGCAAAAGACTACGCCACCAAAACTCGACTAGTATAGCATATAACCTATTAACTGGATTTAAAGCTAAAGCCTATTATACTAAGCAAAGTCATAAATTAAGCACAATCAATTATCACCTATATAAGTGGATAAAATCATTTGAAGCACAAAACACATGCATATTCATTTAGCATTTTATCAAACACGTAGACATATCTGATTTTCAATAAACAGACAGATTGAATCATGCCATAGATCTATGTGAACAAGCATGTATTAAGAGCCAAAGATACACACAAATCCTTTATTCAAAGTCGTAATCTAATATACTATATCAATCAACCCTAGATCTAACTCAATTACAAAGCATATTTACAAGAATAAGAAAAGAAAGAAGAAACTCCCCTTCAAACCCTTGCTCAAATCCAAAGCAAATGTCTTCAATCCTTTGTTACAAGCTTCAATCCTTACTTGGTATAGTGTGTGGATGGAGTTTTGGGTATTTGGTGAAGTGGGTAAAGGCTTAGGGTTTAAGAAATGAAAGTTCCTCACCTAAAAATGACCTAAAACAGGCTTTAAATAGGTGTTTCGCTCACCATCAGTCGACTACCCGTACTTGCAGCATTGCTAGGCTAGTTCTAGGGCTTTTTTTACTAGTTTAGGCAGCTTAGAGAAGTCAATAGGTACTCTGAAGGCCTTTAGGCCGGTACCTCCCTTTTTTTGTGTAGTTCGGCCCCGTCTTGCTTAGTCTTGCCTTTGTTTTGCCACGAACCTCTTCCGGAAGCCCCCAAGCTTTATTTTCTTCCTCTTTTCATCTTTAAATGCTTCTTTAAGCTTTTCCCAAGCCATCAATGTCTTCAATTAGGCTCAATTCTTTCTTCTAAAGCATGTCTACAACACGAAATAAGGCACTTAGTGTAGCATTTATGCATTTCAACACTTTATGTGCATATGTGACTAATTGTGCAGAAATGTAACTTTAAATGCATACAAATAAGCTCAAAACACCATAAAAAGTGTATGCAAGTACTATACAAGCATACGCAATTTGCACACATTACACCACTATGTGCTCGTTTAAAGTTTTCAACAATCACAAAAAAATGTATTTCTTAGGAAAAACGCTCCATTCATCACCTATCCCCACCTTATTGCATTTGCTAACTCACAAATTGGACAATCCCAAATAAAGCACATAAATTCTCCATTGCATGTGTACGTTCCAACTAATAGAAACATGGCACCCAATAGACGAATTTATTGACCTTAGCAATGCAAGGTCCCACCAATGGTGCATCAACGTACCAAATCTTGACTTTGTTGGTTTATCCACATATGCTCAAGATTAAAAGCACTAGCCACATATTAGCAGTGAGTCTAGTGATTGTCTCTTTTAGTATGATCTCTGTACAGTATACTCACAATGATCCTGTCCAATACACAACTCGCACACTAGAAAGACAAGTTTGGAAAGATCTCTAACAACATAGGTTGGCCATTGTTGTAGCCCAATTCTAGTTATATTAGGATTTGGATTTGTTTTTTGTTATTAAGTCCTATTCTTATTTGCCATTGAGTCCTAGTTATATTAGAATTAGTTTATTAGCTATATTTATATGGAAAGGACTGGTAGAGTCAAACTTTATTTAGTTTTGGATTCCTATAATAGCTATATATAGGGGTGAAAGTTTTCATTATTGGAAGACCTTTTTCCAAAAATTATTCAATAATATTTTTATTCCCTCTTTTAGGGTTTCTTATCTATGGGATTTCTGAGCAAATTTTAGCCTTGAAAAGGAGCTCCTTGATTCTTCTACTTTCTTGTTTATGTTCTCCAAATTTCTATTACATTAGTTGGCTATCAGAGCAAGGTTTTTTCCCTGATCAACGACAACGAGATGGAGGCGTTAGTTGGTATCTAGAGCTTTTCCTCCCTAATCAACAACAACGACATGGAGAATTACAAGAGTTGAGAAGACAAGTTGAAGCCTTATTCCAGCGCTTTGCATAACTAGAAACTCTGACTCATTATGACAATCATGATGAGTTGGAGGAAGAGATGTCTTTAAGTTAAGCATCTCGTTCCATATCACGGTGATTTAGTGGACCATGGTAGTGGAAAACTCAAGGATGAGTTCTTTTCATACCTGGGGAGGCTGATGCAGCCTAATTCTAGTTGTATTAGGATTTGGATTTGTTATTTGTTATTGAGTCATATTTTTATTTGTTATTGAGTCCTAGTTATATTAGAATTAGTTTATTAGTTATTTTTATATGGAAAGGACTGGTAGAGTCAATTTTTATTTAGTTTTAGATTCTTAAAATAGCTATATATATGGGCGAAAGTTCTCATTGTTGGAAGACTCTTTGATTCTCCTTCTTTCTTGTTATGTCCTCCAAATTTTCGCTATGTTAGCCACCTTGACTTGCTTGTTATAACCTTATCTTGGTAGAGTGCTTAACACTACCATCTGCTAATGGACAACATTCATAACACAATTAAACCTAGACTTGGACCTACGTGTCCAACCTCATTGTACACCCAGGTTATTAGTTTATGTCAAAGGCCTTAATACATGTATATGTATATACACACATACACACACATATATATTAGAGAGAATATAAAGTATAGACTCATTACATTATCAATAACATAAACACAATATGTCTAGTATCCAGTAAATCTTAGATCAAGTACTCTTTAGGGTATACTGAACCCAACAAACTCCCACTTACACTAAGTATCACGATTGCCAAACCTTGTATCCAAAGACTCTACTTGTCTTACAAACACTCTCTCTAAAAGATTCATAATAGGCCTACCAAGTATTTTGCTATGATTGTCCAGTATACTGATAAGTATAACCCTTTCAATTATTGATATCCTCTAGATAATGTTCCAACATGCAATCTATCATTTTCTAAAGATACTAGAATATGTGCTTAACCACTATTAGGGACATTAGTTTTAGGTTTGACTAATATATGATGTATATGCCCACAACAAAGGGAATATCTAGCCTAGTATACAATATGCAACTCATAAAGCTCCCTTGTGCCAAATAACAACAACTTAATCCATACTCTTAATCTCCTTAGGTACCAAGTAGAAATATTTACCCTAGATAAAGATCTCCCAAAACTAGAAGGCAAGAAACTCTCCTTGGAATAATGCAAGCTGAACTTTATTAAGACCTACTCAATATATGAGACTTGGGATAGCACAAGCTTCTTGCTCTTGCGACCTCTCAAGAACATAACTTGCTTCACCTAAGTCCTGCATATATAATTAAGTTAATGGTAAAACCATTTTGGATTATAACATCTTTATCTGATCACTATTCAATAAGACGTCATCCATGAAAGAAACAAATAAAGCTATCTTATGTTTGCGATCTCTCTTATACACACATTATTCATCAATGTTTTGATCAAAACTAGAAAAACTGGTTTTCTTGATGACATTTGATTACCTATACCTTGGATACTTGCTAAAGCTCTTAAATGAACTTCTTATGCTCATAAGCCATATACTCTTCAAGTTTTGGCAACATTCTTGTCTTGTTCATGTACAAAGATGTCATCACAAAATTTTTTTTTAAGAAAATATCTTGACGTCCATCCACCATATCTCGCTCTCATAATAATGAGCAATGGCTAAAAAATATCTTAATGGATTTGAGCATGGCTCTTAAATAGAAGGCTTTCTCATAATTAATCCATTTCCTTCTAAGTATAACCTTCATTATTAGCCTTGCTACAAAGCATTGAACCTTTCCATTAACTCCAATCTCCTCATGTAGATTTAATTGTATTCTACGGGACCCTTCAGATACAACTAGAAGAAACCAGATATTGTTAGAGTACACAGACCTCTAACACTAAATCGATTTCTTCATGTCAATGGCCAACATCTATCTCAAAAACTACTACATCATATCTTGTGACCACAACCCAATCTTTTGGGAACTATTAGAAAGATAACTTCCCTTAGTGTCCATTAGGCTACTTGTCAATCCTCTCACTATAAGACTAATGTGCCAATAATAACATGTATTCTCTTTAACCCTAACATGGTGCAAACATATCTAGAAGTCAAGAGATCTCCTACAAAACAACCCTAAAATTTGGCAAACTAGACCATGTTATCATTTTCCAATTGTTTAGCGCAAGTGTTAACAAGAATTTTTGCTTCTCAAAATGATAAGTGACCATGCCTCTGGTTATAAAAGGATTTATAATGAAATAATCCATCTATTACCTTGGTACCAATTTGTTAGCATTACATGATTGTTTTGATGATAAATGGATTAATGAGTATTGATAATGATTACATGATTTTTTTTATGATGAATGGAATAATGAGGTTTGATAATGATGATTGCTTTGATTACATTGACTAACATGCTTAAAATACTAATGGCAATTGATTTGAGTCTTTATAAGAAAAAGATTGATCTTTGAGTTCCATTGAGAACTATTGTCATAGGCACATCATTTGCAAGTCTTTGGGTACTTAATTGAAGATTTTCTTGAAAACTTGATGTGAAGGGGTAACATAAGGATGGAAACAGAAGATGTAACGGGTGAGAATGTTGAAATTCAATGTAAGGTTGCCTCTTATATGTGTTTTTGTGGCTCAAGATTTATGTATGGATAACATGTTTTTAACTTGCTTTCAAAGGTTTGATAGCATATGGACTTGTGGGAGAGTTTTTGGACTTTGTTTTAAAAAAAAGGAGTTTGTGGTTCAAAAAGATTTCAAAAACAAAACACAACTCTCAGGCAAGCGAGGCCTTGTGGGTGACTGCATACAACATACTTCGATCGTTAATGAGCGAGTAGATTAAGTGCAGCCTAAGATGAGGTCAACCACATGCATTATGACTCACATCTAGAGAATTCTATGTTCTTTGATGGGTGAGGAGTGTAGATGACCAGCATGATGGCACCTCAACCTATAGAGTATAGCCAATAGTTTTTGAAGAATTATATCCAAAACTAGTCATTTTCGGTACAATCTGCTTGTATCTACTCCCAACATTTTAAATTTCAAAATCTGAGCTAGCCCATGTATCTAATACTTATATTTTCGTATGTGTACATAAATATCTCCAATTGAGCCAATACAAATAACTTTGCACATATTTTCAAGCAATCATAAGATTACTCATTGTAATTCTATTTTTCCAGCTTTTGGGCCTACTTTGTCAACTATATCACTTTCATATTCTTTGTATCTATAATGAAGAAGCTGGGTTGAGCATGTAAGGCTTGTGCTTACAAAATTCAAAAACTGCATTGGGTAATTTCTTGAATCGGATAGGGTTCAAGGTATTATATGGTTGGTTTGAGCTTCCAAATTTTGAAAAGCTCGAATTTTTCAATAGTAGAGCTTCAAAATTCCTAAAGCGAGATGCTTTAGGTAATGGATGTAGGTTTGTGTTCAGCCACCTTACATTGTTTGTTCTTTCTCTTTAGTTTGTTTTTCAAATTCCTTCAATTATTTGCTTATTCACAACAAGTGTTCAATAAAAGTCCTAAATCGTGATTGAATTTATTTTTTTTCTTGATGACCACCTTATTCACAATCCCCCTTTAAATTGTGTTTGCCACTAATACGATTCATAAAAAAGATACTCAATATATAAGCTGGAATACCACAAACATAGAGCTAACTCAAACTACATTTGCATTGCACCCACATTTCTAGTGATGTAATATGTATTGACTTGTACTACCAAGATTAGATGTATACCATTGTCTTGAGAATACACTCCCCAAAGAATAGGTAATGATATGCAAACACATCATAACCCTACAAAGTCTAAGAGAGTTATGGTGTCCTTCAAAATATTGGGATTAAAATCAGAGGTGAAGAACTTTGGAAACATGATCTTCTGCCTAAACTACATCAATTTATTGGGAAATACCCTAATGTAGTCAACTACATCAGGAGTCCTTATTGTACAAGGTATTTGAACTAACCCATGAGGTATATACCACTTTGACCAAACAAAAGAAGTTTGATATGTTTGTTTAATTTCTAATTCACCTAACCCTTAAATTACTTAAGACTTATGTCGCATTACATAAATACATCCTAAATTTGAGTACTCTTTAGTGAAACTCAAACTTATAATCTCTTGAACTAGTTCACTAAAGGACTACTAACATTAGTGTGGACCAGTAGCTACCACTTCTTTGACTTTTCATCACCTAGAGGAAAAGGCACCTTAGGTCATCTTCCCTCATAGACAAGATTCACATTGAGGTAGATCCTCGAGATCTAATGATGTGTGGAGCCCATTCTCGATTAACCTCATATTACACTTAAGACAAGCATGTTTTGAACGTGAACACTATGTGAGAGTATTATTACCCAAAGAAAACATCTTTTATAAAAAAGAAAATAACAATTATCTTTCTCCTAGTCATGTTGTGTGGAAATAAACCAATATATTTTAAACATCATACACTTTTATAACATATTTCCGCTTCTACTAATTTTAAAACCAGAATAAAAAATATAATCAACTTATGAAACTAGAACAAAGTTCTTTTGCATATCTAGAACATAAAATTTATAACTAATATCTTCCATTGCATTGTCCCGTACTTTCACTCTACTACTCATTTTAAAAGTAAAACTTCCTTATTTCTTATCAACGTTTTCTAAAATCATTGCCAAAAACAACAATTATGATTATTGGTAATAGAGTGTACACAACAATACAATCAACCACCATGAGTTAAATATTTAAAAGAATAAAGATCAATTTAAAAGAGATAAAACACAATTGAGAACCATTTATAATTAACCCAAACCTATCCACGTGTGGACCAAGAAGCACGAAGAAAATATAATCCACTTCTTTTTTCTAAATAAAATAAAATATATAATCCACTTTGTTGCTGTTAAATCTAATCAATCTCAATATGCCAGCAAACCTTAGGACAAAATAAAAAAAATTAAAAATTAAAAAATCTAGTCAATCTTGTCCCACATTATTTTATGGAAAAACATATTTCTTGGATAGTTCAAAGTTGATAAAAAGATAAAGAAACAATGCTTAATAAAGCCTAAACAATTAAAGCTTCAAAGATTATCTTCATCGATACTCTATATTGATTTGATTCTCTTCACCTTTAACTCTTCAAACTAATATTGATAATGGCAAAGGCGTGTAAAAATTATGACGCGCATGTAGTTTTATTAGTGTATTTACATGTAATATCAGTGTTTGTCGCAGCAAGACTGTTGCCAATTCACCCTTATCTGACAAGCCAAGAAAATCCCATTTCAAAAAATGTTTATGATACTTCTAAGTATGGTCTGCTTCAGCTTAATAATGGTTTGGCTCTAACTCCTCAGATGGGGTATGCTTCTTTTTGCGTCTTTCTTTTGTTTTCTAATTTTAGTTTTCATTTTTTCTTCTTGTTGTTGTTGTTGTTATTATTATTATTATTATTGAATTTGTTATTTTTCTTCTCCTTTTTTGTCCTCTTGGTTGAATTGGAGAGGCTAAAGTTAGAATTTTGGATGATCAAGTTGAGTTTTAGGCAGCGAACAGTCTATTTACAAAAATCTTGAGTTGGTTTTGCATATTCATTGAAATTTTGAAAATTTTTCATCATTCGTCCAATTTTCTTTGATTGTTTTCTTTTCTGTCTCTCTTTTTCTTTTTCTTTTTTAATTTTTTTGTTAAATAATCAGATAACAATGACATAATTGAAGATGGTTTGAGTATTTGGTCCAATCAATTTAATTGCTTGCAGACTTATTATGAGCTGAATTTGACTTTTCCTAAGATATTGATTTTTTGTAACGTGCTGTTTAAAGTGAATAGGAAATCGAAGTTGTGATTAACAGTTGATTGCTGTTTAGTTAATTGCTTTGTAGTTGTGAAGTATTTGACTTGATTAATTAATCTGCCTGCAGATGGAATAGTTGGAATTTCTTCGCGTGCAATATAAATGAAACTGTTATCAGGGAAACAGGTATGCCTTGAGCCTTTGATCCATTTTGAGGCTTCTATTTCTTAGAAGTATTTTTTTTACTCTATGAAGATTGTGAATTTTTATTTGCAGAAGCTAAATAATTACTTTCAATGGCCCTACATTCTTGTTGTGAATGTTGAAATGAGGTTCTATACTAAGTTTTGATGAACTTATGTAGTGTTTGCTGTAGTATTGCAGAGATGCACTCATCATTAGATTCTGATAAGTCATGCTTGTGATACTAAGAAACATCTTCTTGTACTCTGCCGTGTTACTCCCTCTTGGTCTTTTAGCAGAAAGAGTTCTAAAAATGGTTTTACAAAAAAGAAATAATAATAATAATAATAATTTACAGAATAATTGGGTCCTAATACCTGTTCTTCTTTCTCATAATATGATCTTTCTTTATATTTATCTCTTATTTTTAGCAAAATCTTACATTTTGATCGTTTTGGGTGCGCCCTAGCAAGGCCTCTCCATATTTCTTTCTTGCTCAATGTTATAAGTTTGCCTTGAAACCCCAGAAATATTCATCTTTTGCTTGGAATCCATTCAGATTTCTCTTTTTCTTTATAACTTCACTCATAGTCTCTCTGTAAAGTTGTTTTTTCTTCTCATTTATCTTTTTCCCTCTTTTTCCTTTCCCCCCTTGGGAAGGCGAGGGGAGGAGGGGGTATAGGTGGGTGGTTGGTGAATGATTTTGGGTTACTTGTCTGATACTGACTCTTCAACAATTTCTATCTTCTGTTATAGCTAACGCTCATGGTGCACTTTGCAGCTGATGCGCTTTTATCAACTGGTTTGGCAAGCTTAGGGTATATCTATGTCAATATAGGTATTCACATATGTTTTCTAGGTTTATTTCACTTTTGTCTGATTATCTTTGTTCTTCCCATTTATTGTGTCCTCTTGTACTCTCCTTAATGCAGATGATTGCTGGTCCAGCATAGCGAGGAATTCAGAGGTCTGCTTTTGAACTGCCGTAACTTTCAAATTTGTGTAATCTTTCCCCTCAGAATCAGAACACTTAAAATTTATCATAAATCTAATTTTTCTCATGATAAATTTGCATTAATTTGTGATAAAGGGCTGCTGGCAGTTTGATCTGTGAGAAATGTTGTTAAGATCTTATTGCAGTGAACAAGTAAACTAGTGCATTGAGACTTCTGCCTGTAGAAAGTTGATTGCTACCTTGGCCTAACTAATAATAATATGTTTTCACATCATGAAATGTGAATAATAACTCCTCCTTGTCACTTGGCTGGCTACAGGGTGAATTAGTTCCTGATCCTAAAACTTTCCCTTCAGGAATAAAAGCTCTTGCTGATTATGTGCATGAAAAGGGTCTCAAGCTCGGAATCTACTCTGATGCTGGGTAGGCCAAATTTCCAAATGCCTGATCAGATTATCTGGAGTTACACTCTTTTGAAAGATAACTTTGTTCATGTAAAATGTGCTGACCTGCTTCTGTTTATTTTCTACTTATCTATGTAATTGAATTTTGTAGGGTTTTTACATGTCAAGTTCGTCCTGGATCACTTTACCATGAAAAAGATGACGCAGCATTCTTTGCATCTTGGGTTAGTTCATAATTCTCTTTTTTACATTTTCCCTTCTGTTGCGTTAGGTAATCCTGTATGTATTAAACTTGACTGTGAACCTCTGTCCATCTTGAGGCAAGGACTCATGCAATTTCATCATGTTGCTGTTCCAGAGGATAGCTTCTTGATGTCTTTAAAGTCAGATCATTTTGTCATTTGTTGCAAAGACGTGATTTATTTTCCGAGCATCCTAAATATCACTGGTGAAAGTATAGTCTGATAGTCTAATATCCTGCATAGCAGAAAATGATTTTGATCTAGGCTTAGACCTCCTTTGCAAGATGGCTTTGGATTACATGATCAACTTAACTATGTGTAGGGCATCCAGTATTTATTGCTGCACTATTTATTGCTGGATTTTGTAATTCTTCAGAATAATACTCAATGGAAGAAAGCATATATTTCCATTTAAATATTTTAGTCTAATTTAGATAAAGCAATTTCCTCTATTTTTATTTAACCAGCTTACTAATGTGCTAGTTTACATATTTTTATTTAATTACAGGGTGTGGATTACCTGAAATATGACAATTGTTTCAATCTCGGGATTCCACCAAAAGAAAGGTTTTCCCTGCTGTTCATTGTGGTTAACCTTTTAATTTCTAGATGGGTATAATTACATTGTTTAATGCCTTCCTATCTGCTAGATACCCACCAATGCGTGATGCTCTAAATGCAACTGGACGCATGATATTCTATTCACTTTGTGAATGGTAAATATAAGTTTATCTCACCATTTTTCAGTATGCTGGTACTTTGGGTCGCGAATTGAGAAGATTAACTTTTTCCTTTTCAAATTTGGCAGGGGGCTCGATGATCCTGCTTTGTGGGCAGGCAAGGTTGGAAACAGTTGGCGCACTACAGACGACATCAATGATTCATGGGCAAGGTTCTTGATTTTTTGCCTTGACTCTTAGTTGGCATCACGAGGAAGAGAATCATTTTATGTCATGTTCAAGTCTCTGAGTCATGTCATTTTTGGTCCTATGAAATGCTTTCTAATTTTTTTATTTTTATTTTTGAATATTATTGAGGTAGAATGTTGATCAAAATGATTCCTTTTCTGTACATATGTAAAGAAATAAATAGCAATATTTTCGGTCCACATATCATGAACAAATGGCGATAACAAAAACAGTAAAGGGGAACCTTTTTCAATTCCCATGACAACAGCCTTTTTTCCATCATCCATGTGTTTTAAGTGACATTAAGCTGGTTTGACATCCAAAGGGAAATAAAATACATTCAAGAAGACAGTGTAAAGCAATCAAAATGGTATCAATCTAAGTGCTGAAAATTCTCAACCCCTCTATCTCACTGAAAAAAGGAAAAAACCGAAAAAGAATAGAACAGAGACACAATGAGGAGGGAGAGATTGAAGAGAATTTGATGTCTCTTTTGACTCTGATGTTTTAATTCATCTTCTGCAAATCTATTGTAGAGCCAATCTCACAAAATGAGCTTATGCTTTGTTTCATTCAGCATGACTATGATTGCTGACCAATCTCACAAAATGAGCTTCTGCTTTGTTTCATTCAGCATGACTATGATTGCTGATCTCAATGACAAGTGGGCAGCATATGCAGGACCTGGTGGATGGAATGGTACAATATGATTGTTATTCTATATAAAAGTTGTGTCTTTATCCATACCATCAGCAGCATTTCTTTGGTTTCCCTTCTTTGATAAGCCTAGTAATTCTGTATTGATCTTCTCTGGCAGATCCTGATATGTTAGAAGTTGGCAATGGGGGCATGACTAACCAGGAATACCATGCACATTTTAGCATTTGGGCTTTGATGAAGGTGCTATCTATAACTGAATTTTACCTCATGTTTGTTTTGTGCTAGCCTTTTCCTTCTAATTCTCAGTGACAAGATTCAGTTTTCTTACCCTAGTAAGTGGCATCAGTTGTGCAACTCCTGGTTACATTTGTTAGTAATCTTAAGATAACTCTGTGTCTCCAAACAATATTATACTCAGATTTGTTGCAAGACTTGTCAAGTTTAGACATCAAAATCCACTTCAGGGGCCTCATTTTGGAACTTTGCTGTTGGTTAGGTTTAGATTGTTGTCTACAGGCACAGAAAGTTTTCTAATCTTGATATGTAGAATGCGGCCTGGTTGAGATCGGAGACTACTTTTTATTCATCTGACAGCTCAATATTATGTTTGAATGTTCAGGCTCCACTTTTAATTGGTTGTGATGTAAGAAACATCACTGCAGAAACTCTTCAGATACTGAGCAACGCAGAGGTTATTGCTGTAAACCAAGGTAAAATTTTGTATTTTTGCTCTCTGCTTTTCCCAAGCTAGGTGTGTGGAAGAGTGGATAAAAGACCAGAGCAAATGAATTTGCGCTGTATGTCATTGGGGTTTGAATCCTATTTCATCTATTATTTTTCTTGGAGACATCTTGAAATGCTTCTGTTTTCTTGCATATTATTTCAATAGGCATTTAGTGAGATTTTATAGTTCTGATTGCAGATCCACTTGGGGTTCAAGGGAGAAAGGTTTCTGTTTCTGGGGCAGATGGTTGCCGTCAGGTCTTTGCCTCGTGCATCACTGTGTGGATTGTTTTTTCCCTTCCCTCTTCTGACGTTGAATCCACTTTCCTTTGAATAATTAATTCAAGTCAATCATTTAGATGCTATAAACTACTAATTCAACTCTAATTTGCCTCCCCTGATACCAAAAAGACAAAACGAAAAGAAGGAAATACAAAAAACATAATAAAATCTTTCTTCAGTACAGCAATATGTTTGATGGATTTCTTCTAATCAGAAAAAGTTGCTGGATATTCTTGCTCACTATTCATTTGTCTTTTGGGCATTCACGTCTATAACTGCCCAAAAATTGTTTAAACTCTTCCATATGCTTAACCTTTTTCCATGCATCACATGGGTCTGAAACTGATTAGATTCTTATGTAGAAGCCTTGAGTAGCCATAATACTTCGTGGGACAATGAAAGTATTGAAGAATTGGAGTTGCTCAGCAAAAATGCTGAAACTTTACTAAGCCAAAAATGAAATACTCCCTCTTGAATTGAATATTCACATTTTGATCTCGACCCCTATGAATAGACTGAGTTTTCTGACTTGAAAGAGCCATCCCTTCTTAAGTTGTATTTAACATTTCTTCTGACCATGTATTTCACCATAACTTATATCATGGAAACGCTATATGGCTTTAGTTTTGTTGAAAGAAATAAGACATTAGAATTGAAGAGAATGACTTAATATATATTGTGTATTTGGCCCTATTTATAATATATAATGTTTCCTATTTCTCCACTTACCATAATGGAGAATTACCATAACTCTATAACCATAACTCTATTGTCATAACTCTATTACCATATTTCTACTACTAAAACTCCCTCTCAAGTTGGAGCATAAATATCATGCGTGCCCAACTTGTTACAAATGTACTCTACATGAGTACCCCTCAAGGATTTAATAAAGAGATCTGCTAACTGGTCATTTGAATTGACATGTGAAGTAACAATCTCTTTAGCTAACACTTGACTCCTTACAAAGTGACAATCGACTTCAATGTGTTTGGTCCTTTCATGGAAGACGGGATTGGTTGCAATATGCATTGCTGCTTGATTATCACATATTAACTTCATAGGCTAAGAGCAATCTTCCCCAAGTTCCTTCAGCAAATGTTTCACCCAAATTAACTCACACACCGTTAATGCCATAGCTCTATATTCAGATTCTGCACTTGAGCGGGCTACAACTGATTGTTTCTTACTTTTCCAAGAGATGAGATTTCCGCCAACGAACACACAGTAGCCAGAGGTGGACTGCCTATCATCCGGACATCCTGCCCAATCTGCGTCAGAATAGCCAACAATGCTCATGCCTTCTCCTCTCTTTTTATGTAGCAGCCCTATCCGTGGAGCACTCTTAATGTATTATAGGATACGAATGATAGCATCCCAATGACTTTTTCGTGGTGAATTCAAGAATTGACTGACCACGCTCACTGCAAAGGAAATATCTGGGCGAGTTACAGTAAGATAATTCAGTTTGCCTACCAACCTTCTGGATCTTTTAATGGCTCCCCCTCATTTCGTAGAAGTTTAACATTTGGGTCCATTGGTGACTCACAAGGTTTGCACCTAAGCATTCCGGCTTCTGTCAACATATCAAGCGCATATTTATGCTGAGAAATAAAAATACCTTGATCTGAACGGGCAACTTCAATTCCAAGAAAGTAGTGCAATGATCCCAAGTCTTTTGTTTGAAAGTGCTGATGTAAACATGCCTTCAAGTCACATATATCTGTAAGATCATCGTCTGTTATGATAATATTGTCAACATAAACAATTAGTAACAAACGTTTGCCAGCAGAGGTGTGTCGATAAAAGACCGAATGATCAACCCCACATCTTGATAATCCAAACTTGATGACAATCTCACTAAATCGGCCAAATCATGCTTGAGGTGATTGCTTAAGACCATACAATGATTTCTTCAACCGACATACCTTACCGGACTCCCCCTAAGCAACAAACCCTGGTGGTTGCTCCATATATACTTCTTCTTCAAGTGAACCATTAAGGAAAGCATTTTTAATGTCAAGTTGATGAAGTGGCCAGTCAAACATAGCTGCAAGAGCAAGAACAATACGAACCGAAGGCATCTTAGCAACAGGGGAAAAGGTATCATCATAATCAACACCATAAACCTGTGTATATCTTTTTGCGACCAGGCGAGCCTTCAAGCGATCCACAGTTCCATCAGGAGAACACTTCACAGTATAAACCCAACGACAGCCAACAACGGTCTTCCCAAGAGGTAGATCTATCAAATCCCATGTATCATTAGTTTGTAAAGCCGACATCTCTTCCACCATTGCAGCATGCCAACCCGGATGACTAAGCGCCTCTGTTACATTAGACGGGATAGACACAGACGAAAGGGTAGCAACAAACGACCGATACAAGGGTGATAGAGAATGATAGGAAACAAAATTAGATATCGAATGTTTAGTAGTACAAGAGCGAATACCTTTACGAAGTGCAATTGGAACATCCAAATCGGAGGGTGAAGGAGACAAAGGATCTAGAGAGGGCGAAGCCGGTGGCGCAGGAGTAGCAACAGGTGGGCGATTACGTCGATGATAAGTCTTGAGGTCCGGATGATCCAAGCGTGACAGGACAGGATCGGGGGATGGTGCCGCAGGTGAAGGCAGGACATCCAACGGAGCACTAAAGAGGGGCACAGGAAGTGGAAGATCATCAACTACTAATGTAGAGGAATAGGACGTAGAAGAAAAGAAGGGTTGAGACTCAAAAAACGTGACATCAGCACAACAAAAGAACTTATTCAACTCAGAAGAATAGCAACAGTAGCCTTTTTGATGATGAGTATACCCAAGAAAAACACACTTAATGGCACGTGGACCCAATTTATCAAACCCAGGAGTTAAGATATGAACAAAACAAACACACTCAAATACCTTAGGTGGTAATAAATAAATAGACTGATGGGGAAAAGAACAGAAAACGGTATTTGGTTTTGAAGAACAGAGGAAGGCATGCGATTGATGAGATAACAGGCAGTGAGAACAGCATCGTCCCAAAAACGAAAAGGAACATTCATATGAATAAGAAGGGTACGAGCAGTCTCAATTAGGTGCCTATTCTTACGCTCAGCAACCCCATTTTGCTGAGGGGTGTAAACGCAAGAAGATTGATGTATAATGCCACTATTTTGAAGAAAAGAAGAAAAAGACGTAGAAAAATACTCTTTGGCATTGTCACTTCGCAAAATACGGATAGATGCATTAAACTGATTTTTCACTTCAGCACAAAAGAGAGAGAACATGGAAAATAACTCAGAACGATCTTTCATTGAATATAACCAAGTAACACAAGAATATTCATCAATAAAACTAACAAAATAACGGTATCCAAACTTGGAAACATGACGACTAGGTCCCCAAATGTCAGAATGAATTAATTCAAATAGCGCATTAGCCCGCTTATTGACACGATTAACAAAAGATGTGCGACTGTTTACCTAACTGACAAGACTCACAGTTGTTATCCCTAACACTACTCAAACGAGGAACCATGTGCTTAAGACTTGAAAGATTGGGATGACTAAGACGGCTATGAATGACTGCAGGAGTGGAAATGGCTATAAAAGCTGTAGAAGAATCAGTATCAAGGTAGTAAAGGCCACCAGATTCATGCCCTGTGCCAATCCGCTCGCGTGTTCTCTGATCCTGAATAACCACAGAATTAGACGTAAAAGTGACAGAACAATTAAATGATTTAGTTAACTAACTGATAAACAATAAAATGCAAGAGAAATCAGGAAGGTACAAAACAGAAGAAAGGGAGATAAAGGATGTGGGAGATTACGAACCAATACCAGACACAGTAGCGGAAGAACCATTTGCAAGTCTAACCGGGGAGATAGATTTAGGGGGTTGAATAGAAGAGAGAAGAGAACAATTACCGCTCATATGGTCTGAAGCACCAGAGTCTAAAATCCACTTACCAGCACTGGATGAGGACTGAGAAAGATAGGCAGTTGTAATAGGGGAAACATGTGCAAACGAAGCAGTGGAAGGTTGGGTAGCTTGTTGTAAAGCTTGCAACTGAAGATAATGCTTGTACTCTGCTTCAGACAAGTTAAAGGTGGGATAACTGGAGTTGGCTTGCTGCGGTGACGGAGCTGTCGGAGACGATTCTTCATTGTTGACATGGGCGGTATTAGCACTGTTAGAGGGTCGACCGTGCAGATCCTAGCATTTGTCCTTAGTATGTCCCAACTTGTTACAACAGGTGCATTGTGGTCGAGAAGCATTACTGGATCGCCCTCCATGATTACCACCACGATCGCGACCGCGACCACGACCACAGCGGGAAGCATTTTTCTGACGTCCACCAGGCTGAGGTTGGACAAGCAAAGCGGATTGGTTTGACGGATTTTGGACAGGATTCCCAATAGATGCACGATCAAGGCGCGAATAAACTGTAGACATTGACGGTAACTCTGGTCCCGAAAGAATCTGAGATCGAACAGACTCGTACTGAGGAGGAAGGCCACGAAGCATAAGCACCACAAAGTATTGTTCACGTTGTTTTCGTGCATCATCAGTGTCAGTAGGGAAGATATCATTGTATTCAGATATGGCACGTCGAAATCGACCAAAATAAACTTGAGGACCACGATCATCCAACTGAATGCGGAGGAGATCATTGACAACATCATAGATGCGACTAACATTACTGGTATACATCTCTTTCGCCAAAGTCCATATAGCCTTACAAGAAAGACACTCACCAAAGATATTATGTAATTCAGGTTCAATGGATTGCAATAATAAACTGGTAAGTTGTGCATCAACGCGCCCCCAAATCAGTTTATTGGCAGCAGACAAAGTAGCTGGAAAATTGTTAGTTAAATGGCCTTCCAAGTCTTGCCCTCGAAACCATAACGTAACAGAAAAACACCAACGGGAGTAATTTCGGCCAGTGAGTTTGGTCGTAGTGATAGTGGGGGTGCCATTGAATGTGGGTACGACAACAGAGGTAGCAGACTCAGTAACGACAATAGAATTACTAGTAGTGTCATTGGAGGTATCCATACTAGTCATCAACACTCAATCAATACTGCATGAACAGTAACCGCGACATATAAAGTTTCCTATTTCTCCACTTACCATAATGGAGAATTACCATAACTCTATTACCATAACTCTATTGTCATAACTCTATTACCATATTTCTACTACTAACAAGTTCATTCGGTATCGTGTACCAATTTCTTCTAACCATGTATTTCAGGGTAACTGATATCATGGAAAGGGTATATGGCTTTAGTTCATAGGTTATCTTATACCAATGGAATTTCTTGCTTCATGCATATTCAATTGATTAAGATGCTATTGAGGGGACTAAATCTGTCTGCAGGTATGGGCTGGACCTTTGTCTGGACAGCGATTGGTTGTTGCTCTATGGAACCGATGTGCAGAACCTGCGACTATAACAGCTATGTGGAATGCAATTGGACTAGAATCCTCTACTAGTGTCTCTATAAGAGATTTGTGGAAGGTGAGTAACTTTGGCTGGCTAAGCTTGTCAGAATCCATGGGACTATGCTAAAAATCGTCTAACAATGGCTGGAGATTTCAAAATTTTGTTCTTTCCATAAATACCGCTCACATTTGTCTGTGGAGTCATCATCAATGTTGCTCCCACAGCCGAAAAGGAAAAATGGAAAAAGACAGTAAAAGGTTCAGACAGCAATCCTCACACCCATGCCCACATAAGATCGACATTCTAGAAAAGAGAGCTTATTACATTTTGGGTACTTATATTGAATTTGTCATTCTGAATTGTTACAGCATGAAGTCGTCTCACTAAATACGGTGGCCTCATTCAGTGCTCCAGTTGAGGCTCATGGTGCTGAGATGTATATATTCACTCCCCAGACTGTGACTCGTTCTGTAATATGATAAATTCATTGAAGAGAGTTATGTGTTGGTCAGGCGCCATTGGCAGGTTGGTGTACACTTGGTACGGTAAAGGAATGTAAACATATTGTCTGTATGCATTTCTGTATCGTTATTCACGGTTATCAGAGCAGTGTAAGAGATGTTCAGAGTTGTATCTATTTCTTGGACAAGTAAGAACTTCTTCATAGTTAGTCAACAATAAAGATGCAGCAACTATACATGCTTTCCCTCTTTAATGACCTCCATTGAACACTTCTTCGCTTAGTAGGAAATTTGCTCTCGACTTCCATTTCTTAACTAAGGTGGTATGTGGCTTGCAACTTTTCTTTGACGCTTGTACAGCATATTTGCGTGTGCTTGTTCCTCGGAAAGTTATCTTCGGGTGTCTAAGCACACCGATGTTAAAGAGAACAAGGTAGTACCGTAGAATTTATTAAAAGATGATATGTCAAAAATAGAAATAGATTCGTTTCGTTTGGGGGACTCGGATCATCACATGTCACAGCATGGTGTCACCACCGGTGGTACTTCTAAAGATTTTCTGTATGAGAAAAGATGTTGGGATAAAGCCATTTGTACTTGCTGTCACGCCCCCTTCAAGGCACATGACTTGCATGTCCAAAAGGAGCAACCTTTCAAGCACACAAGGCGCTCTCACAAGAATCACTTAGTTCAGAGTAGTTAAAATTACAATTCCAAAAAAAATATAAAAAAAAAAATTCTAGGAACAATCTCTAAAGATAAATACGCAAATTGTGAGGCCACATTCCTCAATTATTACAGCCACTAAATCTCATCCGGAACGTCTAAGTTTTGTAAAAATAAAATAAATAATTAAATAAACAACGTTTTCGGTTCTCCAAATCAAAGCTTCTATCAAACAGTCATTATCGTGACCCAAAGCAAGAGCTTAATCTATCTTAACTGCAAAGAAAGCAGGTGGAAACAAGAGAATGAGCAAACAAGTGCACAGTAAGAGAATTAATCCCACAAAAATATATGATAGATGATCGAGTATTATATGATTGAAGGAAATAATTTGAAAATACACTACTCGATAGAAGTTACTATTCACTTATTATACCATTTCTCAAGCCAAGGATCTGATAACAATGTGAACTTCAAAACACATAACTATTACTACCACTAGTCATATTCTCTTTACCCGTATGCTGTGATTGCATTTAACTCGTGCAGTACAGTTACACCATAGCGGTAACAGTATCCGCAAATACAACACGGTAACAGGATCCGTGTTCGGTACTGTAATAGTATTAGCACCTTCAGTACACGGTCAAAGATTGGTCATTGAATATGAATATAGGTATGAACACATTTGACGGCAAAAGACAATTTAGAGCCGAGAGTGCTAATGAAGAGTATAATGTTATTAGGAAAGCACATTAACACAGAAGTGATCAATAAGAATACAAACAAAATTAGCAAAATAAGCTAAGGTAGTGGAGGAAAGACATTAAGGATGTTGACTGGAATTACAGTAGACCGAAAGCATGGTAAAATAAATTTCCAACAAATAACTCAAAGTTGAATATTGAATATTAAATTATAAAATATTTCGAAAGAAGAAACGAAAGAAAGAGAAACAGGAAAAAAAACTCCAAGGGAAATTGAGCTCTTTAATAGATCAGGATGACAAATGAAAATATATATACAGAGAAGTGTCTAAACAAAGGAAAAATATAATACAAGGTAGCTACACCAAATCACAGCACCAAATCATGTAACTCATTTTGTATATAAACTTTTATATTATAAAAGCATGTATGACTACAGACCATTATGATGTTGATCATTAAAAAAAGTACATGCATTTATATATGTGTGTGTGTATATATATATTATAATAAAATATATGAAGAGAGATAGACATACTAGTATTATTAGGATTTGAGCAACAGTTAAAAGAAATAAAGTCAAACTTTGTTTTAAGGCCATACGACCATGACGCCATCTAGAAAATAAATATGACCAAGCTGGAACGATTCTACAACACGGACCAAACACGACTGCGATTGAGAATTTGGATGTGCTACGAAAATGCAGTAATGGATGACAGTGTTGATGGACTATTTTATGCTGTTCGAATTCAGATTTATGACTAATATGCTATACATGATATAAATTCTGCAAATCAAACTAAGAAGAGAGTAATTCCACTTACCTCAACTCAAATTTAGAACTTTAACCACAATTCTTTAAATCCCCAGGAATCTTCAATTCTTTCAGAACCTAGTGTATTCAATCAAAATCCTATTTGATCAAAACCTAATATTCTTAAAAAGATTTCCTCAACTTAATTTCAATCATAACCACCATGTGAAACTTACCTGAGTCCTTCACCAATCTCTCTGTTAATCACCAAGTGTAGGAGGAACCCTGTCCTTTTCGATTTCTTCCCCTACAAAGAATTTTTTTTTTCCTAGTGAGCTCTCTGTGCTCTGAGAAAAGCATAACCCTCAATAGCCAAGTTTTTTTTTTCTTTAATACACAAATCAAAAAGAAAATAGAAGTCCACAAGAACTAGGACTTTATTTACCTAATACTATTTCTATTATATATATATTTTTAAAACCCCAACTTAATGGCCCTTGAGTACCAACTATATAGGTCACTACATCTTACCCCCTTTATAAAAAGTTTCATCCTTGAAACTTAGCTTCTTTCGTGAACAGGAAAGGATACTTTGACATTGCCCCACTTTTTAGCTCCCACAAGGCTTCTCTTAGTATTTGACCTTGCCACTGAATCTTTACAAATGGAATGGTACGATGTCTCAACACTTGGTCCTTACGATCCACAATGCCAATAGGTTTTTCCCCAAGTGTAAGGTCTTTATTAACGTGAACCTGTTCATGTTGTAATACATGGCTTACATCATGCATATATTTCCGAAGCTGTGATACATGAAACACATTATGTACGCCTACCAATGAATGTGGTAGGGCACACTTATAAGCCGCGGGACCCAATCTCTCCAAAATCTCGAAAGGTCCAATGAAATGAGCATTTAGCTTTCCTTGTTTTCCAAATCTCACCACCCCTTTTGTAAGAGATACTTTCAGAAACACATGATCTCTAACTTGGAATTCCAAGTTTTTTCTCCTTTTATCTGCCCAAGACTTTTGACGATCTTGGGTTGATTTTAGCCTTTTTCAAATTAGTTTAATCTTGTCTTCTGTTTCATCTACTAATTGTTGGCCCAATATCTTTCTGTCTCCCAAGTCCCAATAGAGTGGTGTTCTACACTTTCTTTCATACAATGCTTCAAATGGTGACATCTAGACACTAACATTATAACTATTACTGTAAGCGAATTCTACAAGTGTGAGATATTATCCCCAAAATCAAGTACACAAGCTCGCAACATATCTTCTAAAGTCTAGATGGTTTTCTCTATCTGGCCATCTGTTTGTGGATGATACGTTGTGCTCATCTTCAATTCAGTGCCTAATGCATGCTGAAAACTTTTCTAGAACCTTGAAACAAATCTCAGATCACGATCTCACACAATTTCCTTAGGCACACCATGCAATTCACAGTTTCTTTCAAGTAGAGTTCAACAAATCTTTCTAATGGGGCATCGACACGAATAGGCAAGAAGTGCGCCAACTTGGTCAATCTATCCACAATGACCCAAATGGTGTCATTCTTAGCTCATGATTTTGGCAACCCTATTACAAGGTCCATAGAGATACACTCCCATTTCCACTCTGGAATGTCTAACAATTGTAGCAACAAACTTCCCAACATCCTTCTTCATATTTCTCCTCTAGAAATTTTCACGTACATCTCGAAACATTTTTGTCCCTCCTGGGTGCACTGAGAAGCATGATCCATGAGCTTCCAATAAAATCTCATTTTTTAGTTCTAAGTTGTTGGGCACACATAGTCTATTTCCAAAACGTAGTGTGCCATCACTATGCAAACGAAGGTAGGACTCATTTCCCTTCTCAAGCTCCGCCCGAATTCCTTCTAGATAAGGGTCTTCACGTTGAGCCACTTTAAGTCTTTCTAGAAGGGTAGATTGAATTGTGATATGAGCTAAAACACCAATATCTTTTTCCTTCATTACCTCTATCTGTAGGCTCTCCATCACATAAATCAAGTCCTCTTGTGAGGCAATCATTGTTGCCATACTAATTATGGGTTGTTTACTGAGAGCATCAACCACCCTATTTGCCTTGCTTGGATGGTAATGCACTGTGATGTCATAATCCTTGATAAGTTCCAACCAACGTCTCTGCCTCACGTTCAACTCCTTCTACGTGAAAAGATATTTTAGGCTCTGATGACCAGTATATATCTTACAAGTAACACCATACAAGTAATGCCGCCAAATCTTCAACGCAAATACCACCGCTACCAACTCAAGATCATGTGTAGGGTAGTTTTTCTCATAATTCCTCAGTTTCCTGGAGGCGTATGCAATGACTTTATCATGTTGCATAAGCACACGTCCCAAACCTATGCGAGAGGCATCATTGTAAATGGCAAACCCTTCAGCTCCCTCTGGTAATGTAAGCACTGGAGCTATTACAAGTCTTCGTTTAAGTTCTTGGAAACTACTTTCACATTCAGAGGTCCATTCGAACTTAACTTCCTTACCTATGAGTCGAGTCAATGGTGTTGCAATACTTGAGAAGCCCTCTACAAATTTTCTATAATACCCTGCCAAACCTAGAAAGCTACATATCTCAGTCACATTAGTAGGTATCGGCCAGCTAGTAATTGCCTCTACCTTTTTGGGGTCTACAGAAACACCTTCTTTCGAAATCACATGACCTAGAAAGGCAACTCTGGATAACCAAAATTCGCATTTCTTAAGTTTGGGATACAATTGTTTCTCCCTCAAAGTTTGTAACACCGCCTTTAAGTGTCGCTTATGGCCCTTTGTGCTCTTTGAATACACCAAAATATCATCAATAAAAACTACCACAAATTGATCTAAATACTATTTGAATACTCGATTCATCAAATTTGTAAATGCAGCCAGTGCATTTGTCAATCCAAAAGGCATCACCACGAACTCATAATGCCCGTACCTAGTCCTGAAAGCCGTTTTAGGTACATCTTTCTCTTTTATCTTCAATTGATGATAACCTAATCTCAAGTCTATTTTTGAGATGACCCGAGCTCCCTAAAGTTGGTCAAACAAGTCATCAATTCGAGGCAAGGGGTATTTATTCTTCACGATCACTTTGTTTAGTTCATGATAATCAATGCACAATCTTAAGCTACCATCTTTCTTCTTCACAAATAGCACTGGAGGACCCCAAGGTGAGACACTTGGACGAATCTGCTCCTTATCTAAAAGTTCTTGCAATTGCACCTTCAATTCTTTCAACTCTACTGGAGCCATGCGATAAGGCGCCTTAGAAATAGGTGTTGTTCCAGGAACCAATTCAATTTCAAATTCAACCTCTCGATCAGGAGGAAGTCCTGGAATATCCTCTGGAAACACGTCAGGAAATTCTTTTGCCACAAGAATGTCTTCTAACTTAGTCTCTTCTTGTTTAATATCAACTACGCTAGCCAAAAAGCCCGTGTACCCTTTTCTTAACATCTTTTGTACTTTCATCACAGAGATAACATGAGGGGATAATCGATTTTTGCCAACAAATTGAAACTCAATCTTACCCAGGATTTGAAAGACTACTTTTTTCGAGAAACAATCAACATGACCATGGAAAAGGACAACCAATCCATACCAAGAATCACATCAAAGTCTTTCATTTCAAGTTTTATCAAATTAGCAGGTAAGTCCCTTCCCTCAATTCTTACTAGACAATCCCTATACACAGTACGAGTCATAACAGATATACCCAAAGGGGTCTCAACACAGAGCTCGTCAGGCAACACATCAGGTATACAATGTAGACGAGAGGCAAATCTAGGGGAAACATAAGAATAATTTGATCCGATGTCAAATAGAACATACGCACATTTAGTTATAATAGCCACAATACCTGTCACCACTTCTTCATCTGTCTGGGCATCTTCTTGGGTAATAGCAAAGACTCTGGTACGATTTTGTGGTCCGCGATCATCTCGCCTATCTTGGCGTGGTTCAGTTCTACCCTGGTGGGTTGATTGGCCTGCCTATATCTAGTCTGTGGCTGCTCCTGAACCAGTTGGCAATCTCGAATACAATGCTCAGTAGATCCACAACGTAGACATGCCCTGGTTTTCCACCAACATGGCCCTGGCAGATGCTTTCTCCCACATGAGGTACATTGATTAGATACCACATTTCTAGCACTTATGGTCGCAGCTCTTTTGTATGCATTACCTTGTTGCTTATCCCTATTCTAAGAAACACTTGTCTAATCTCTCTTCCTGTTATCACGATTCTGTTGATGTTTCTTCTTAATCCCCAATCTTCTCTTAGTGACTAGTGTAGTGCCATAAACTTCTTGAAAGGTTTGATGACGAAAAGCCTCTATTCTTTCAAGTATGTCAAAACGCAAGCCAGGCTCAAACAGTTTTACTTTCACTTCCTGACTGGACACCATTTTTGGGGCAAAGCGGGACAATACATTAAACTTCAACCTATATTCCTCGACTGTCATATCACGTTGTTTGAAATTGATAAACTCTCTAATCTTTTGACTTTTATAAGACTGAGGGTAGAATCGAGATTCAAATGTTCCTCTGAACTGAGCCCAACTGATAGGCCCTTCTGTTTGCAACTGATCCTTTTGCAATCTCCACTAATCTTTCGCTAATCCCTTTAGCAATTGAGTACCAAATCGTACTTTTTGGTCTTCACCAACTTCATAAGTCTCAAAATTATCTTCCATTTCTAATAACCACTCAACGGCTACCTGAGGACCACCTTCTCCATTGAATGTAGGAGGTTTTGTCAGCATAAATCAATCAAAAACTTGCTACTCTGTATCTCCTACATATACTGATGGCACTGGCATAAACTGGGGGCTAGCAAACTGCTGAGGCACAAGAACAAACTGTGATCCCGCTACTAATAAGGAGGTTACAGGCTATGGTGCTGGCACAAGCTAAGGTACATACATATATTAAGGTAACTGAGTACCCTGAAATGCTGGATCTGTTGGTACAGTAGAAACAGTATGAGGCATGGGCATTGATTGAGATATCTGAATTGACTACATTGAAGGAGCTGCTGGCAATGAAACAGATTGAGGAATTGAAACTGATTGTGGCGCGTAGTGAGTGGTACATATATGACCTGGGGTGGTGGTACTATTTGATGCACTGGTGCAGATGGCACAGAAACATTTGATAGCATCGGAATTGACTTGTGTTGTAAAACAAAAGTTGTCAGATTGATATGAGACTGAAGAAGAGATAGGGGTGGCACAGTTGGCTAGACTATGGTCTGCGATGGAGGAGCATTATTTATACTTATTGGTGCCCCGCTTGTGGTTAAACGGACAATTCGACCTGAACACAATTGGTGCCCCTGTGGAATAAGGTCGGTCAACCGAATGTCATCACCTTGATTGTTACTAGAATTGGCCAAATCCTATAATTCAGAATACAAACTTTTAGTACAACGAAAATATAAATTAATCTTACATTTAATTTAAACAATAATGATGCTAAACTTTTCTTGTCTCCTCAATTCCCACCGAGGCCCTCCAAATCATGAACCTGGCTCTAATACCAAAACTGTCACACCCCTTTCAAGGCACGTGACTTGCCATACACCCAAAAGGAACAACCTTTCAAGCACACAAGGCGCCCTCACAAGACTCACTCAGTTCAGAGCAACTAAAACCACAATTTAATAATAATTCTCCAATATATATATATATATATATATATATATATATATAACATTCTAGGAACAATCTCCAAAGAGAAATACCCAAATTGTGAGGCCACACTCCTCAATTGTTACAGTCACTAAATCTCATCCGGAACTTCTAAGTTTGGTAAAAATAAAATCAATAAATAGTTAAACAATGTTTTCAGTTCTCCAAATCAAAACTTCTGTCAAACAGTCATTATCTTGACCCAAAGCCAGAGCTTAATCTGTCTTAACTACAAAGAAAGCAGGCGAAAACAAGAGAATGAGCGAACGAGTGCTCAGTAAGAGAATTAATCCCACAAAAATATATGATAGATGATCAAGTCGAGTATTATATGATTGAAGGAAATAATCTGAAAATACACTACTCGATAGAAGTCACTATTCACTTATTATACCATTTCTCAAGCCAAGGATCCAATAACAATGTGAACTTCAAAACACATAGCTATTACTACCACTAGTCATATTCTCGTTACCCATATGCTATGACTGCATTTAACCCATGCAGTACGGTCCAGCAATTGAAGTGGGGGCCCCAATAACACCACAGCGATAACAGTATCCACAAATACAACACGGTAACAGTATTCGTGTTTGGTACTGTAATAGTATCAGTACCTTCAGTACACAGCCAAAGATAAGTCATTGAATATGAATATAGGTATGAACACATTTGACGGCAAAAGATAACTTAGAGCCGAGAGTGCTAATGAAGAGTATTATGTTATTAGGAAAGCACATTAACACAGAAGCGATCAATAAGAATATAAACAAAATTAGCAAAATAGGCTAAGGTAGTGCAGGAAAGACATTAAGGATGTCGACTGGAATTACAGTGACCGAAAGCATGGTAAAATAAATTTCCAACAACTAACTCAAAGCTGAATATTGAATATTAAATTATAAAATATTTCGAAAGAAGAAACAAAAAAAAAAAGAAATAGGAAAAAAAACTCCAAGGAACATGAGCACTTTAATAGATCTGGATGACAAATGAAAATATATATACAGAGAGAGTATCTAAACAAAGGAAAAATATAATACAAGGTAGCAACACCAAATCACAACACCAAATCATGTGACTCATTTTGTATATAAACTTTTATATTATAAAAGCAAGTATGACTGCAAACCATTATGACGTTGATCATTAAAAAAAGTACATGCATATATATATATATATATTATAATACAATATATGAAGAGAGATAGACATAATAATATTATTAGGATTTGAGCAAAAGTTAAAAGAAATAAATTCAAACTTTGTTTTAAGGCCATAAGACATGACGCCATCTGGAAAATAAACATGACCAAGCTGGAACGATTCTACAACACGGACCAAACACGACTGCGATTGAGAATTTGGATGTGCTACGAAAATGCAGTAATGGATGACAGTGTTGATGGACTATTTTATGATGTTCGAATTCAGATTTATGACTAATATGCTATACATGATATAAATTCTGCAAATAGAACTAAGAAGAGAGTAATTTCACTTACCTCAACTCAAATTTAGGACTTTAACCACAATTCTTTAATCCCCAGGGATCTTCAATTCTTTCAGAACCTAGTTTATTCAATCAAAATCCTATTTGATCAAAACCTAATATTCTTAAAAAAATTTCCTCAACTTAATTTCAATCATAACTACCATGTGAAACTTGCCTGAGTCCTTCACCAATCTCTCCGTTAATCACCAAGCATAGGAGAAACCCTGTCCTTTTCGATTTCTTCCCCTACAAAGAATTTTTTTTTTCCTAGTGAGCTCTTTGTGCTCTAAGAAAAGCGTAACCCTCAAAAGCCAAGTTTCTTTTTTCTTTAATACACAAATCGAAAAGAAAATGGAAGTCCACAAGAACTAGGGCTTTATTTACCTAATACTATTTCTGTTATATATTTTTTTAAAAGCCCAACTTAATGGCCCCTGAGTACCAGCTATATAGGTCATTACATTTGCTGCTCAAAGTGCTTATTAGGGGTGCTTATTAGAGATTATCCAGTCCAAAATAGAGTATTATTGTTTCCCCAAAATAATTTTGGAGAAAAAATTTTTCACCAATTTTTGCGCAAAATTCCCTAATGGGGAATACAATTTAGATAATGGAAAAATTGGACAAAACTCCTTGGGGAATGAAAATCCCCAATTTAAGAAAATACTTTAAAGGTAAACACACTAAAAATACACAAGCTAAACACACACACATGAAAAATAAATTGTTTTTATTTTCTCTGGAAAAAATTTTTCATCGTTCAGTTGTCACACTAAAAATCTGAGCTCTAGCGCCCCAACCTCCGAGCCCCGGGACGCTGCACCCCGAGACCCTACTCCTAGCCCTTAGCACCCCAAGACCCAGCCCAGACCCCCGGGTCCCCACCCCGTGCACCGACCTCCTATGACCTAGGACACCGGGGGCGATGCGTGGGCCTTTGGGGCCAAGGACGCAGCCTGAGCCCTCGCTAGGACCTTGCTCTTGGCCGTCGGCCCCTGTTACCCCGAGACAAGGCCCAAGACTTGGGACGTGGCCTAGGCCCTAAAGTCCAGCCTCGAACTCGAAACACCGCCTGCACCGGGTTTCAACCCCAGCCCGCCAAACTTGGCCCAAGACCAAGACGCGCCGCCCCAGGCGCCCCGCAACCCGGAACCAACGCCTGCATCCATAACGGTGCGAGACCCTGCTACCGCAGTGTCCCACTACTGCGATGCCCTAACACCCATGTCTATTGTAGCCCCAGGCACCCGTGATCCGGCTCTCAGCGTCCTAGGCCTTGGCCGCCGACACCCAACCCCCCACCTTTAACGCTCAGGACCCAGCCCCCAGTATCAAGGTCCTAGGGGCTGGGGTCGGGGTGCTAAGGACCCAGGAGCTGAGGCCGGGATGCCGAGGTGCAATGTGTGTAATATGTGTAGCGTGTGTAATGTGTGTAGTCTGTGTAACGTGTTAAATGTGTGTAGTGTGTGAAATGAGTGTAGTGTTTGTAATGTGTAAAGTGTGTGTAGTGTGTATATTTGGCCTATAAAATTTTGGATAAATTGGATAATTTCCAAAATTTAGAATTGCATCAAATCTCTAACCTTTTTTCCCAAAAAATTCCCCATATCCAATTTTTTTTTCTCCAATTAACCATTCTCCACATTCAATTTCCCCAAACTCCAAATGTTTGGAGAAAATATTGGGGATCTCCAATGAATGAACGCCCTTAGTGCTTATCTATCGATATAAGATGATTTAATGGTAGTTCTAAAGATTTTCTAAATGAGAAATGATGTTGGGACAAAACCATTTTGTCTCTTGCTAATCAAAGTGCTTATCGATCTATGTAAGATGATGTGAGGGGATATTTTTGACCCAATGCAATGGGATACTTTTGGGAATTCTTTTTATAAATACTTTTATTTTTCATAATCTTATCAAAACTGCCCTACTTTGAAAAGCATTTTCAAATATGTCCTTTTTTGGCTTTTGAAAAAAAAAAATCAGTGTTTGAAAAATCGAATTATTCCTCATTTAATAGTCGTGTAACGGTTAACCAAGATTTGTTATTTGAAAGAACTTTTGCATTTGAAATGTTGAAAAAAGACACTGATTTGAATTTTTAAATTCACTTGTGTTAAAATTGCCTCGTAAGTTGGGTTTGATTTTTGAAATGTCGATCTCGGCATTTGAAATGCCGAACGTTGATTACCCCTTAAAAATCCATCAGCCCTCTCTTCTCTCTCACCCATGATCCCTCTTCCTCCCCAAATTTCTCCCCCACAAAAACCCTCCCAAATTCTTCCATTTTTACCCAAAAAAGACTCCAAGCCTAGGAAATTGTCTATTCTTTTAAGTTTTTAAACTTTTGCCAATTTAAATGTTAGATTTTCAAATGTATATGTTATGTGCATATATATATATATATATATATATTTGTGTGTGTGTGTATGTAGATGTTGATTTAGATGTTTATGTATATAGTATATGTATGTATGTACGTATATATATATATATATATGTATATATATGTATATATAAATATATACATATATAAACACATACATACATATATGTATGTATGTATGTATATATGTACGTATATATGTATATATCTACATATATACATATATATATGTATATGATATAGTTTTTTGGGTAAAATACACCAAAACCTCCTGTGGTCTACCATAAGTGCATAAGCCCCTCTTATATTGTCAAAAGTCCACAACAAGCTGCTATGATGAGTAAAAGTTCTATGCACACCTCCTGCAGCTTACACTCTTCTAACGATGTTAAAATTTTACGAAAAAAAAAAGGAATAATCTTACTCACTTATTCAAAATTTTTTTTTTTGCACTAAGTATCTGTCTGTGTCAATCTCTGTCTTCTAGTGCATATTATGATTATACCAACAGTCATGGCGGCCATATTATGCACCAACTAATTATTATTATCGAAAAGTTTTTGGAAAAATGTATGCTTAGCAAATGAAAATTTTTAATAATATCTACACAACTCTAACTCTATTATGTGTTTCATTGGAACAAAAAATCCATACATAACCAACTTAAATTTTTGTTGAATTTATAAAGTTGTAGAATAATGATAAGCTGATTCAGTGGTGAATTAAAATTTTGATTTGATTTGAATAATTTTGCATAGTAATGATGTTGGGAAAAAAGGATTAATGCCTGAAGCAATATTAAAAGTAGAAACAAGAAAAAAGATAACATTACTTTTTGTAATAATTGTCAGAGTACATAAACAACTACTAACATATTTCATATTTGATTGCTTAATACAACACATGTGGGTGATGTTGTGGGTGATGCTTCTAAAGACACCACTTTAAATTTTTTCTTTATTATATAACCTACATGAGTTTTAATCTGCATTTGAAAAGTTTAATTGTTGGAAGAAACATGATATTTATTGTTTTGGCTTCTTAGATCCAATGAAAAAGATGAAACTTTAGAGCGTCATCACTCATCCATGTGGGTGTTGGACCTGAAGTTTTCAAGTTTTCTATTCACACCCAAAAGGTAATCTTCTTGCTCAATTATCTTATAACTTTTTTTTCTTTTTTTTTTTCTAGTTGGGATTCTCCAAAATCTTTTGGTGAATTAGGTCAAAAATTTATTGGCGATTTTTGATTCTTTTAGGTCTTCATGTTTGAGAGAGGGTTTGTTATGCACGTTGGATGCTTGAGAATTTTTGTTTTCGTTAATTATTATACAATTGTTTGACAAAAAAAAAAACGGAAAATTGAACAAGTAAGTAAGGTTATTAATGTCTTTTTGTTGTAAAATTTTAACATCGTTGATGAGTATAGATAGTAAGGAGTGTGTGTGGTACTTTTATTCATTAAGAGGCTTGTTGTGGGAATTTTGGTACCATAAGAAGGTGTTATACACTTATGGCAGACTACAAAAGAGCCTATTGCATTTTTTTTAGTTATAAAAATTTAGAAATTTAAGAATTTTATGAGTTTTTACCCTAGTTTTTTTTAGTTATAAAAATTTAGAAATTTAAGAATTTTATGAGTTGTTTCAATTAGGAATTTAAGAATTGTTAGGAAATATATTAATTAATATATATGGAATGACTTTTAGAATTTTTGGAATGAAATGAAATGTAGGAATTTATTGAATTTATAAGAATTTATAAGAAATTTTGAATTTATTGGAATTTAGGCATTTCGTAACAATTTATAATTTGTTGAAATTTAAGAATTTCTTGGAATTTAGGAAATTATTGAAAATTAATAATTTAATGGAATTTACTATTTAGGAATTTATTTGAATTTAGGCATTATTCAAATTTAAGAATTGATTAGAATTTACAAAATTCTTGAAATTTAGGAGTTTTTACAATTGATCAATTTAGTAGTCATTGAACATAAATAAAGAATTTGTTGATTTTATTGATTTATAAGAATTTAATGTTATTATTATTATTATTATTATTGGAAATTTATTGTGATTAAAACTTGTATTAATCATGTTATTAATATGAGTGTAGGAATTTACTGAATGTTTAGCTTTTTTTTGGAAATTAATCGAATTTAGAAATTTAGTAAAATTTAAGATTATAAAACATTATTAAATTTATTGGAAATTAGGAATTCGGATAGAATTTTGGAATTTTTGGAAATTAGGAATTTTTTGGAATTTTTTGGATTTTATTAGATTTTATTGGACTTATTAGGAATTTAAGAACTGGCTGGAGTTTAGGGGTTTTTAGAATTTATCATTTTACAAGAATTTGTTGATTTTTTTATTTATAAGAAATTTATGTTATTCTTGTTATTATTGTTGATAGGGGTATTGTTTGTACTCACACCGTACTTTAAATGGTGGCTACAAATAGCTCTGGCAAAAACCCGAAGGTAGGAACCATAGGGGTTCCTGATGAACGCCTTCCTATTACGCTAAAATAATGAACCTGCTACATGCCATTGGAGGACCAAGATAGTAAGAATCTTCATGGGATCAGCTCAAGGTGGTGGGAAAGACTTCAGAGGGGCCCGAAGAAATCAAATCTGAGATAAGTGCTCACCTTAATAATTTACATTTGTTTACTATCGTAAATTTGTTAAACCAGGAGATAAGTGTGCATATCAAGATCTTATTCACTACTCTATAAATATTCTATATATTGACAATTTAACTTGCGATTTTATCATATGTAATATATTTGATCTACTTCTTTAGTCATAATATAGAATGGTAATCTAGATAGATATTTGCTGAAGTAAGTGTTTGTGAATCCGTCCCAGTATCATTGAGCATCAAAAATAGTTATTACGTAAGATATTTAAGCGCATTGTGATATTACTTGTCAAGCTATTTATTATAATCAAATAAATCGTATTTGGTTTTGATAATTCTCGTGTTTGGCTGGTTCATATGATCAGATTATCCCAAAAGAAATAAAGTTGGATTAACATAATAAGGATTTGCATTCTATTGTTTAGTAAGCTCCTATAACAGCATCCTCCTCATTACATGTATGCATCAATAGATGTACCAGCATGTATACCATTATTCGACAAGGATTAGTCGACTCCACAGCCATGCACATTGAATTTGCCTAAAGATTGGAGCCATGTCTTGGGGCATGAACCATTAGCATCATAATTGTATCATGTTGGCATAGTAGAGGAATAAAACATGGACTTACAATTATTGTGCATCTAATTTAAGCATTCTGAATGATGGAATTGCGATAATAGAGCATTACATAACATTGTTATCAGTATTCACAAACACAAATATCATTACAAAGCATACTTCTTTCTCCCCAGAAATTATGTACCTGCGATCCTTGGAAAATTATGAGAGCACGCAAGAAGTATTTCATTAATCATTTCCAGATCTACTGCACTCTCCACCAACAAGACGTAGCACTTTAGTAGATTCGCGAGCCCTATGAAGAACTAATATTTACATGGTATAAGTTTTTGAACTAATGTTGTACAGCTCTCTTTTGTCTCAGATAAACAAAGAAGATGGGCACATATGTCAAATAAAGGAACCATTTAAAGAATAAAATGAGAAGCACCTTGGAAGATTCTGGCAAAAAGAAATTTCAAATTAAGTCCCAATGAGACTATGTGACTATCAAGAAAACAACGACACAAGGCCGAGAAGCATAAACGCGCAGATGAAAGCTTTGATCGACAACAAACCGATTGTACCACCTTAGCCTCTGATCGGGAGTTCGACAATAACTCAGTCACGTCACCTTAGCCTCTGACCGAGAGTTCAACAATAACTCAGTCATGCCACTTTAGTCTCTAGGTGGAGAGTTCGACAATAACTCAATCACGCCACCTTAGCCTCTAACCAGGAGTTCGACAATAACTCGGTCACGCAACCTTAGCCTTTGACCGGGAGTTCAACAATAACTCGATCACGCCACCTTAGCCTCTGATCAGGAGTTCGACGATAACTCGATCACGCCACCTTGGCCTCTGACTAGGAACATGACAACAATCTGGTCATGCAACCTTCGCCTTTGACCAATGATTATATATATCAAAGGCCAAGAGCATCCAAAGAGCTAAAAGCTCCAAATATACTAAGGGCCACGAGCCTTCAGACAAGCAACAGATCGGATCTACAAAGACCACAAGTCTCGAAGATAAGCTAAAGTTTGAAATATTAAAGGCCATGAGCCTACACTTGTGAGTGAATCCCAATAAAGGACTCTTTAACGCATAAAATTCAAGTATGCAAGGAAATCCCAACAGCAAACTCTCGATTTTGAGCATCGAGCATCAGAGCCTACCCTAAACCCAAAGAGGGATTCTCACTTGTACAGTGAAGGAATAAGCAAAAGGCTAAAAGCCGTTGCACTAATGCGCATCCGTTTTCTTGCTAGGTAACTAGTCTTTACAACAAAAAAAATCCAAGCTTGACTTTGCTCAAGCAATGCCCAAAGACTCCCATGCCTTTCTTGGTTGGACCAACCCATCTGGTGACTCTAGGCCTTTTGATGATTCATTATTTAAATAATGAATCAATTCATCATCATTAACATCAGGAACCAAAATCTCAAAACTCAAGCGAATTCTAATAAAGGACTCTTAAGTCTAAACTTGAACCCTTCAGGGGTTACAAGGCTTATTAGAGCTATGGAAACAAAAGGAAAAAGGAAAAAGAAAAGTCATGCCCCGATGAGCCTCCATGGAACTCAACTAAGGGCTTAGGAAAAAAAGGAAATATGCCTACAATATAAATCCGATCATAACCACATAAAGACAAGGGGCTTACCCTAGTTGGCACTTTCCTATACATATTTATGCTTCAAAACCACAACAACCTTTGGTTTCAAGGATCTATAGTTAGTTCCACTCAACCTATTATGTGGTTCAAGTAGAACTAAAGGGGCTATTGATATGGTAAGTCAGCACCAACTTCAATGAGACCGTCACGATTGAAGAAAAAAATACTTACATCAGTATATGCACATCATAATCGAAGAAATTACTAGCTTAGATAAGACCAAGAATTTCTGGTTAGATCATACTAGAGACTCCTAGTCTAGATCTATCTCTTACACAATCTTAATCTACAAACAAACTACAAGAAATAAAGGATCAAAATTGTGAAACAAGGCAAAAATCTGGCAAAATCCTCGATAGCTAATTTGTACTAGAAATATGGATCAAACGCTTACTGTCAGAAGTAAAAATCAAAGAAGATAATCACATAAGAGATCAAGCAATTAGAAATATAAGTTTAGTCACACCCGACCTAGCTAAACTCCACGTACGACTGTAACTAATGGGGCAAATGATAGGGATTGGGCTATGACCTTCTCCGACACAAATTGATAATAGGTTTATAACCCAACAATTATCAAGAAGGCCACTTGCTCAAGAGGACACCCTATAAATAGTCTCTAACTCACAAACAAAAGGGTAAGCAATTCCATCAAATGGAAAGCTCTCTCTCTCTATCTTTCTCTCTCTCACCCCTCTTAATTTATAATATTAGTTACTACATACTAACTTGATCGTCGAAGGGACTAATGCAGGTCCCCCACTAGCGTGAAGTCTTGCCTTGTTGGTCTCTCGTCACCAGAGAAGAAGAATACCATCAACCTATCTGATTTGTCGCCGGATCAATTGTTATTGTTATTATTATTGCGATTATAATTAATATCTTCAACAATTGAAAAATTTTCGGGGATTTTTTTATTGATTTTATTATTAATATAAATGTAGGTGATTTTTTGAAATTTTTTTATTTTTGAAATTTATGAAGTTAATAAAATTTATGAATTTAATGGAGTTTATGAATTTATTGGAAGTTAGGTATTTCTGAGAATTTAGGAAATTATTGGAAACTTCAAAATTTTAAGGATTTATTACAATTCTTAAGAATTCATTGTAATTTAGGATTTTCTTGAAATTTATTGGAATTTAGGAATTTTATTCAAAATTAATAATAATTACTATTGTGCTTATTAATGTGATTATTATTAAGAATTTATTGGAATTTAGGAGTTTATTAGAATTTAGGAAATTTTTGGAATTTAGGAATTTATTCGAATCTAAAAATAATTATTATTGTGATTATGTGTTTATTGAAATTTAGGAATTTATTCGAATTTAATAATTGTTATTGTTATGATTATTAATGTAATTATTATTATTGATCGCTATTTGTGAGTGATGTGTTGTGTTTTTGTGTGTGTTTGCATTGTCATTTACCTATATTTTAGAGGTGTTGAGTGCTCATAATGATGCATTAGTGTAGTGCTTTTGATAAGAATAGGCTTAAGTGTAAACAAATGTGCATATCGAGTTTAAGAGACAAATTGCTACACTAATTGCTTGTTTTCAATGATTTAGGTGAACTTTGGGTTAAGATCAAGATTAGACGATGAAAGGTGATGAACATGGGAAATGCATGGGTCTAAGATAGAAGACCAGAGGTCGAAAAGACAAAGAATGGAGGAAGAAAGTCAGCCGGACAACCAAGGAAAAAGAGCCGATCGACCAGCCACACCAGAGAGATGCCAAAAATAGCCGGACGACCACCTCTCCAGAGTCGGTCGACCGGCCAGTCCAGAGAGCATCATTAAAAAGCCGGTCAAGCTAGGTCCAGAGGCCGGTCGACCTTCTTATGCTGAGAACATATAAATAGGGCCCGATTCTGTAGAAAAAAAGGAGGACTTTCTAGAAGATTAACACACACATTACACCTAAAATTCTCACACACTTAACCCTAGATCCCACTCACTTCACACACACTTTTCACACATTTCTCACTAAGAACCAAGCTTGATTTGGAGGGTTCAAACATTTTGGAATCAAGTTTGCTCAAAAGCTTTGTACAAGATTAGCTAGGATGAAAGGGAAGCTTCAAGGAAAAAGAGCCGGTCGACCAGCTAGGTCGACCGGCCACACCAGAGAGGTGCCAAAAATAGCCGGACGACCACCCCTCCAGAGCCGGTCGATCGACTAGGTCGACCGGCCAGTCCAGAGGGCATCATTAAAAAGCCGGTCGAGCTAGGTCCAGAGGCCGATCGACCTTCTTATGCTGAGAACATATAAATAGGGCTCGATTCTGTAGAAAAAAAAAGAGGACTTTTTGGAAGATTAACACACACTTTACACCTAAAATTCTCACACACTTAACCCTAGATCTCACCCACTTCAGACACACTTTTCACACATTTCTCACTAAGAACCAAGCTTGATTTGGAGGGTTCAAACATTTTGGAATCAAGTTTGCTCAAAAGCTTTGTACAAGATTAGCTAGGATGAAAGGGAAGCTTCAAGGAAAAAGAGCCGGTCGACCAGCTAGGTCGACCGGCCACACCAGAGAGGTGCCAAAAATAGCCGGACGACCACCCCTCCAGAGCCGGTCGATCGACTAGGTCGACCGGCCAGTCCAGAGAGCATCATTAAAAAGCCGGTCGAGCTAGGTCCAGAGGCCGATCGACCTTCTTATGCTGAGAACATATAAATAGGGCTCGATTCTGTAGAAAAAAAGGAGGACTTTTTGGAAGATTAACACACACTTTACACCTAAAATTCTCACACACTTAACCCTAGATCCCACCTACTTCAGACACACTTTTCACACATTTCTCACTAAGAACCAAGCTTGATTTGGAGGGTTCAAACATTTTGGAATCAAGTTTGCTCAAAAGCTTTGTACAAGATTAGCTAGGATGAAAGGGAAGCTTCATTATCTCTCTTTCATTCTATTTCCTATTATGATTGAGTAGACTTGTGTAGGGTGATTTAACTTATGTAATGGGTTAACTATACACTCTTATGATATGGGATATGATGGCTGAATATATATACATGTTTCGAATTTTCTTGTTCAAATGGGTATTTTCTAATTCATGTCTAAATGTTTGATAAAATGCCTAGATGAGTAACATGAATATAAATTGAAGTTTGTTTGTTACTAAACACATATAATCCATGTTATAATCATGTCTATGTGTTTATATGTGGATGCTATGAAGTGGGCAATGCTTTTATTCATGTCTATATGTATATTTGCATGCCGAGTAATGAGCATAACTTCAATAACGCATACGTGTTGGTTGTTAATTATTTCTAATGGTGTGAACTGAACATGATGATGTTTGGTAGTTGAATAAGTTCCATTCTTCACGAGCATCTTGGCCTTGAACATGTATGAACGCACTAGCAAGTCAAATCCTGCTGTAGTGACCTTAGAATGACGAAGTGTAATTTAGGGCTAGTCTAGACCGAGTCTCCTTTGGCTTTGAATCCAGCCAATAGGTTTTTGGATAGTTTTAGTCAACCTTAGCAACACTAGGTGTTGGCTTTAAATCCAGCCAAAGGTTTTGGTACTAAGGTAGGTTCATTCTAAGTCACCTAAGAAGTTAGTTAGTCACTCTTGAGGCCCTAGGTTATAAGGACTATGCCGTAGCTCTAGGAGGCGCCGCCTAGGGACGGACCCGCACCGAGTCCTAGGGGGAAATTAGGACACTAGCTAGCAACCTAGTTAAGAGCACTCATGATAGTTAGCCATCATCCCTTAATCCTATAGCATTTGAGTATAGAATTACTTATTCATAAGTCGAAGTCACCCTAACCCCTTTTCAATTGTTAGTTCCCTCTTGAGCAACTTGTGCTCCCATTTTTCATACTCATAGTTTAGTTTTATTTCCTTTGCCTAGAGCTCCCGATAATCCAAAACACCAAAAATATGTCTAGTTTAGATCTTTCTTTTTGGCACTTTCTAGAACACCAAGCATAGAATTCACCCACATTATTCACGCCTCCTTGTGGTTCGACACCCGCACTTGTATACACTATATTGTACGATCTGTATGCTTGCGGGTCTTTTAGAGCTTGCACTTGAAAAACGCAACAAGTTCTTGGCACTGTTGACAGGGAGGCACGATGATTTGCATGCTTTGTTTGTGTGTTTTGGTAGTTGCTTTTCTTATTTTCTTGCTTTTCCTTTATAGTTTGTTTAGTTTTTGCTATCTTGTTTATTGTTCATATTATCTTGCTTTGATCCTTGCTTATCTATTTTAGCTTTTGTTTTTATTTTTTAGTAGATTTTTTAGGATTGTGTTTTATTTGCTGTAGTTATTGGAATATTGAAGTTTTCGGGGATTGAAGTGGCCGAAGTTAGGATAGATTGTGCATGCTTGGTAGGAGATCCCTTAGAAATCCCCTAGTTCCTCTTAATCCCGAACCTGATAGAATTGCTAGACATTTAAGGAGTTTAGGAGATCTACTTGAGGAGATGGCCGATCCCAATCATCCTCGTAATCCTCCCAATCCCCCAATGAATCCCATTCCACCTCATGATCACATTGGGCATCAAGCCCAAGCTCATTTTAGATGAAAGCCCCGTAGACCGGATCCACCCATAGATGAGGAACCCACTCTTAGGCAATTCTTTCTCCCCGAAGCCTTTGAGCCCAATTTGGCTATTCAAATTCTGGGTTTGGGGGAGACGAACTTCGAGATTAAGCCTAATTTGTTGGCCATGCTTCCGTCCTTCTACGGGAGAAGCAATGAAAGTCCTTTAGATCATATCACTGATTTTGTTGAGATGAGTTCCACTCTTCATGTCCCCAATGTCTCTCAAGAGGTCATACGTCTAAGATTGTTTCCTTTCTCTCTTAAGGACAAGGCTAGGACTTGGTTGCATTCCTTACCCAATGGTTGCATTACTACATTGGCTGAGCTTCAATCTAAGTTCTTTCAAAAATTTTATCCCATGGCCAAGACGGTCGATCTTAGAACCGCAATTATGACTTCTTAGACAATGTCCACACCATGGGTACGGCAATCATGACCTAATGCAATACTTCTTTCGAGGCTTAAATGAACAAAATAGGATGATGGTCAATGCCGCCTCCGGTGGTGGCTTCTATCTTTTGAGACCGACCGAGGCATGGGAGAAAATAGAAATGATGGCTGAAAATTCTTTTCAAAATTTTGCAATGGAAAGGTCTAGTCGGGGAGGCAACAAGAGAAGTGTTAGTGAGGTTGGAGTTTCTTTAGACTTACCCGCTAAGGTTGAGGCTTTGACGAATAAGCTAGATCAATTCATTTCTTTGTCCATTTCATCCCAAGGTCATAGGACTAGTTCTTTAGGTTCTTCCTCCACCCCTTTAGTTGTTGAAGTTTGTGCATTGTGCTCCGAGTCATCTCATGAGACCATAGCTTGCCCTTTAGCATCCCAATTTCCTGAATTCATGAAAGAGCAAGTGTGTGCCACACAAGGTTATTCTCATGAGTATAATCCATACTCGAACACATACAATCCGGGTTGGAGGGACAACCCAAATTTTCTTGGAGACAAGGACAGCATGAGTCTAGTTCACATCCTCGTGTTCTACCTCAAAGAATGACCCGTTCTTAATATCCCCCAGGTTTCTATCATGTTAATCAACCCCGTCTCACTAGTGCTCCTCAACCTCAGGCTTTGCCTGCTCCCTCTAGTAGCCAACCTCTTAGTAATGACATGATGAAGATAATGCAGTTCATTCAGAACCAACAACAGAAATTGGCAGAAAATAGGCAGCAAATAGCGAGGTTTGAGGCATAGTTAGGACAGATTGCTAGTCAGTTGAGTGCTAGAAACCCCAGGAAATTGCCTTCTCAGCCGGAGGTGAATCTTAGAGTCCAGTCCTGTTCCTCCACCGATACCACTTATCCCCCTCAGGCCCAGGCTAAGGCCGTCACTACTCTTAGGAGCAATCGGGTAGTGGATAATAGGGTAAGAGTTGACTTTGCAGCACCTGCACATAGTGGTCCTTCCGAGTCTAGAGCACCATATGGTAGCCCTGTTGAGGGAAATTCTAGAGAACGTCCTATTGAGAGAGATAAGCCCATTAGAGATCATGGAGAGAGTAGTACTTCCTGCCCATATCGGGAGGGAAAAGAGCCTATTGATGACTCCCATGTATCTAGAGGTATAGAGCCTAGAGTTCCCTTTCCATCTGCCTTAGAGAGGCCTACACATAGTGAGGATTCTAGGTTCTTCAAGGTTTTAGAGCATCTTAAGGACCTTAAGGTCAATGTTCCTTTGATAGATGCGATCATTTCCATCCCCTTATATTCTAAGTCCTTTAAGGATCTTTGTACAAGGAAACGTAGGTCATCGAACATTCCTAAGAAGGTGAGGCTTACAGAGAAGGTAAGTAGTATTTGTACTTCGGGCCTTCCGCCCAAGATGAGTGACCCCGGAGCCTTCACCATTCCTTGTAGGATCCGTGAGACCCAGGTTGATCACGCCTTGTTAGATTTAGGATCTAGTGTGAATCTCATTCCCTACTCTGTCTATCAGCAGCTAGGTCTAGGTGAGTTGTCTCCTACACATGTTACTCTTCAGCTAGCTAATAGGTCTGAGCGTAGACCTAGGGGTGTGATAGAGGATGTTATGGTCCAGGTAGGTGAGTTTGTGTACCCTATTGACTTCATAGTGTTAGATATGGATTCGGGACATGACTCTAGACATTTTACACCCATTCTTCTAGGTCACCCCTTCCTTGCCACCACAGATACCATTATCCATTGTAGGTCAGGGGTATTGGAGATGAAATTTGGGAATTTGAGATCCACTATAAAGGTTGCAGAGGTGGTGAATAGGGCTAGTATAGGAGGAGAAGATGGAGAAGAGTGCTTTAGGGTGGATGTGATTGATTCTTGCGTTGAGGATCTTATAGAGAAGACTATGACCGATGGAGAAGAATTGAGGAAATTTGAGGAATTGATGTCTAGTTTTGATTTGGAGACCTTAGAGAGGAAATGTGTAGCTTCTACTTCCTTGATTGAGAGCCATTTGACTAATAAGTCACTTGAGGTTAATCCTTCTAGTCTTATTTCTAGTGATGTCCCCATTGATGATGTTGAGGTTAAGTCCCCCTTGGTTGAGCCTAGCCCTTCTTTAGAGCTCAAACCCCTTCCCGATCATTTGAAATATGCATTCCTAGGCTCTAGTGAGACCCTTCCGGTCATTATAGCTTCCGATCTTTCTAGTGAGCATAAGGAGTGTCTCTTAGAGGTCCTTAGGAAACATAGAAAGGCTATAGGGTGAAAAATTGATGATTTGAGAGGTATAGACCCTTCGGTTTGCATGCATCATATTCACCTTGAGGATGGAGCCATTCATTCTAAGGAAATGCAAAGGAGGCTAAACCCACACATGAGCGAAGTAGTTAAGAAAGAGATCATTAAGCTTTTAGATGCAGGCATTTTTTATCTGATCTCCGATAGTGAGTGGGTTAGCCCGGTCCAAGTTGTCCCTAAGAAGTCCGAGATCACGGTTGTTGAGAATGAGAGAGGAGAGCATATCCCTACACGTACTCCCACGGGATGGAGAGTTTGTATTGACTATAGAAAGCTCAACTCCAAAACTAGGAAGGATCATTTCCCATTGCCTTTTTTAGACCAGATCTTAGATAGAGTAGCTGGGCATCGCTACTATTGTTTTCTAGATGGCTATTCGGGTTATAACCAGATCCCTGTATTTCCCGAGGACCAGGAGAAGACCACATTTACTTGTCCCTATGGCACTTTTGCTTATAAGAGAATGCCCTTCGGTCTTTGTAATGCCCCGGCGACTTTTCAGAGATGTATAATGGCCATTTTTAGTGACATGATTGAGAGGCATTTAGAGATTTTCATGGATGATTTCTCAGTCTTTGGAGATAGCTTTGATGAGTGCTTGAGTCATCTATCTTTAGTCTTAGACCGATGTGTAAAGAAGAATCTAGTGTTAAGTTAGGAGAAATCCTACTTCATGGTGCAACGAGGGATAGTGTTAGGTCATGTTGTATCATGTAGTGGAATTCAAGTTGACCCAGCTAAGGTAGAATTAATTGAAAAGTTGCCTGTCCCTAAGTGTGTCAAGGATGTTAGATCTTTTCTAAGGCATGCAGGATTTTACCGTAGATTCATTAAGGATTTTAGTCACATTGCACGCCCCTTGTCTAGGCTCCTAGCACAAGATGTCTCTTTTGACTTTGATGATGAATGTGTTAGAGCTTTCAATAGGCTTAAATCCTTATTGTCTACATCCCCAATTATCCAACCACCTAACTGCAGTCTCCCATTTGAGGTTATGTGTGATGTATCCGATTATGCGATAGGAGTTGTTTTAGGTCAAAGGAAGGATAAGTTGCCCCATGTTGTGTACTATGCTAGCAAGACTCTTGATGAATTACAAAAGAATTATACCACTACGAAAAAAGAGCTTCTAGAAATAGTTTTCTCCCTTGACAAGTTTAGGTCATACATCCTAGGGTCCAAAGTGATTGTCTACACTGATCATGCGGCATTGAAGTATTTGTTGTCTAAGAAAGAATCTAAGCCCCGCTTGATTAGGTGGTTGCTCCTCCTTCAAGAGTTTGACATAGAAATCCGGGATAAGAAGGGTAGAGAAAATTTAGTTGCGGATCATCTTTCCCGACTTGTTAGCAAGTCTTCTAGTGATCTATCTCCTTTTCATGATTCATTCCCCGATGAGCAATTGTTTGCCATCTCTCATCACGCACCTTGGTTTGCTCATATTGTCAATTATCTTGCCACAGGGCGTTTTCCTTCCCACTGGGAGAAGAGAGAGAGAGATAGGTTCCTAGCACAAGTTAGACATTTCTTTTGGGAGGATCCCTATCTTTTCAAAGTGTGTTCGGATCAAATGATTCGTCGGTGTGTGCCTGAGGATGAGTTTGAGAACGTTTTGAGCATGTGTCATGATAAAGGATGTGGGGGTCATTTTAGTGGGAAGAAAACCGCCACGAAGGTCTTGCAAAATGGACTGTTTTGGCCTTCTCTCTTTAAGGATGCCAAAGAATATTGCAAGAAGTGTTTTAGATGTCAACAATCCGGGTCCATCTCTAGGAGAAACATGATGCCTTTATCCCCTATTCTTCCTTGTGAGTTGTTTGATGTTTGGGGTATAAACTTCACGGGTCCATTTCCACCTTCCTTTGGGTACCAATACATTTTAGTGGCCATTGATTATGTGTCCAAATGGGTTGAGGCTATTCCTACATGCAATAATGACCATAGGGTAGTGGTTAAGTTTATTAAAGAAAACATTTTCTCTAGATTTAGAGTCCCTATGGTCTTAATTAGTGATAGGGGTTTGCATTTTTGCCATAGGACTTTAGAGGCCTTGTTAAGAAGATATTCGGTCACCCATAAGGTAGCCACTCCTTATCACCTGTAAACTAGTGGACAAGTAGAGGTGTTCAATAGAGAGATCAAGCACATTTTAGAGAAAACGGTTAGGCCCGATAGAAGAGATTGGTCTATTAGGCTAAATGATGCTTTGTGGGCCTACTGTACCGTCTTTAAGACTCTCATTGGTATGTCTCCATATAGATTGGTTTATGGTAAAGCTTTTCACTTGCCGGTAGAAATAGAGCATAGAGCTTATTGGGTAATCAAAGCCCTAAATTTTGACTTGGCAAGAGCGGGTGAGAAAATGAAGCTAGACCTAGCAGAATTGGAAGAGCTTAGATTCGAGGCGTATGAGAACGCTAAACTTTATAAGGATAGGATGAAGAGAATTCATGATAAACACATTATTAAGAAAACATTCTCTCCTTTTGATAAAGTTTGGTTGTTTAACTCACAATTGAAACTCTTTCCAGGTAAGCTTAAGACAAGATGGGATAGTCCATATGAGGTGATGGTTGCCTATCCTTCCGGAGTAGTCAAGATTAAAGACTTGAAGGATGATCGAGAGTTGACGGTGAATGGGCAATGCTTGAAGCACGCATATGATCCGAGCATGGCTCGTGTGAAGGTTTTAATGCTTCAGGATCCCATCTATGGAAGTTGAAGATGAGTTGGTGTTTGCCTGGCTGATGGCATGGTGGTTAGCGCTACTAGGAGGCAACCTAGGTTCAATTTTGTAATTTTGCATTTGTTTCACTTTCTTTTCTTTTTATTTTCTTTCTTTTGTCTTTCTTGCACCCAAACCAAAGTGTTGAATCCAAATCCTTTGTCCCATAAGATACACCATTGCTCATTGTTGCACATGCCAATGCAAGTATGCATAGGCAATGCTACTAATCTCGTTTTCTTTGTGAGTGTTTATGAATTGTGAGTCATAGGATTAGTAGTATGGTGATTTATCATTGGCATGGAAAGCTTTGAAGAAAATGCAAGGTTGTATCAATCCTTTCTCCACTTGTTCCCCATGTTTACACCCTATCCCCACCACCCGTACGTGCTTTGTAATGACAATTTGCTTGTTTTTTGTGTTTTGATCTTTTTGCTTGAGGACAAGCAAAGTTTAGGTTTGGGGGTATGGGAGTTTGGTTTTCTTGTTATATATCTTGCTTAGGGTGGATTGCATTTTGTGTTTAAAAATGGTGAAAATTTTTCAATTTTGATGCATATAGAGTCATTTATTTCTTTGTTGATCATTGTGTTGGCTTTTGTGATTGACTATATTGATTTATGAAGATAAGAGGCATTGTGGGGAAATGAATAGAGTGGTTTGAAAACTAAGTCTTGGAGGGGATGCCCTTCAAAGTTGTAGGGAGTGAGAACCTTGAAAGAATAACCCTTGTAGCCAACCCATAGCTTGGTAGGAAAAAGTGTTGGAAAAGGGTTGTTGATGTGAGTGCCCCTTCCTTGATTGGTTCTTGTTGATGTGCCTAAGCCTTTCTTTTTCTTTCTTTTTGTGAATACAATACAAAGCATTAAAAGTTCAAAAAAAAATGAAAAAGGCAAAAAGGTGCAAAAATATATATATAAAAAAAAATGAAGTGAAAAAGAGGAAAAGCCAAAGGCACCAAAAAGTTAGTGAATAAGTGCATAAGTGACACAATGTCAACTTAGCACAAGTTATCATCTTTGTAGATACGTGAATAAGGCTTTTTATAAGCCATTGTGTTTGTATATTCTCTCTTCTTGTCTTTGAGGCTTGGTGCATGTTAGGGAGGCCATGTTAGTTGAGGAAGCACGAAATATCAACATCCCGAGTACGTGAGTTAGAATCCTAGGCTTGTGGTGGATTGGCTACTTGGGAAATTCCTACGAGGAACGAGACCCCTTATGAGTAGAGGGAGGATCCAAAGAGATTTAGGGATCTCTCCACAATAGGAATGCCTCTTTTATGCTTCTTAGACTAACTTTGATAGAGAGTCAATCCTTTAGGCAATCCATTGTATTGACTTTAGAGATAAAATTTAAGATTGGGCTTGCTTGAGGACAAGTAAGGAGAAGGTTTAGAGGTGCTGATGTTGTTGTGTTTTTGTGTGTGTTTACATTGTCATTTACCTATATTTTAGAGGTGTTAAGTGCTCATAATGATGCATTAGTGTAGTGCTTTTGATAAGAATAGGCTTAACCGTAAACAAATGTGCATATTGAGTTTAAGAGACAAATTACAACACTAATTGCTTGTTTTCAATGATTTAGGTGAACTTTGGGTTAAGATCAAGATTGGACGATGAAAGGTGATGAAGATGGGAAATGCACAGGTCTAAAAGAGAAGACCAGAGGCCGAAAAGACAAAGAATGGAGGAAGAAAGTCAGCCGGACGACCAAGGAAAAAGAGAGGGGTACCAAAAATAGCCGGACGACCACCCCTCCAGAGCCGATCGACCGGCCAGTCGAGAGAGCATCATTAAAAAACCAATCGAGCTAGGTCCAGAGGCCGGTCAACCTTCTTATGCTGAGAACATATAAATAGGGCCCGATTCTGCAGAAAAAAAGGAGCTTTTTGAAAGATTAACACACACTTTACACCTAAAATTCTCACACACTTAACCCTAGATCCCACCCACTGCACACAAACTTTTCACACATTTCTCACTAAGAACCAAGCTTGATTTGGAGGGTTCAAACATTTTGGAATCAAGTTTGCTCAAAAGCTTTGTACAAGATTAACTAGGATGAAAGGGAAGCTTCATTATCTCTCTTTCATTCTATTTCCTGTTATGTAACTTATGTAATGGGTTAACTATATGCTCTTATGATATGGGATATGATGGCTGAATGTATATACATGTTTCGAATTTTCTTGTTCAAATGGGTATTTTCTCATTCATGTCTAAGTGTTTGATAAAATGCTTAGATGAGTAACATGTGTATAAATTGAAGTTTGTTTGTTACTAAACACATCTAATCCATGTTATAATCATGTCTATGTGTTTATATGTGGATGCTATGAAGTGGGTAATGCTTTTATTCATGTCTATATGTATATTTGCATGCTGAGTAATGAGCATAACTTTAATAATGCATACGTGTTGGTTGTTAATTATTTCTAACGCTGTGAACTAAACATGACGATGTTTGGTAGTTGAATAGGTTCCATTCTTCATGAGCACCTTGGCCTTGAACATGTATGAACGCACTAGCAAGTCAAATCCTGCTATAGTGACCTTAGAATGACGAAGTGTAATTTAGGGCTAGTCTAGACCGAGTCTCCTTTGGCTTTAAATCCAGCCAATAGGTTTCCGGATAGGTTCAGTCAACCTTAGCAACACTAGGTGTTGGCTTTAAATCCAGCCAAAGGTTTAGGTACTAAGGTAGGTTCATTCTAAGTCACCTAGGAAGTTAGTTAGTCACTATTGAGGCCCTAGGTCATAAGGACCACGCCGTAGCTCTAGGAGGCGCCGCCTAGGGATGAACTCGCACTGAGTCCTAAGGGGAAATTAGGACACTAACTAGCAACCTAATTAAGAACACTCATGATAGTTAGCCATCATCCCTTAATCCTATAGAATCTGAGTATAGAATTACCCATTCATAAGTCGAAGTCACCCTAACCCCTTCTCAATTGTTAGTTCCCTGTTGACCAACTTGTGCTCCTATTTTTCATATTCATAGTTTAGTTTTATTTCCTTTACCTAGAGCTCCCGATAATCCAAAACCCCAAAAATATGTCTAGTTTAGATCTTTCTTTTTGGCACTTTCTAGAACACCAAGCATAGAATTCACCCACATTATTCACGCCTCCTTGTGGTTCGACACCTGCACTTGTATACACTATATTGCACGATCCGTACACTTGCGGGTCTTTTAGAGCTTGCACTTGAAAGGCGCAATAGTGAGCACAAGCCTAAATAGCCTGCAAGCGCACAGGCCGTGTGTAATATGACGTGTACGAGTGCAGGGTCAAATCCCTGGGAAGGTCTAGTGTGTAAGGTGTCCTAAGCTAAGCGTGTCCTAAAAGCTACATCTTGCGGTCCCTAAACTATAATATTTTTAGGTTTTTGGTTTGAGAGGAGCTCGAAAAAGATAATTCTAGACTAAAACAAGAAAATAAAAAGGGGGTATGTGTGTGTGTGTGGTGGAGGAATCAAGTAATCTAAGGGAGTCAAACACATGAAAATAAGGACAAGGGTGATTACGTCTTGCAAATGAGTGATTACTAATTCTTGTTAGGGTTGCTTGATGGGTTATACTTGGGTTGCTCTAATTTAGACCTCTAATTAGCCTCCTAATTGGTACCCTAAGCCTCAATGCGGGTCCGTCCCTAAGTGGTGATGCCTAGAAGTAAAGTGTAGTCTTTATAACTTAGGAATTAGGGCTAGCTAATAGGGTTCTAGATGATTTAGATCAATCTAACCCTAGCACAGAGTTTACTAATTAGTTCCCCAAGTTAACCTTAGGACTTGGCACAAGTCCGTCCCTAAGCTTTGCCCCACTTAGAGCTACGGCATGGTCCTTATGAAACTAGGGCATTAGGGTGGACTAACTAGTCTTCTTAAGTTAACTAAGGTCAACTAAACCTATCTCGATTCTTATTGGCTGGATTTAAAGCCAAAGGGAACTCGACCTTGGCTAGTTACTAGTTGCGCTCCATCGATGGCATCACAATAGCGGAAATTAACAATTACGTGCAAAGCATACACATCTAGGGCATGGCATTCGAGAATATTTCGGACTATTCTACTACTAAGTACATAGAAATACTTAGATTATATCAATTTAAGCTATGTCACTCAACATGTATGCAATAGAAGCTAGTTATGCTATTAAGTATGCAAACACATACATAGACATGTATATAGGCATACCTACTTCGTGTAATCATCACACAAACATATAGACATACTAGCACAATGATTTATAAATCATTAATAGCAAAATAGACTTCAATATACATATGCAACATCATTGAGGTATTTCAACAAACACATAGACATGTATGTAAAATGGCCTTTGAAACCCTAAATAAAAGCATATAAATATATATAGATATATATATATGTATGTATATATATGTATAGATCCATCAAGTACCCATAAGAATAATGTAATAGTCATCCGTAATACAAGAGTAAATCACCTTACATAGCTCTAATCATACATAGATTACCTTAGGATAAAAGAGAGATACCCTTTTATCCATAACCATGTTTTACAATCCAAGAGCTTATGCCTAAATCCTTGTGTTTGATCCTCTTAGAGGCTTGATTCCAAAGTGTTTTTGTGTTTAGAAGTGTATGTGTGAGGTAGGTGAGATTTAGGTTTTACTGTGTAAGAAGTGGGTGTGAATTTGTGTGTGAATGGATGATGATCAGTTCGTCATCATTGGGCCTTATTTATAGCTATCAGTGGCACTACTAGTTGACCCTACTCATTAGCTCGTACGCTCTACCAGTACAGCTATTCTTCTCTGAATCTACCGTCTGACCTTACCGATCAGCCAGTATTTCAAGGTGGTCGACCGGTTCTCCAAATTTCTTCAAAACTCCATCTTCTTTGCTTCCGGCCTTTACCCCACGACCCATACACCTTCTATCTTCATCACCCATCATTGTGCAAGCTCCGGTTTCACGCTATAACTCGCCTATGGCACAAGGTTAAGCTTTTAGTGTAGCATTTAACCTTAAAACTAACTATATACACTTACATTCTTATATGCACAAATATAGTATAAACATTACACTAAAGCTATCTAATAAGATGCAAATATACACACAAATCCAACACATCAATTATTATTATTATTATTGTTGTTGTTGTTGTTGTTGTTGAAAATGTACTATTGTTATTATTATAATTATTTTTATTAATTTCTTAATTTTTTTATTGCAGTTAAATCATTATTACATTCAATGTATGATTGCAAGATATGTTATGGCTAACAAACCTAGACTAGAGGGTACCTCCCTTCTCGTGTGATGTGCTTCATTTTTGTGTGTGTTTGCATCGTATTTTATCTATGTTTTAGAGGTGCTATGAGCTTATATAGTTGCATTAGTGCAATACTTATGTAAGGGGCAGGCTTAAGCATATACAATTATACATAGTTGAGTTTAAAAGATAAATGCTACACTAATTGCTTGTTCTCGATGATTTAGGTGAGTCTTGGGTCAATGCCTAGGTTGGATGATGATGGGTGATGGAGATGGAAGGTGCAAAGGTCATGGGGAGAAGATCGGAGGCCAAAACAAAGTAGGTTAGACGCTAAAAAGCTCAACAGGTCGACCGAAAAGTAGAGCTGGTCGACAAGCAGGACCAAAGAGCATCATTATTTAACCAATCGAGTCAAGCCTTCAGTCAGTTGACTATCTTGGTTGACTGGTGACTCTAGAGGGTAGCCCCGTTGAGCCAGTTAACTACCCCTAGAGCCGGTCGATCAGCTAGGTCAACTGACAATGTGCAGCTCTCTATAAAAAGGGCCTGATTTTTGCTATAATTTGTCGTCTATTCACACACACATTCACACCAACTTTACACACACACTAAACTCTAGTCCACCTATCTCACACATTTTCACACACTTCCTACTTGGATTCAAGCTTTTCTAAAGGAATTTAACAACTTTGGAAGTGAGATTTGCAACAAGAATAGCTAGGATGGAAGGGAAGTTTATATTCTCTCTTTCATCCTACTTTTTGTTATGCTTGAGTAGACTTGATTAGGGTGATTTAGCTTGTGAAATGGATTGATTTAACACCGTTATGTTATGGGATTTTGATGGCTTATATATATACATACTTTGTTTTTTTTTTCCTTCTTCAATGGCTTTTATACATGTCTATATGTTTGATAAAATTCCTAAGTGTAGTATGTATAAAAAATTGAAGTTTATTTGCTACTAAACATCTCTAATCCATCTTATAATCATGTCTATATGTTTATTTGTGGATTGTATAAAGTGGGTATTGCTTTGTTCATGTCTATGTGAGTAATAGCATGCCTAGCTGTGAATATATCTTCAATAATGCCTAAATGTTGGTATCCAATTGCTATTAATGGTTTAATTCAAACATGATGATGCTCGGTAGTCGAATAGGTCCTTTTCTCTGTGAATAGCTTGGCCTAGAACATGTATGAATGCACTAACAAGTCAAATCTTGCTTTAGTGATCCTAGAATAATGGTGCACAATTTAGGACTAGCCTAGATTGAGTCCTCTTTAGCTTTGAACCAGCTAATAGGAGTCCTAATAGGTTTAATTGACCTTAGTAAGCCTAGGTCTTGGCTTTAAATCCAACCAATGGTTTAGGAACTAGGGTAGGTTTGTTCTAGGTCATCTAGGAAGCTAGTTAGTCACTCCAAGGACTGAGGTCATAAGGACCATGTCGTGGCACTAGATGGCGTCGCCTAGGGACAGACCCACACCGAGTCCTAGGAAGAAATTAAGACACTAGTTAGTAACCTATTCAAGAGCAATCACCATAATTAAGCCATTTCCCATAATCCTATAGCATTTGAGTCTAAAATCACCTATTGGCAAGCAAAAGTCACCTTAACCTACTCCAATAGCTGTTTCCCATAATGTTGTTTCATTTCCTTTCTTTGAGCTCCTATTAAATCCAAAAAGTACAAAAATATATTTAGTTTAGGTTTTCTTTTAGGCACCCTCTAAGATACACACGTATAGGATTCTTTCTGCGAGTTAGCCTCTCTATGGTTTGGCACCATTCTTGCACACACTATATTGCACCGATATATGCACTTATGGGTATTTAAGGCTTACTCCAATAGAGAAACACCATTATGGACAACACAAGACATATTTGAGGATAGGCGCCATCTCGCAGAAAGAGGTGCAAGTCCCCTGATGCGATAAGTATCTCTATGATAAGCGAGAGCACCCTTGAGTTTAGGATGCACTATACACACGGGCTTTTATGTGTGTTACGTGGCAAGTGAGCATGAGTTTTATTTTCCCATGCTGACATCACTTGTTGAGAGGTAGAGGGAAGAGACACACACATTTCACCTCACCTGCGGAGAGGCTACCATTACCCTCCAGGATATAGCTGTATTGTGGGATTTACCTGTACAGGGTGACACTATGCCAGTGTTGGAGAAACTACGGGTCCAAGTTTCTGATTAGCAGTAGCTTTCCAAGGAGATATATGGCATTGCAATGGTCAGAGAGGCCATTACTTCAAAAACTGGCAAAATGGGGTTGGCTAAGCTGAGAAAGGCATATATAGAAACTTGTCCAGTGAATACCACCCCCATAGAGGCAAAGCAATGTGCCAATTTATGGATTTCTCATTCATTAATTGTCATTTTTTGCCGACGCCAGTGGTATTTTAGGAGACATGAATTGGTTGTTTGTGTTGCGGGACTTTGATAGGATTAAGTCTTTGAATTAGGGCACTACAACACTTGTGTATTTATATCATCAATTACATCTATGTGCATATGGTGATATGACTAACTTATGCAGTGGATTTACTTTTATGTAGGTATTAAAATTATTCATTTATGTATTTGTACATTTAATAGAAGCTCTTATGTTGATAATGTTGTTATTTACGTGCAGTGATGGTTATTCAATAGATTCGATATTATCAAACCCACACTCTATCTGCCTAATGCGCAATATATGCGGAAGTCACGCCTGTCAAAGACTAATTGGAACTTATCAGGAGAACCCCAAGGAGCAATATACCTCTGGACAAAGGGGTTTCGGGATATAGTGAATGAAGGGTTACTCGTGCTTTGAGATACGCTAGACAAAATGCAACCCGACCAGTTCAATAAAGATGAGGTTGTGTATGTGTGTATATGTGTGTATATATAACAATAACTATTCAAATTTAACTAATCATGTTAAAACAAATTACATTACAGTTCGATTGGCAATCGTATAGTTGTACACTAGAAAAGCTTCCAACTTATTATACCGAGGGGTCTGGCAACTGAAGGGCTAAAGTCCCCCTCATTTATGGGAGAATATTGGATTACCATTGACTTGATAGGGTGATTTCTTAGTTTGCCTTGCGCTAGTTGATCCTAGATCTACCGTTGCTGCCTACCTCATGGACCACGTAAGAAGGAAAGAGAAAATCAAGGACCCGTTGGAGTTAGTGCGCTTAAGAGGTATCTAAGGCAACCTTGTGAGAGTTATAGCCAAAGAGAGCCCAACTGCAGTGCCATTAGAGGAGTTTATGTAGTGGTATCGTTGTCGCTCTATCATGGTGATTGCTTATTCCATTTCAAAGCAGACACATCGGGGTTATCTTACACATGTTTCAAACACAGAACATCTTGTGAATATGTGTCATATTGTTCTCGATGCTTTATGTTTGTGAGTAAGAGATAGGATGTAACCATTACTTATTGTTATTATGTTCCATGTGCTATCTGGATGGCTATGATGGGGAATATGTATCACCATCTATGCCGCGTGTCCCAATAGTATAGCCAGGGCATTTTCTCTTCTGATCATTTCTGGCCCGAGATGTATGCTGTGATGGACGAGATACAGTGGGCATTACAGCGGACATGTCACCAGCATGTTCTAGAGATGCCCGTCTATTTCGATGTCTCTACATCCATGCAGATGTAGTGTACGACACCTCCCCAGCCAATGCAGCTGTCTCAAACCTTGCAGTATACATCTATGTGGACGTCCTCACAGCCATAGTAGCCCCTGTTGTCATTTTAGACCCAGCAACCATCGCAGTGGCCCAAGCAGCCATCGCAGTAGCCCTAACAGATGTCACAATGGTGCCATCTCTTCACGCAGTTCCAGCATGTTAGGAATGGTGTCCTAAAGTCAGTCGTCTATTGCAGACTTCATACTGATTTATACATGAATCATCTTGCTGTTGGCCTTATGTCATATCGTACATCTTCTTCTTAATTGTTAGATCATGACGTAGTCCTTAGGATAACCTAATGGGGCTATATGAATGAGGAATAGCCTAATCGTCCCTAGACTTGGTTAATAACCGAATGATAAAATTGATACTAGGACATCAATTCTATTGAGCATAGGTTATAATGCATCACATGAGTTAGTTATTCTCATGACCAAAAGGTGCAGAGACATTGGTGCGACCCATGGTAAGGTGTGGAGACATGCCCACTGAACATGACTCTATTAAGAGTATCCTATGGTATGTACCCCACTATCAAAGGACAGCTTGTGGTACCCATAGATGTTGCATTCTCTCATACCTAAGACCACTATAGAGATTTGTGGATTATTCCCCATGCTTTGGTATCAAACTATCTGGATTTCTATTCTGGTGACGAAAGGCTGCTGGGTATGGGCAAGTGCCACAAAGTCAATGCGTAGGTCAAGATGGGATTTATTGCTCTAGGTATTAGGAAAATGATATTTTGCTTAGTCCTAATTCATTAAGACTTTGGCCAAAGCTTTTCACGTTATGTGTCACGTGGTTACGTCATAATGAGCCATGACGAGATTGTGACTTGACATAGAATAGATGATTAGGGGTTTGACGATTTACCATACCTCTACAGTTATTTTGGAATATCGAGGGTTATAGGGAATCCAACAGAGTGTCCAAGTTCATTGAATATTGTCTTGCTACTATTCAGCTTATCCGGATGTCGACAACTGTTGCTAGATGGCATTATCGATTAACACAAGAATAGTCCTTGTATTACCTGTTTAAGTTTGAACCTACGGAGTCACGCATATGGTAGAGAATTAATTGGAGGATTGACCTTATTGTAATTATCTCTATCATGTTTAATTGATATTTAGACATGTTATTATATAATTATGAATTAAATAATATTATGGGTAATTAAAATTAGACATAGTTAATTGAGAATTGAATATTATAACATTTAATTATTTATTACGGTTCACAGAATTAATTTTGGTTATGTCTAGCTAACACTAGATATGTGGATCAAAATTAATTCATGGGAAATTATTTATAAATTAAATATAGATTAATTTGGATTTGAGAAGTCCATGATTCTTAGTCCAAAGAGTTGGACTTATTGGGTTGTAAAGATGAGTTTTATAGATGGCCCATATCTCTATATATAGAGAGAATTCACTTTTTCTACTTACGATGATTTTTGAGAAAAACCTACTCCCAAAACAATTATCAGAATACTCTCTAGAAATCAAAATAACTCTTCCCACTATGCCTCCTCTTACTATTCTGACCACGCGTACGAAGAGGAGCTCAATGCTTCCACAATGCAAGGTTTTCAATGCAAGACATACGAGGTAATTTAAATTTGTTGAAATATTTTTAATTCTAGAGTTTGATCCCGTCCATGGAAAACAGGAGAAAGTCTCCTCGATTTCCTACAACAGTATTAGAGCCAAGGCTCTTTTACATATTTTATGATTTTATCACATAATTGAGATTGTATATATATTCAATATATACATGATTGTATGATAGTTATTTCAGAGATTGATTGTTAGTCTTTGAAAATAGAATTAAATTGCTTGTAGGATTATATCTAGATTTGCGTTTTAGTGTTGTGTCATTGATGTTGCCCAATATATGAATTCATGTTTTTATGCATATGCAATTATTCTACTCACAGTCCACATTAATACTGTAAAGGACATCATAAATGTTTTTTTCAAAGAACTGTGTATGCTGCCATTGTCAAGACTTGATTGCCACCACATATGGTTGAAAGTTTGAAAAAAGTTTTTCTTGAAAATTCTGTTGTAATGGTCATGGTAGAAAACAAAAAAATTAGTTTTCGTGTTTTAATCTCTAAAGAAAAAGAATATGTTTTTTTGTCTTTCTCTGCGTGCTTGACACCTTTTCATCTTCTTTGCACCCAAAAACTTCCCATCACCTACCTTATAACACTGCAATTTTGGTTTTCAATTGATCTTTGCCACTGTGTTCTCTTTATCCCCCTTTCTCGTGACCCCTCATCTTTCATGATTCTATTGATCTTTGTCGGACAAAGGTTGACCCATTTAAACTATGATGGGTAATGGTAGTCGTCGGCGTTAGGGTTCTTGTGGTGGTCGCAGGGTTGTCGCTTAAATAGTTCTGCTCGGTGCTAGGGATTTGATGGTGGCAGCTCATTTTTTTTGGAAGAAAAGGATTGTATTTTTAGAGTTAATTTTGGGTCGGGTATGACCTGATTTAGCCCATGGGTTTAGTTCAAAATTGTTTTCATTTGTTTTTTTTTTGTTGTTTGCAGGACAACTTGTAATGTATTTGAAAAAAAAGGGGGGCTAGCTTCGAGTTTCGAACTCTAGACCACTGATTTCAACAAAAATCTTTTTAACCGGCCTTTTATCACTAATCCATGTATGTTTGTTGGTTGTTACATAAGTTCTTATACTTTATCTGGCATGGTTTTTTGATGGACTTGTTTAGTTGATACTTAGGCCTTAAAATTGTTAGGTCTTAGGTCTTGTGTTTTGGACTAGTGGCTTAAAATGCTTAGGTCTAATAATGAGAGTCATTTAATTTGAATTCAATTGCTTGGGCCTTATTTTTATTTTGTATAGTGATATTCTTTTTAGCTTAAGCAAGTGTTTTTCTTGTTGGGCTTAATTTATCGGTAGAATTCCAAAAGGCCTAAATCTATGAAATGGGCTATTGGCTTAAAATGTTAGACCTAGTTGTTAAGGGTTTGATCTATATTTAGTTGAACTAAGTTAGTATCCATTAGGCTTAGGTTTGACCAATAAATTAATTTGTTAATTTGATGGGTTATGAATTGGATTGTTTTAAGTATAGACTTCAAATATTTTTTTAATTATATATATTTCTTGATTAAAATTTTGAACTTGAAAATCTTTTCAATACTCCTATAATTAAGTATAGACTTAATTGAATAATTCTAAGGCATGCTTTCCATTTAATTAGTATGGCTAATTAAACAAGTTTTTCACTTTATATGATTTTGTTAAATGTTATTTTAAATTACATTATTAATAACTAGTTTGTTGATTCTCTTTTGAGTTATTTTAGTGATAAACTAACTTTTATTAATAAAATAAATATAAGATATTTATTTTAGAGCCCATGCATGTTCATAATTATGTTTTGAAACCCAATTAATTTAAAAAATGTGTTTTAATTAATTAGAAGAGCCCAAAATTAAAAAGAAAAATCCTATTGCCCTAGTTATTTTAAAATTAGTTTTAATTAGCTGGATAAGCCCTTAATTTATCAAAATTTTGATTTTGAGCCCAATTAACTGGAAGGTAGTTATAAGTAATTGGATAATAACCCAAAGTTAGTCAAAATTGATATTTTAATTCTAATTAATTTAAAAGGAGTCTTAATAATTGACAAAGGCCTATTAATGAGTCAAAATTATGATTTGACCTCAATTAATTTTAAAAATAGTTTTAATTAATTAGATTAGCCTTTTAGTTGGTCAAAATAGTGATTTTGACCCCAGTTAATTAGAAAAGAGCTTTTAATTAATTGAATAACGTCCAAATGCTAGTCAAAATTAGATTTTGACTCCAATAAATTTAAAATAAGATTTTAATTAACTAGAGACCCCCTAATTAATCAAAATGGAGATTTTGACCCCAATTAATTTTAGATGAAGTTTTAATTAATTGGAGGGGTTGATTTAATACTATTAAATTGGTCCAATAATTGTGCAATAAAATCATGAATTATTTATGCATTTTCTTTATTATGCTGTATGACATATTTTGGTGTGGTTATAGGCAATCCTTCAAGAAACCACAGATGTCAACAATGTATGGACATTGGTTGGCTAGATCCGTAGAGTGAAAAATGGTTGATGAAGGGGTTTTAGTAGGTTAAGACCTACAATGCCTAACTAGTTGTTAAAAGGCCTTATGAATGTTGTAGTTTGACTATGACAAGAATTTCTGCAGGAAATCTTTAGGGCTTTCTCTGGATTTCCTCGTGCGGGATCAAGTTCTAGAATAAAAATTTTCAAGAGATTCAAAACTACCTCGTAATTCTTGCGTTGAAAATTTTTCCCTTGCGGAAGAATTGAGCTTCTCCTCTTCATACATGATTAAAAATAGTAGGAGGAGGCTATTTTTGAGTTTAGGGTTTAGGAGAGAATTTTCTGATATTAGGTTTGCACAAAAACAGACGTCTAAGAAATAATGAGAAGTCTCCTTATATAGGGAGATATGGGCTTTCCATAAAGCCCATTCCCACAACCCAATAAGACAACTCTTTGGGCTTAGAATAATGGACTTCCTAAATCCATAATAAAGCCAAATTAAATCCATATTTAATTTATAAACAATAGCCCATGAATTAATTTTGATTACATATTCAGTGCTAGCTAGACATAGACAAAATCAATTGTGTGGCCCGTAATAAGTAATTAAATATTATTATAATATTTAATTCTCAATAAATATCTATAATGTTAATTACTTATAGTATTATTTAATTCATAATTAAATAATAACACATTTAATTCATAATTAAACGTGACCAACATTATTATAGTAGGGTCAATCCTCCAATTAATTTCTAACCATATGTGTGACTCCGTAGGTTTAAACTTAAACCAGTAATATAAGAACTATTCTTATACCAATCGATGATACTGTCTAGGAACAGTTCCCGACGTCCAAATAAGCTGAATAGTTGCAAGGCAATATTCAACGAACCTGGACACTATGGTGGATTTGCTATGACCCTCGATATTCCGAAATAACCCAAGGGGCATGGTAAAACTGTCAAAACCCCTATTCAGGTATTCCATATCAAGTCCCAATCTTGTCATCACTCATTATAATGTAACCACGTGACACATAATGTGGAAAGCTTTGGCCAAAGTCTTAATGAATTAGGGTTAAGTAGAATATTATTCTCCTAATACCCAGAGCGATCAATCCTATCTTGACCTACACATTGACTTTGCGGCACTTGCCCACACCCAGCAGCCTTTCATCACAGAATTAGAAATCTAGATAGTCCAGTACCAAAGCGTGGGAAGTAATCTGCAAGTCTCTATGACGGTCTCAGGTTTGAGGGAATATCGCATCCATGTGCACCACAAGCTATCCTTTAACAGTAGGGTACATACCACAGGATGCTCGTAAATAGAGTCGTGTTTCGTGAGAATGTCTCCACGCCTCACCGTGGGTCACACTGGTGTCTCCACACCCCTTGGTCAAGAGGATAACCAACTCATGTGATGCACTATAACTGATGCTTGATGGTATCGATGTCCTAGTATTGATTCTATCATTTTGTTATGAACTATGTTCAAGGACGATCAAGCTATCTCTCATTCACATAGCCCTATTAGGTCATCTCAAGGACTACATCATGATCTAACTATCAAGGAGAAGATGTACGATATGACGTAAGGCCAAAAGTAAGATGATTCATGTACAAATTAGTACGAAATCCATAATAGACGATTGACTTTAAGACACCATTCCCAACAATTTCCACTGATAATGATGCTCAAGTTCATTTGCATTGTTCATGTATAAGATGCATGCTTGTATCATGAAATCTAATCAATAGGTGCCTAAATGGCTTTCCTTCAAGGTGAGCTAAAAAAAGATGTGTCAGCTGAATAGTTGACATCTACTGCGAAGATTATAGAGCATATGTTTATTTAGCTCATGTCTTGTCCAAGTATTCTGGGTTAATACTTAATTTTGATAAAGTATCAAGACATATGTCTTCATTAAGAATGAAGTGTGCCCTATATCTACTAGTAGGCTAACGTTCGTGTGACTGTTTACAGTATAGTAATACGAATGACATTTTTTATACTATAAAATGGAAAACTATATCTATTGTCTTTGTTCTCCATAATTGTTTTTTCTGGAAAGGTATCCTATGTGCTTGGGATCATAATCTATATTGATAGAAAAGGGAGGTTAATGGGACTATCCTAGTATACGTACATTGACTTCATGTTGAAATAGTTCAACTTATTGAATTCTAAAAAAGGTTTATGGGAATTTATTGTTCAAGAAAAATTTGTTTGATAGATTTCTCTAGAGAGGAATATATGAGTAAAATCCTAATCATTTAGACAATAGGATATACTAAGTACATTATGTCATGTAAAAGGCCTCATGAGGCTTAATCTTTTTGTACTATTAGTAGGTATTATGATGATCCCAACTAAGGGCACTGGTAATTGGTGGAGACCATTCTTTAGCACATTGAGTGTAGGAGTACCAATGGCTCGTCTATGGAGAAGTTTGACGTGAAACTAGTCAGTTGAACTGATTTAGCTTTTGGTCAGACAAAGATGATGTTAATTGCTGAGTATTTAAGATTATGTTTACTAGAAGAGTTCTAAGCATACGATTTGATGTTACTACCTTCTTTAAGCTAGAGGTAATGAACATTTGCAAAAAACGTGTAAAAAAGAATGTTTTGCCAACTCCTTAGACAAAACCCTCAGGATTATGAGTTGATGGGTATAAGATATAGATTTGACTGGCTTTAGTCCAAGTGGGAGATTGTTAGGAATGGTGACCTAAAGTCAGTAATCTATTGTAGACTTCATACTAATTTATTCATGAATCATCTTACTTTCATCCTTATGTCATATCATACATCATCTTCTTAGTTGTTAGATCATGACGTAGACCTTAGGATGACTTAATGAGGCTATGTGAATGAGGAATAGCCTGGTCATCCTTAAACTTGGTTCATAACCAAATGATAGAATCGATACGAAGACGTCAATTCTATTGAGCATAGTTTATAGTACATCACAAGAGTTGGTTATCCTCATGACCAATAAGTGTGAATACATTGACGTGACCCAAGGTGAGGTATGGAAACATGCTCACTGAATATGACTCTATTACGAGCATCCTATGGTATGTACCTTACTATCAGAGGACAGCTTATGGTGCTTATAAATGTTGTATTCTCTCATACATGAGACCGCCATAAAGACTTGCAGATTACTCCCCATGCTCTAATACCAGACTATTTGGATTTCTAATCCGGTGACAAAAGGCTGTTGGGTTTAGGCAAGTACCACGAAGTCAATGTATAGGTCAAGATAGGATTGATTGCTCCGAGTATTAGGAGAATAATATTCTGCTTACTTCTAATTTATTAAGACTTTCACCAAAGCTTTCTGTATAATATGTCACGTGGTTACGTTATGATAAGTCATAACAAGATTGGGACTTAACATGGAATAGCTGATTAGGGTTTTGATAGTTTACCATGCCCTTAAGGTTATTTTGAAGTATCGAGGGTCATAGGGAATCTACCATAGTGCCTAGGTTCGTTGAATATTGCCTTGCAACTATTCAGATTATCCAGATGTTGGGAACCATTGTTAGATGGTATCATCGATTAATATAAGACTAGTCCTTATATTACCAGTTTAAGTTTAAACCTACGAAGTCACGCATATGGTTGAGAATGAGTTTGGAGGGTTGACCCTATTGTAATTATCTCAATCATGTTTAATTGAGAATTAGACATGTTATTATTTAATTATGAATTAAATAATATTATGGGTAATTAACATTATAGACATTTAATTGAGAATTAAATATATAATTTTTTATTATTTATTACGGGTCATAGAACTAATTTTGACAATGTTTAGCTGGCACGGATATGTGGATCAAAATTAATTCATGGGCCATTGTTTATATATTAAATATGGATTTAATTTGGACTTTAATTTGGATATGAGATGTTCATAATTTTGAGTCTAAAGAGCTGGACTTATTGGGTTGTAGAGATAGGCTTTATAGAAAGCCCATATCTCTCTATATAGAGAGAGAATTCACTTTTTCTACTTATGATGGTTTCTAAGAAAAACCTAATCCCAAAATAATTGTCAGAATACTCTCCCAGAAATAAAATTAGCTTCCTCATACTATTCTGATCGCGTACAAAAAGGAAGAGCTCAATGTTTTCGCAAGGCAAGGTTTTCAGTAAAAGAATTACAAGGTAATTCTAAATCTCTTAAAAAAATTTTAATTCTAAAGCTTGATCCTATGCATGGAAATCTGGAGAAAGTCTCCCCGATTTCCAACACAGCAATCCCCTCAGTTCTTCCATCCCACGCCAAGCCAGGCCGTATACTCTGGCCCATCATTGTCGACATATGATGTTGGTGGATCGTTAGGCTACATACAGTTCACTCCATTGGGCCAAAGCTTCCCGTCCATGGTGACTGTCCTATTAGTTCTGATACATGGCAAGCACCATCCAAATTCGTTTACGAGCCCAGTTGGATATAGTAGTTATCACTTGCGAGTATATCAACACATTTGAGTGGCAGTGGGGACCGGGGAATTGGCTACCTAGGTGAGGATTATTGTTTTGTCTTCGCCCTTTGCGTTGAGGACATTCTTAATGAGATATTGCTGCTGTCTATAACTAGCCACAAGTGGAGACTCAACTGTCACAGGCCCCATAGCCATAGGTTGAGACTTAGCAAGCGCAGTCTTAGTAGCCATAAGTCGAGACTTAGTAGTTGCAGTCCTAGGAGCCACAAGAAGAGCCTTCACAGTTGTAAGTAGAGCAGGGATCTCGGTAAAAGAAGAGGAAACAGCTGCACACCAACGTCTAGTCTAGAGAGCAGCTACCTCGGGAGAAGAACGGATATCGGCCAATTATGGGACTGGAGATCAAAGAGGTCACAATTTTTTTTGTTCGTAGATAATATTAGCTATTTTGTAAATAAATTAGCAAAACTATGTTTCACTTTTCTTTTTTTCTTTCTTCTTCAATAATTGTATTTTGTTTGGTTCTTTGTTATTTAGTTTGTCATATTAGTGTCTATCTTACATTTTTTATTTCTTCTTCACCATTTGAGTTACCTTTCACTACATTATAAATTATAAATTATATTCATGCATAGTTCAAGCGCTAATGAAGATGACGAATTAATAATGTTGTGTAAATGCTAGTGCATGTCCAATTCAATTCAACATGGAAAATGACGGATTCTCATAAATTTGTATGCATTACAATAACAAGATTTTACATTACAATATTATTTCGTCACATTACAGTCAAACATTATCACAAGTATTATGGTGCATCGTTATTTTGATTTCTGGGACAGTTGGAGTGGTTGTGCCTTTGTTGACTACAATTTGTACACCTTCTTTGACCAACTTGGTTCGAACGATCCATTTCGTTATGAATACGTCTACCTCCTGCTCGACCTTTCCTTCTCTATCACAACTATCATGGGTTCAGTTGTAGTTACTATGCGGATACGTATGGCCAATAATGCTCATGTCCTAATGGCTCAAATGGCTTCGAGTATGTTGCTTTGTATGTTTCTAATGTAAACTTCTTTGGGATCAGGGTTGATGTTGGTACTTGCGGATATCGTGCTAGTGTCTAGGCATGCAAACATGGCAAGTGATAAGTTGTCCACTTAGCACAAGTATACGTCTTCTCATAAAATCTAACCACCTATGTATGAGCTCTTTCAGTAAATGAAGTCGGTAAATGACCAACATGTGTAGTTCTAGTTTCATAATGAAAATTGAACGCATTGTGACGGTGTGAATATGCCTCCCACTTGTCATCATACCCCATCGAGCACCTCCATCTCCCAAATGGTCCAAATTGATTAATCAATTTCAGATAGATAGTCGTATGCCTTTTCCAAACCCCGCTTAGTGTTGGGTCAACTTCAAGAATTTTCTGCATTATTGCATTATGTTTGCATACTTGATGTTCTTTGCTAGCTAACCAACATAAACCTTTAAAAACTGGTTACAGACTTGTTTTATCATATTTCTTTTTAGATGTCTTAAGCATATGTGATGTTTCACCCGTAATTGCTCATCAAATGAGATATGTTCCACAGTAGAAGTATTTCTTGATGTTGGTTAGATATTATACATACCTTCTTTATACCCTGAAGGAAATATTGACGCATATGATGGAGGAATTATGGCCAGCTATCTTTTGTCTCTGCATCAACAATGGAAAATGCCAATGGCAAGACTTGTCCATTCGCATATATCGTTAATGCTGTAAGAAGATGATCCTAGTATGGACCCCACAGGTGGGTATCGTCAAGCAGGAGTACGGGTCTACAATGTTTCCATTAGCGATGAATGGCGCAAATGCCAAGACCACAGTTGAAAATTTGTATTTCGATGTTGAACCTGGAAAGAACTTGTAAGTTACGACCGTCCCCGGATTGTTTGCTTTCATAGCTCTAAAAAATCATGGAAGTAATTGGTAAAAGGTATGCCAATGTCTGTAGACTTGTTCAATGGCCTTATTTCAACTATGCCATGCCTTCTTGTAAGATGTGTTCACCTGAAAAGTATCCTTAACGTGAACTCGAACAAAACCCACCTTGAAATCAGACTTATGTTTTACAAAATGCTTGACCATAAATTCGACTAGGTCAATGATAACATTTTCATGCCTAGACCATCTGTTGTAACCTAAACAATTATGCACACTGTAGTACTTTGTTATCTCAAACTAACAGTGGATGGATTTTTTATTGCACGTAAGTGCCATCTGCATGGATTATTGGGTTTTTGCTATTACAAGAAACAAGGTATAGGCCCGGTTCAGACTTATCGACCTTGTATTCATGCTGTATTTTTATCGCATACATCTGTACAACCCTTTGGACATCTCTTTTTGACAGGAACACTATGCTTACACCAACCCTTCCTTATTTGGGTCCCAAAATGGCTTGTTTATTGGTAGGTCCAAACTATATATATAATATTCTTGCATAACAGTATGAAACTCTGTAGGTTCAAACCTCTCAAACACTGGCGTCGTACTGCTACTTAGCCTACCCTGTATATGTACGTTCGTAATTGTTATTCTCGTCGAAGTGTTCTTTATCATCATCATCCTCATTGTGCCAGGCATTAACATCGTTCAAGGCGACATTCTCGTCTTTCTTATCAAATTCAGACTGCAATGTATCCATATTCAAGTCCAACCCCGCATGTGGGTTGATAGCATGTGATGTCCCTGCTACATTAATGCGCTATGAGGAGAAACGTTTCATATGGAAAATTCCGTCATGGGCTGTCGTAATGTCAATCCCTGCCACCTTGTAACTAGTTGCCTCTGCATTCAGATTGGGGACAAAGCAATAAATAGGGATATCACTAACAAGCTAGGGAATGTATACGTCATCACCATTTACGTCAACATAGATATCTACAGTATGCATGTTATTAGGATCATAAGCCATTCGAAACACGTCCTGAAACTCTTCATCCTTGGTAACTATGCTCACGTTGAAGTATGAATATTAGGAGTTTATGAGCGTTGATTGGAACCAATAACGTAACTGAACTCTCTCGACACCATAATGCAAATTAATCTTTTCATAAACATTGTAAACAAATTCATTGGACGACATATCATGTGTTATTTTGACTTTACGTGTTGGCTTTATAGTCCCATAATCTACACTGTAAGGGCCATTGATTTTTGGGTGCCATAACGTAAAAGAACAACAGCTAAGTTTGATTCATATTTTTTGGACTGGGTGATTTTATGAAAATTTTAGAGGGTAGAACGAAGTTTTGAACGAAGTTTTGGATGGTTTGGGGAAGGTGCAAATGGGGTTTATATAGTGCTTTTAGTAACTCATTTTAAGCATTTGAAATTCAATTCATTCTTTAAAAATGCCAAAACTAACACTTTGTCATGTCTGTTGATGATAGATTCGATTCCCTATAGTCAATGCAAGGTTTACTTCATTGTTCCAAATAACGTATTGCTTTTGAAAAGCCGAATTTTGAAGATTTCATTTTTTTGAAAATGCTCGGCTTTTCAAATTAACGAAATTATCTACCACCATGTCAGGAATATATTTGCTAGCGACAATATTCAATGACATCATTATAGTGCCAGGTGTCAGCAAATTTTGGTTTTTCAAACACCGAAAGTTTCTGGAACAATGTCAAGAATATATTCGTTGGTAGCTTTCAGTATTTCAATCATCATAACTAAATTTCGACTTTTGAAATGTCGCTTTCTATTTTTCAATCATCGAACTTTGGGAATCTTCTTGACACAATGTCAAATACAAAACTTTCATTATTTAAAAATCATATAAGTTTTGAAAATAAAATTTTGGTTTTTGAATAACCAAAAAGGGTAAATTTGAAATTCCTTTTCCAACTAGGATACTTTTGATAGGAATATTGAAAACAAGGATATTTATAAAGAAAATTCTTAGCTAATGTGCACAAGTTGCTTGTGTATATAATATTATATACATATATATATATGTATGTACACATATATGTATATATGTATATGTGTATATGTATGTATGTATGTATCTATATATATATATATATATATATATATATATATATATATATATTGTATTATATGGTGTGTTAGCCAAATGGGGTGGGGCCGAATGGTCAACTTATCAAAATGGTGTGTGGTTGATAATATATATTATTATTTATACTATGTAAGTGTATGTTTGGTTTTGGTAGGGGATCAACGAATAGCTTAGGAGAAAGATTAGGTCATAATATATATGATTATATATACATGCATGTGTGTGCACTTTGTTTATTTTATTTAAACTATCCTAACTACTAATTTAATAAAAGCTAACTTATTAACTACTAATCTAAAGAAATGAGCTAACTAATTAATGTAACCTAATTAATGTCTTAAAACCTTAATGCCTTATAAATGTGTCCTAAATCTAATTACTAACTAATGCTTCTTGCTAATTAAGCACTAAGCCTTAATTAAAAGCTTGCAAGTGCACAGGTCGTGTAGTCTAATGTGCGGAAGCAAGGTCGATCCCTTAGGGAGGTGGGAAATAGGGAATGAAGGCTAAATGTGTGTCCTAGAAAACTCGAAATAAAATAAGCTAAACTAAGAATTCATATTGGTCATTTTAGATATGAAATGAGCTCAAAACAAATTAAACTAATTTAAACAAACTAAAGAAAATAAATGCAAGAGAGAACTACTGCGGATGCTATTCATTGTAGGTCGGGGTTATTAGAAATGAAATTTGGAAATTTGAGGTCCACTGTGAAAGTGGTAGAGGCGGTGAACAAAGTTAGTGTAGATGGAGATGATGATGAGAAAGGTTGCTTTTGTGGTCAAGGTGATAGACCCACTTGTTAAGGACCATGATGAGGAGACCATGATACAGGATGATGAATTGAGAAAGCTTACGAACGCTCTAGTTAGCTTTGATCGAGAAACCATTGGGCAAGGATTTGTAGTCTTTACTTCTAGAGGTCATGATCATAGGTTTAACGAGTCCTTTGAGGTTAATTCTTTCGATCTTGATGTGGGAGATATGGACCAAAATGATTGCACATGTAGGATTGACCTTAAAGGTAGAGATGAAAATAGAGGTTTTAAGATGCATACGATAAAATCTTGTATTCTTGGAGATGGTTATAAGAAGATATCCCCTTGTAATGTATTCATTGAAGAATTTGATAAGATATTAACTACAGTGGATTTGGAGATAGCCGTTGAAGAGAACATCATGCCAATTTTAGATTTTAGGCCCGATGAGTCCACAAGAGTTGTAGGTTCCAATGTTAGAGTAAATGATCAATCTATGAAGACTCTTAAGGAAGAAATTAAGGAACTTGAGCTTATGATATATGGGTCCTTGGGTATCTTTGATGAGTCTTTGTTAGAACATTCTTCAAAACTCTCTACTAGGGAGTTACTTGATGAGGTGAACCGTTTCTTGGATAAACATGACCTATCCTTTAAAGAGAGTGAGCTAATTACCCTTACTCCTGATTCTTCCTCTTCCAGGACCACTCCTTCATGTTCTCCTATTGATTCCATCTCATTCAATCCTATTTCATTTGATGATTCTCCCCTCCTTTCTTCCATTAAGTCTCCCCCTAGTGAGCACATTTTTATGCCATCCCACTTAGAGCATGTTCATGTAGGGCTTGTTCACACTCCTCCTATTCTTTATGCTTTGAATTCTTTAGCAACCCATGGGCATGGGGTGTGGGTAGCCCTTGATGACCAAAAGAAGGCAATATGATGATTAGTGGCAGAAACCAAGCTTGCTAGGTTAGGATTGGAGAAGAAAAAGGGACATAGACCTTTAGATTTTTCCATGCCCTATGAAACGTTGGAGCATTCTCCTTCTATATTTGATGTGTCAGGTTTTTCATTTGTCCCTTTTTCATATGCGTATAAAAAGGATTTTAATGTACATAATTTGATTGACCACATACCACATGATTCTTTTTCTTTTGAGTTGTGTGTTGACAGTTTGTATGCCGATCCGTGCTCAAGGACTACAAGTATCATTGGCCCTAACATTATCGCCTGGCTGGAGGCTTTAAATCCAACACTGTTAAGAGGCACCCTAGATATTTAGTGACGAGTAAATGATTGCCTGGCTGATAGCATCGTGGTTAGCACTACTTGGGGGCAGCCTAGGTTTAATTTTGCACTTCTAAGTTCGTTTTCCTTTAAATTATTTTTTTTTCTTTTCTTTTCACTCACACCAAAGTATTGAATCCCAATCCTTTGCCTTACAGAATACACTTTTACTTATTATTTGCACATGCCAATGCAAGTTTGCATAGGCAATGCTACTAACCTTATTTCTTTGTGAGTGTTTGTGGATTGTGAGTCACAAGGTTAGTAATTGATTAATTGACCATTGGCATGGAGAGCTTTACAGAGAACGTAAGGTTGTATCTATCCTTTCGCCACTTGTCCCAATTTTTCTACCCCATCCCCACCACCTTTACGTGCTTTGTGTAGATGATTTGTTTGTTACGTGGTTTACTCTATTTGCTTAGGGATAAGCAAAGTTTAGGTTTGAAGGTGTAGGGGTTTGGTCTTATTGCTTTATGCTTCTCATTGTTCTATGCTTCTCATTGTTTTATGCTTTTTTAGGGTAGATTACATTATGTTCTTAAAAATAGTGAAAATTTTTCAATTTTCGATGCATATAGAGTTGTTTAGTTCTTAGTTGATTGTTGTGTTGGCTATTGTGATTAACTCAATTGATCGGTGAAAATGAGTTAAATTATAGAGAATGAATGGAGTTGATTGAAAATTGGGCCTTGAAGGGGATGCCTTTGAAAGTTGTGGGAGTGAGTACCTTTAAGAATGCCCTTTGTAACCACCCCATGGCTTGGTAGGAAGGAGAGTTTAAAAAGGGTTATTGATATGAGTGTCCCTTCCTTGATTGGTTCTTTTTTATGTGCGTTAGCCTTTCTTTTTCTTTTCTTTCTTTTATGGAATGTAAAATGTTAAAAAAATAAAAGAAAAGGAAAAAAAGGTGCAAAAACATCAAAAAGTTGAAAATTTAAAAAAAAAATTGGAAAAAAAGACAGAAAAAGCCAAAAGCACCAAAAAGTTTTGCGAATAAGTACATAAGTGACGCAACGTCAATTTAGCATAAAATATCCTCTTTGTAGATATAAGCCATTGTGTATACATATTCTCTCTCTTCGTGTCTTGAGGCTTTGTGTATGTTGGGGAAGCCATGTTAGTTGAGAAGACATGAAATATCAATATCCTATGTGCGTGAGTTAGAATCCTAGACTTGTAGTTGTTTGGCTACTTAGGAAGTTCCCAAGAGGTGCGAGGACCTTTATGAGTAGAGGGAGGATCCAAAGAGGCTTGGAGATTTCTCTACGATAGGGATGACCCTTTCATGCTTCTTAGGCTAACCTTGATAGCGAGTCAATCCCTTAAGCAACCCTTTGCATCGACTTTAGAAATAAACTAAGGTTTGGGCTTACTTGGGGACAAGGAAGGAGAAGGATTAAGGATGTTGATGTGTTGTGTTTTTGTGTGCGTTTGCATTGATAGTTACTTATGTATTGGAGGTGTTTTGAGCCTTATTAGTAGCATTAGTATAGTACTTATGCTTGAGCTAGGCTTAAGCATATGCAATTGTACGTAGGTGAGTTTAATAAATGCTACACTAATGCATGCTTGAGATACGCTTATTAGTTGCATTAGTATAATACTTATGCTTGAGATAGGCTTAAGCTTATGCAATTGTACATAGGTGAGTTTAATAAAAGCTACACTAATGCATGCTTGTTTCTCGTCTTTGGCGAAGTTAGGTCAAAGCTGGAGACCTGAATCGATGATGATTTTGATGATGGAGCCAAGCCAGAGGTGTTTGGGACGTAGGATAAGCATAAAAAAAGCTTTTGGAGGTAATCAGGTGAACAAAAGTGCAATCGGAGCAAAATGGGATCAGCACGAGCAAAATTAGCCAAGGCTCTGACCTAGCCAATTGACTCTTATCCTTGGCTGGTCGATCGGCCTAGTCGACCAGCCAAGTCCCGCGACCTGTCGTGAATTTTGCTGTATTTAAGCACTTTTTAGCATATTTTGAGGAATCTTTGAACCCTTTTTCACCTCACCCACTTCTCACAAACTAAACCTTGCCTCCACCCACCTCCAATACATACATTAACACACACACTCACCTAGATCTAAGCTTATTTTAGAGGATTACAGCAACTTTTGGTAAGGATTTACTCAAGATTGTAGAAGAATAAGCAAGGATGGAAGAGGAGTTTCCTCAACCCTCTTTCATTCTATTTGATTTGATGCTTGAGTAGATAAATTAGGGTGATTAAACTTGTGTAATGGGTTAATTTTATACTCTTTTTTATGGGATTCCATTGGCAGATATATATACATATATATATACACACACATATATATACACGCATACACACACACATACTTTGTTCTTAATGTAAATAGCTTTTTATTAATTCATGTCTATATGTTTGATATAATGCTTAAATGAGTAGTATGTATATAAATTGAAGTGTATTTGCTATAGAACACCTTTGATCCATCTTATATGTATTTAAATGTGTTTATTTATGGATTGCACGAAGTAGGTTTGCTATGTTCATGTCTATATGAGTATAAGCATGCTTTATGGTGAATATAGCTCCAGTCTTACTACATGTTGATTCTCAATTGTTTTCAATGGTGCAAATCAAACTTGTTTATGCTTTGATAGTGAATAGGTTAACATATTTGCAACACCTTGCCTTAAGACATGTAGAATGCACTCAATAGTCAATTATTCGCTTTGGTCTCCCTTATCAACAAATCTTAAGTCTAGACTAGCCTAGTTTGAAATCCTTTAGCTTTAAATCCAGCTAACAGGAGCCCGGGTAGGGTTTGGTCGACCTTAGTAACACTAGGCTTTGGTTTTAAATTAAACCAATAACTTAGGAGCTAGGGTAGGATCGTTATAGGACATCAAGGTAGCTTTCTAGTCCCTCCTATGGCCTTAGGTACATAAAGACCGCACTGTAGCTCTAGTAGTACACACTTAGGGACAACCCATACTGAGTCCTAGGTATTAATTAGGATACCAGCTGGTGGCCTAGTATTAGAGCATCACTTAGATAGGCCAATCCCTAAATCCCATAGCATAGAATTAGTGAGTCACCCATTCGCAAGCGTAGGTGACCCTAACACCTTCCCGTTAGTTTAAATCCCTCATAAACTAGATCAGATTCCCAATTTCCCTTTCCTATTTTCATAGTGTAGTCCTTTTATCTTTTCCTTAGCTCCCTATAATACAAAAAGTACAAAAAACATGTTAGCTTAGGTTCCTTTTTAGACTTCTTCTAGAGCGCACTAGCATAGAATTTCTTCCACATATTAAGCCTTCCTGTGGTTCGACACCCATACTTGTACATGCTATTATGCGCAATCCATATGCTTGCGGGTCTTTTAGGGCTTGCACCTTAAAGGCACATCAATGTTATTTCCTAACTGAGTTCAGGACGGGATTCAGGATTGGGACATTAATCAGGTAGCGGGTTTTGGAAAGCTTCTTGGGAAGGGTACTTGTCCCGTTGCCATCCCTACCTCTCACATCTTTGGGTACAACTCACAGCTCATTTCTTGCAAATCAAATTGATTTCCCTCATTTCCAAGTAGATAATTTTAAGGCTAGTCATAACTCTTTGACAAGGAGCAAACTTACTTAGTCCCAGCTCAACAATTAGGGTCATTTCTACCTTTCAACATGGAACACTCCCTTGGCCCACCTTCCAGCATGGAAAACAATCCTATTTGGCAGCCAACTCACTTCCCAAATGATCTCAAATCTCCCTACTCAGTTGAAAAAGAAACATTCAGGTCCAGAATGCTTCTCTTTTCAGCTTAACTTAAGGTACTCTCTTGTTATGTCTCGCTTTCATTCTCAAAGCCCTTATGGTTATGCAAGCAATTTCTAGTAAACTAATGACTCTCTAATACATGTTTCTACTAAAGAAAATGCAACTAATAATGCTTGGGGAAACAATATGGATTGGCAAAACAAGTTCATTACTGATCTCTTTCAATCCTGGAGACTTGATCTTGATGAACCTTATATCGAGAATGGATTCATTGGTGCTATCCACCAGAAGATGTCTTTGTGGAAGGGGGTGGTCATTGGAAAATTTGTCTCATTAGGCAATTCTTGGACAAATCACCACCATTTTTTCTAATTTGGAAAATGGTGGGTTATCATTGGAAACAATTTGGGCATGTGGAAATTAAATCAACTGAAAATGGTCTCTTAGTTTTCAAATTTGAGAATGAATAATTTTGTCATCAAGTTATGAAGTATTTATGGCATGTGAATCACAATCAACTCTTGCTTAGAAGATAGGATCCTGTTGCTCAATTAGTAAACTTTTGTTGGGATTGAGTGCTATTATGGGTGAAGTTTCAGAATGTTCCATGCTCCCTTATTACCAGGAAAGGATAAAGCTACATTGCAAACATAATAAAGCTACATTGCAAGCACAATTGGTTTCCTTTGCAAATGGACAAGCCCACTAAATCTCGCACTTTTGTGGGTTTTGCTAGGGTGTATGTTGTTATGGAAGTCTTAAAGGATTTGCCGACTTTAATCTATGTGAAATTGAGAAATGGAGAATGGGCCAAAGCAGATTGAATATACGTGGAAGCCTCTCGTTTGCTCTTCTTGCAAAGTGGTTGGTCACCCTTCTTCCTCTTGTCCTCATTTGCCACAAACAAATGCTCCAAGGCACTTTTCCCGTGATGAAATGAAGAATGAGTATGAAAAAGAGAAATTTGAATTGAAGAATGCACGATCAAAGAAGAAGATTTAGAAGCTAATTCCAAATGCTACACCTTTTCAAGGAACAGTTGTCCAAGCCTCAAATACTCAAGTTGTTCATTTAGCCAATACTCCTAGGATCTCATTAAAGGGTAATAGATTTGCTACTCTTGATGTCACGGCTCAGGATGGAATTGGAAATGATGTTGATGGAGTAAAGGATAGTGGCAGAGCCACGTATATGTGAAGGAATGCGTTGGGTTTTTTTGGCAACAACAAAATTAATAAATGATCACTTATATAAAGAAAGATATTTTTTTGACTTCGATAGTAAATTAAATAGTTAATGATTTCAAAATATAAAGTTATGTTGAGGACCTTTATATATTATAGTTTTATTTACTGTGATTATATTTACTTATTTATGTTTTTTTGTGAATTAAATTATCATTATTATATTAATTATATAAATTTTATGATTAATTTTTAAATTTTTATAAAAAAAAGTTATGTATGAATGAGCAACCTTAACCACAAGGTCTTAGCTCCGCCACTGATGGAGAATCATTTGGTATCTTGGCCCGAGATGAAAAGGAGATGAAAAATTCCTAGAAATTTGGAAAAAGGTGCTCGGGATGGTGTTGGACAAGGAAATGATGAAGGCCTTGGTGATGAAAGCAGGAATTTGGTTGAAGATCATGATGGAGTGATGGTTTTGGATCCCGAAAATATGTTGTCCATGATTATGATCCATTATCATCCTATTAAGCCAGAAAGCTTGATGTTCTTTTTGCTTTTTGTTGGTTCCTTTTTTCCCATTCTTGTTGTTCTTTGTTAGTTTTGTTGCATGAAAGACTTTCTTTGGATGTATTCCTTGTTGTTTTGTTCATATCCCTTAAACTCTGACTCGTTGATGTCTTTGCACAAATTTTACAGTTAATAAATCTTGCTTAATCTACAAGAAAAACCTTAGCTAAATACAGACCCATAGTGACTAAGCATGACAAAGGCAAAAAGCATAACCTACAAGTTGAACCAGCAATCTTAACAAAGAATGTCATTTACATGGCCGCAATCTCAGCAACAGCGAGCAAAGAAAACGCATGTATGGTAAGACACACGACTTTATTGGAAGCTATATATGCTGGATCCTTGACAACCCAATGAAATGAAATAGCCCAAGTTAGAAAATGAAGGAGAAGTGATCTACTAAAGGGTTCCTGAGGGCACCACAGAATCGAATGGTTAACAACCATAGTGAAAAAGAAATGAGTGACAAAAGAATATTACCACAGTGAGAGAGTGCTGTTAGCATTTATCCCAACCAAGCAAGGTGAATTGCCTTCAGTTGAAAAGGAAAGGGGTAGAAACTGAAGAAAAGTTTTTGGTGAATTAAGTAGAAATTTATTAATCGCAATTTGGTACAAACCATCCCGTTACCCCTCAATGCAAAATGAAAATGAAACAATACAAATCAAGGCTTAAGAACATGGTTAAAAGCAAAAGACAACAAGAAAAATCCTACAACATCTTCCAAGCAACAAGATGAAACAACGAAAACAAAGGCAAGGAAAAAGACCAAGAAAGTCCCAAGACCCAAATTTATATAAATATAGACGTTCGAAATTATATACTTGAGCTCGTGGAAGAGCAAACATCCATAGCCTAACTGAAACCTTTCCTGCCATGTTATCCCTATCTTCTCGTTTCACCACGTTCCTCTCCATGCCTAAACCCTTCAACCAAAACCCTCTCCCCCTCCCCTCAATTATCATCTGCCGGAATTCCCAATACCGAACCGAAAGGGGTCACCAGTTTGACGTTGGCGACACCTTCTTCCGCCACGAAAGCGCCACCGGCCGCGACCTCGGCGTGCTGTCTGCGGCGCTCCACAAAAAGTCCAATGGCACTCTCAGAGTCCTTGATGCCATGTGCGGATGTGGCATCCGTTCCCTTCGGTATTTATCTGAGGCCGAGGCCGATTTCGTGCTGGCAAACGATGCAAATGAGGACTACGCAGGGATTATTTCCGGAAATTTATCGCGGGTTTCGCGAGGGTCTGAGGAGGAGAGGAGGTGGATGGTTTCGCATTCTGATGCGAATCGGGTGATGATGGAGTGTTATCTAAAGAGGGATTTTTTTGATCTCATTGATATTGATTCATTTGGGAGTGATTCGAATTTCTTGAGAGCTGCCATTGGTGCGGTGAAATTAGATGGCTTGTTGTATGTTACTTCTACTGATGGGTATTCTTCGGGCGGTCACCGGCCTCAACAGTAAGTTTTTCGGCTAATGTTACTACTATTTTTCACAGTTACAGTGGCTACTTTGATGCTTTCTGATATCTATCGTCAAATGTGAATGAAAAATGGACCACTTGTAAATATGGACTTAATTACTTGGATATACAACCAGATGATAGATATTATGTTGTGTAATTCTAATGTAGAAATGGACGAAGATAGAGTAGGTGAGGAGCGAAATTTGTTACTAAGAGGCCAATTGTTCGAGCCAATTGGTAAGCTCAGGGTAGGATGTGCATTAATCGGAGAAACCCAATTACCGAGTTGAATCTTCGAGTTTGGGGAAATCAGGTTTGGGGATTTGCGGAGTGCGGGAAAAAGATCTGTATGGGGCAAATTTCTGAGGAAACGAGTGATCGGAATATTATTTAAATTTCTGGGATTATTCGATTACGAAATCTTTTGTATATACTAAAATGATACATATTTAAATTCATATACTATTTATTCATAATACATACACATAAATATAGTTACTTATATTATAATATAATATATCTTATTTTTCATCTTTATTCTTATTAGGGATTCTTGACAGATCACTCATCAACTCTTTTCATTTTCCAGTTTAGATTATATATTTTTAATTTATGTTTTGAAGTTTATTATATTTTTGTTTATGTTTTGAATTTATAATTATTTGACATAGGTTAAAATTAGTTTTGATTTTTTTCAAAAGAATTTTGCAGAATCCCCAATCCCCAGTGATTTTTTCCCATTTCCCGTTTCCCCAAATTATGTTCCCCAATGGTAAATTGGGGCTGGACAAAATAAAATCTCTTTCCCAAAATTATTTCTGGAAAAACAAAAAAAATTGTTGATCAGGCGGGAATTCCCTAGCGAATGCCCCTACCAGAGAGAAAAAAGAGAAAAAAGAGAAAAACAGAGTTTTTGAGAGAGTAACAAATTTGCCAGAATGGCAACGCTATGCCATTGCTATTCTATTTATAGTTAGTTATATATCTCTTGCTCCCTAAGCTACATAGTCACGTAAATGCCTTGGTTGAGCTTTGATTCACTGGCCTCTGCCTAGCAGATTCTCCTCATTTGGTTGTTTCTCCTCTGATTTGTGTTGATGGTGTGAGTTGGTTGGGTCCAAAACAGTTTGGGTCTGTGCACATGTTGGCTGCATGATATTTCCTCCTCTTGAAGTTGAACCTTGTCCCCAAGGTTCAGTATGTGAACCTGATCCTCCCAAGTAGAATCTTGAATTGGTAAGTTGTCTTAGACTAAGATGTGAGGAATCTTTTGGCCTTGGCTTTGAATAGTGCGGCTGTCCAATATGGCTACCGGTGTATGGAGAGGTCCTACAACAGTAGAGAATGCCACTTGAATTTGGGAGAAAGCCAAAAAGCAACTGGTTGGTAGTCGAGACAAAGCATCTACAACCTTATTTTTCCCTTACAGGCTTGTAAACAGTGTCAAAGGCATACCCTACTAATTTAGATAGTCATTTTTGCTGCATTGGGGTTTGAATGACTTGTGTGGTGAGATTCTTCAAATTATGTTGATATGTTGAACAATGAATTTTTTGCCTAGAAAATATTGTCTCCACCTGTTAACAGCTACCGTGATAGCATACATATCTCTATTGTATGTAGAACAGACTTGTGGGCAAGAAGAGAGTAATTTGCTAAAATAAGAGATGGATTGACCTTGTTGCTGCTGCACTGCCCTGATACCTGTTCCTGAGGCATCCCTTTCGAGGATGAAAGGGATGACAAAGTTTAGCAAGGCCAGAATTGTAGTTTAAGTAATGGTCTGCTTCAGAAAGTTAAAAGCCTCCTGTGCTGCTGATGTCTAAGAAAATCGATCGTTCTTGAGTGGAGCTGTTAAAGAGGCGGAAATTTGTGTATAGCCCTTAATAAACTTCTTCTAGTAATCGATGAGGCACAGGAATCCCCAAACATCTTTGATAGTCGTTGGAGTGGTCCAATTGACAGTTGCTTGGATTTTGAGAATCCCATTGAAATGCCATCTGACATGGCCCAAATAATGAATGGAAGACTGTTCAAACAAGCATTTGGAATGTATGCAACTAATCCATTGGCTCGTAAAATCTGGAGAACCTATTTTAAATGAACTAAGGAGGTGTTTGGTTCACAGAATGTTTTCCTGGGAATCACATTTCCAAGAGTCAGATTCCGAGGAATGTGATTTGGTTGCTAAAAATATTCTTGAAAAAGTTAAGGATAATTTTCAGGAATATTTATTTCTTTTGTTTGGTTTAAATTTAAGATTCCTAGGAATCTTTGAGTTACATCCCCAAAACGACCCCAATTTAAAAAAAATAAATAAATAAAGATATCAAATTTGTATAATCTATGTAATGTGTGTAGTGTATGTGATGTGTGTGCAGTTCTATTCTGTGTGTAATTGATATGTGCAATATATGTTATATGTATGTGCAGTATATGTAATGGTTATGTGTGTGTATAGTATGTCTTATGTGTGAAGCATGTGTAATGTGTGTGCAGTGTGTCTTAAGTGTAATTTATGTATGTATATGTGAAATGTAAGTGCACTATGTGTGTACAATGTGTAGTATGTGTAGTTTGTGTAATATATGTAAGTTAATATGTATAGTATGGTGAAATGTGTGTAATGTATTTGTGGCGTGTATAGTGTGTGTTTAATTGCATGTAGTATGTGTAATATGTGTAATGTTTTCACAAGGTATGTATGTTTGACCGTGTGTGTTAACCAAAAAAGAATTATTTTGCAAATATGGGTATTTTTTTCTTTTTTGGGTGACTAACACTTCCCATAACTTGGGAATCAATTCTCACCTTCTCATATGGGAATGAAATTAGGAGAATTCATTGGAATATTGGATTCTTAGGAATTCCTAGGAATATTTTTCTATTTTGCGAACCAAATATGGAATTTAACATTCCTGACTTAGCATTCTTGAAAATTCTACAAGATTTTGTGAACCAAATACCCCATAAGTGTGAGTCTCTGTTGGAACTAAAAATCAGTATATCATTGAAAAACTAATACAAATTGTCGCAAAAATGGTTTAAATATCTCATTCATGGTGGTTTGGAAGGTTGAATGAGCATTAGACAATCCAAAAGGCATGTTTAAATATTCATAGTGCCGATGATGTGTTCGAAAAGCCGTTCTGTCCCTTCATGCGAATTTCGTGATAACCTGCCATCTATTTTGGAGAAAACTTGAACACCACATAATTCATCGAAGAGCTCGTCAATGGTGGGTGTTGGAAATCTATCCTTGATAGTGGCAGCATTGAGTTGTCTAGAATCTATACAAAATTGCTGGGAACACCGGCGGCCAAAAAAAGACTGGTGTTTGGGTGAATTACTCCATCATCCAGCATCTCTTGGACTAATTTTTCAATTTCTATCTTCTGGTAATAGGGATATCCATATGGCTTCACATTGATAAGCTTTGTCCCTAGTAGCAGAGGAATTGCATGATCTTAAGGGCGTTGTGAAGGTAAGCCCTTTGGTCAATTGAAAACATCATGGTAGTCCTGCAATAAAGCATTAATGTCATCTGGAACATCTGAGTGTTAGAGCTTCTCAGTCAATATATCCAAATGAAAATATTCAGATGTTGCTTCTGTTTCTTGTAGCCTCCAAAAACCTTTAAATTGCATTGAATCAAAAAGCGGACCAGTATCTCTATGTAATTCAAGAAATTAGTCACCACACTGAAACCCAATGTCAGGGTGGCATAGTTAGTGCTGATATTGCCTAAAGTGACTAATCAAGAATGCCGAGGACTATATCAATGCCTTGTAAAGGAACCACATAGAGGTCCGTTGTGATTTCATGGCCTTGAATAGTGATTGTTGCATTTTTGAACAACCCTTAGTGCATAATCTTTCACCACTGCCTGCGATTGCAGCAAAAGTCAAAGATCCCTTCAATAGGCAAAACCAGATATTGAGCAATGCAAGTTTGCACAAGGTTATGTGTGCTGCCTCCATCTGTCAATATGCAAACCTAAGCGCCAAGGAGAGATCTAGTAAATTAAAGTATTATGGGGGGATATTTGGCCAACAAGAGCATTATGAGAGATTTTGGGTTCTGCACAAGAGTGGGCAGGTTCAAAGGGAGGTTCAAAGATAGGTGAAGGTGGTTCGAATATAGTGGGGTCAGGGGGTTCGGAGTCAAAATCAAGCAAGAGAAGTTTAGGTGCTATTTTGCATCCATGCTGCATTGGCCATTTTCATAGCAGTGGAAACAAAGGGCACATTCTCTTTTGGCCTAAATTCAGCTGAAGAAAGCTTTTCAATGGGTAAAGCCAAGGGATGAAGGGAGGGCGTGGATGGTAAAGGAAGTAGGGGTGGTTAGTTTGGGAATAAGAAGTATGGTGGTGCTGTGTAGTCGTGTTCTGGGTATTGTGGGATGTGTATGGGCTAGCAAAGGAAAGTGTAATGGGCTTACTTGTAAAATTGGGCCGGAGGTAGAGCTTGTAGATCTTGTTGACCTTGGCCTCTTGGAGACGGGCCAACCCAATAACGTCATTCATGGAGTTGGGCCTAAAAGACTAGACCTCTGGGCAGATCATCAGTTTGATGCCTAAATGAAACATCGAAGTACAAAATTGTCCGGCCAGTTAATGGTCCGATTAGCCAGAGCAATATATTGTTGATGATACTCATCAACTGAGCCAACTTGAGTTAATTTGGAGAGGGCATCATGGGGATTATCGAACTGAACAGGAGCAAATTTTGTCTCCAATGCTTTATGATCTGCTAATTGTGGCGCAACCACTGGAACCAATGCAAGGTGGGACCATCAATGTAGGAGGAGGCAATGGTGAGAAGTCGGGTATGGTCGATTTCATAGTATTCAAAGAATTGTTCAACTTTGAAAAGCCAATTCATGGCATTGGAAACATTGCATCTCGGAAAATCCAATTTAAGAGAGCAGATTGGGAAAGATGCTGTAGCGGAAGTGGATGCTGAGTTGGGGCATGACAATGCAAAGGTGGTGATTCCGTAATGTGAATTGCTTGTTCAAATTTGCCATCAAGGGTTGTGCATTGCAAAGCCAATTTCTCCATGGATTTTTGTTGAGCTATAAGGGCTTGTTGAAATGACTCCAGAAGTTGACCTTGCTGTTTGAAATTTTGATCGAGTTGCCGTAAGCGTGTTCCATCCGCCAAGTGTTTGATGGAATGAAAGCACCTGAGTTATATAAATGCTAACATAGAAATGGAAGAAGACAGAGTCAGTGAGGAGAATTGTAGAATTCATCACTAGGAAGCAAGTTGTTTGAGCCAATTGGTAAGCTCCAGAGAGAAAAGAGAGAGATACAGGGTTTTTGAGAGTTTAACAAATTTGCCAGAATGACAATCTATGCTATTGCTCTTCTATTTATAGTTATATCTCTCTTGCTCCCTAAGCTGCATAGTCACGCAAATGCCTTGGTTGAGCTTTGATTCGCTAGCCTCTGCCTAACAGATTCTCCTCATTTGGTTGTTGCTCCTCTGGTATATGTGCTGATGTGTGAGTTGGTTGGATCCATAATGCTTTGGGCCTGTGCACGTGTTGGCTTCATGGCATGCTATTACTGAAATTTATTCTTTATTCTCATTGTATTTTATTATGTTTGATGATTTGAAGTTATTATTTTGTATAATTTCTTGACACTCTTAGAGGTTGCTTCATGGTTTGATAATTTTGGTCTGTTCGAGTACAAGTGTTGACATGGAAAATCAGAGTAAGGAAAAGTGGAAGGCGAATGTACTTGAATTACAGAGGAACTTATTGCAAGTTATGGTATGATTAATTTGTGAGATTGTGCTTGCTTCAGAATGTGGTTAATGCTTATAAGGTACTATTTTTGTATTCCTAGTTCTTTGGCTGCTTATGGAGCATTTGTTCGTCCAATGCCATATTCAAATGAGTTGGGTTTAAGGATGCTAATAGGTGGTGCTCTGCGGGAAGCCTTGGTGCTGGGTTATCACGTTGTGCCACTTTTCTCCTACTACTCATACCATGGTCCTGTGTTTAGAGTTCTGCTCCAAGTGAAGAGGGGAAAGCTTCCTGATAGCAGGTCTTCAATGGCTAACAAATGCATTTGAACTTAGTCAAATTCAGTTTTTTGTCACGGTGATTGGATTGTTTTGCTGCTTATACCAGGCACTACAGCTTCATCAGCTACTGTAAACAGTGTGGAAATTCTCAAACAATTTCATGGGATGACCTTGGTGAGGCCAGCTGCCTGTGCAATCTAAATGTATGAATTCATTCTTCTATTCTCTTTCTCTATATAGAGTTGCCTTGGTATCGCCTGGTGCCATATGCTGATAGTTTCAACTGTTCCACATTTCTTTGTCTTATTGTGGTGATGTATTTATGTTTTCATGAACTATTTAGTTTCCATAATGGAATATATGCATTTCCAGGTATTTTATACAGTGTGCTGCCACACAGATGTCAGGCCTCAATTGTCTTCTAGTAGAGCTTTCTCTCTGTTATATAGCTTACGTATATGGTTCTTTGTTAATTTGTTGATAGCAAAAAAAATCTCACGAACAATGGGGGATATCTCGTATACAGTATGGATACAAGACACCTATACAGCATGCAGCCTATATAAAGCATGGCTTATGTATTTGTGTGATTGTCTGTGGCTTATGCTCTGAGTGGTTGTCTGTTCTGTTTAGGTTTCAGGTTCATGTGTTGTTTCAGGACCTCTTTGGACAGGAGCACTTCATAGTGCAACTTATCTCAAAGAAATGCTAAATTTGGCCACTCAGTGGGGATGGATTGGCAATGGCTCAGGAAAAGATCTGGACAAACTACTGAATCAGATGATTGATGAGAGTGACCCCAGACTACCTTCTGGATACATCAAACTGGATGAGGTTTCTTAAAAATCTTAGGTGTTCCAGCTAATTTCAGTAGAAGGATGTGCTCTATCACATCATGTTATTGCAACTCATTAATTACTGTCTGCTGATTGTCTTTTCATTGTGTTACTCTTTCAGGTAGCAAGTCGTGCAAAATTGAATTCTCCTCCCCTCAGTACCATAATGAACATTCTGCACAGGGTAGTGGGTTCTCTCTTTTTCCTCTTTCCTTTCAGATATTTTGACATGCTCGTAAACTGGTCGCATTAAATGCCTTGAAAAATATTTCATCGCTGTGATAAGAAAACATGGAGAAGTAATGCAAAACGCCCTGCATAGAGAACTGTTGATATAAGCCTTCTATAGTAAAATATGGATCCCTGATTCATTACACACTTTAGTTGGCCAAATCTAGATCTTGTAAGCTCATTAAACATAACTGTAGTACTGACTAATTTGGAGGTGTCATGGTGACAGAAAGGATATGCCGCAAGTAGATCACATATTGCCCCCAATGCAATCAAGACAAATTGCCCCATGGTAGAATGTGTGAGGATTGTGAAGGAATTCCAGCATTGTTGAATGAGATGCATGAATGTACTGGATGTTAAAAATGTTCTTACAGGAAATTTTGTTTCTTTTCCCGGTTCAGAACTTGATCAGATAGTGAACAAAGGAGGAGAACTCAATGTGGCTTGCATGACCTTCAAGAAGAGATTAATTGACCGGCCAGAAAATTGATGGTTCCATTGAGAAATATGTGGAGGATGAATGTTCAGCAGCTGCGACACAGGAATCCGATGTAATCTTTTAAACGAACATCATGCGATGACCCAAGTCTTTGTGTTAATTTCTTATCAAGACATTTCATCTATCAGAATTAGACGGGCATATATCTTGTAGAAAGGAGGTAGAATCTCTTCTTTTAGCATATTACAGGCCTAGAGGCGAAGAGAAGATTGGACAAAGCTTTTTGTTGCTAAGATGCCCGTTCTCTAAATGCACCTGCAGTTTACACAGATCGCAGTAGCCAGGTTTGTCGACTTTTTATGATTAGGTAATGTTAAAACACTACATCAGCTCCTTTTAATCACTCATTAGTGGTCTACTAATTCATCTTTTGCATTTAGCAAAATATTGATCATTGGTTTGTTTATTGTTGGATTGTTTGTTCAAGACGAAAACATTGTATCAAGCTTAAATGCAATCTGAAAGTTCTTAGTTTTGTTAAAAATCAGCTTGATTTGAGCTCGATTCGTCATAGTTTTTATCAAAAATGTGATTGCAGATTGGTGGTTGAGTAAGCAATCAGGACTGATCAATTTGTTGTTATGCCAACCTGACGCTTAAAGTTTGTCAGGTGCATTTTTAACTTTGGTTAGAGTTACCACCTCATCTAAAAGTTTAAGCTTGTAGAGAGGATATTGATTTATTAATTTATTATATTAACACACCCTTTCACGTGTAGCGTGATTTGTTTAGAGTTTATACGTGAATAATTTAATTAAATGGGTGGCGGTAAGGATCGAACATGTACCGCATGACTTCCAAGCTCTGATACCATGTTAAGTTATCACCTCATCTAAAAATTTAAGCTTGTAGAGAAGATATTGGTTTATTAATTTATTATATTAACAACTTTGTTGGCTTGGGGATGAATTTAGGTTTGCAATTCGTTACCCTCTTATAATTTGAATTTCTAGTTGAGAGGATTTCATTCATTGATTATCACCATATAAACATCTAATCACCAATTAGAGAAGTTGGAGCTAGCCAAGGGAGCAACTGTCGAAAGGAATCCAACCTAATATGGTAAGCTTTAGTTTGATTGAGTTAGTTTTGATAATGAAATTTTTTTAGGTTGAAAGTTTTGTTGCGCTTATCTTTTTTTAGAGTCAAAACACTTCAAAATTTTGAAGATCTTTTTTTAGAGTCGAAACACTTTAAAATTTTGAAGTAATGTGATAGATCATAACAGATGAGTTGCTATCTATTTGATAAGTTATAGAAAATAGTATCCCACAAGGTCCCATCGCGAGCTTCCGGAGATACACAAAATTGGTTTAAAAAAAAAAAGTTAAGAGCATTATAAAATAATTAAAAGATGTTATAAAATAATTTTAATACAATAAATGTCTCTCTAATTTTTTTCTGAGAAATTTTGCTATTGCAATCTATTTTTTCCTCTTCATTTGGCTTCTCTCATTCCTAGCTACGTATAAGTGAACTTAGGAAACAAAGGATTTGTTTTATTAATTGCACATGCACAATTTTCTTCCTTAGCCTACAAATAACTATCTTTCTCCATGTATCGATTTCTTGTTCTTGCTTCTAACCTTATTGCCAAAGCCACCATTTTTGACTTAATGATGTGAATGTCCATTTACTTCTTTTCACAACACTCCCCCTTCGACATTCATCACAAGAATATGCCTCATTAAAACCTTACTAGGAAAAACCCAGCAGCAAAAAATCTAGTGAAGGAAAAAGAGTACAATATCCTTGTTGTACATTTCATACTACCTCATTAAAAACCTTGCCAAAAAAACCGAGTGGAACAAAACCTAGACTAAGAGAAAAAGAATACAGTGAATATAATTCTCCCTTTCACGAAGGCAATTAAGAGCAATCTCTGAGTATGGCAAACATCGATCTCACCTTCTTTTTGGAGTTCATGTGTAAAAAAGAACTTTAGTGAGATATGCTTAGTTCTGTCACCATTGATGTAGCCTCCTTCAACTTGAGTAATGCATGCAGTATTATCTTCATATAGTATAGAAGGTCCTTTTTTGCTATTTGAAATGTTGCATTTTCCTTCAATATGTTGAGTTAAAGACCTCAACCATACAAATTCTCTGCTCGCCTCATGTAGTGCAAGTATTTTGCCATGATTTGAGAAAGTAGCAGCAATAGTTTGTTTCGTTGAGCGTCAGGAAATAGCTATATCACCATATGTGAAGAGATATCTTGTTTGGGATCGTCCTCTATGCGGGTATGATAAATACCCAACATTTGCATATTCTATTAATACAGGATGTGTATGCTTCGAATACAATAAGCCCATATCAATTGTTCCACAAAGATAATGAAATACATGTTTAATACCGGTCCAATGTCTTCGTGTTGGTGCAACACTAAATCTTGCTAATAAATTTACAAAAAATGTAATATTTGGACGTGTGTTGTTAGCAAGATACATCAATGCACCAATTGAACTAAGATATGGTATTTCAGGGCCAAGTATTTCTTCATTATCTTCTCGAGGACGAAAATGGTCCTTTTTTATATCAAGAGATTGAACAACCATTAGGGTACTCAGTGGGTGAGCTTTGTCCAAATTAAATCTCTTCAAAATTTTTCAATATAAGTCTTTTGGTGGACTAAAGTTCCACTTAGCAAATGCTCAATTTGCAGCCCGAGACAAAATTAGTTTTGTCCAGATCTTTCATCTCAAATTCTTTACACAAGCAACTACTAATTTAAGCTCTTTAATAGTCCATATGATGTTTAAATCATCAACATATACAACAACAATAACAAACCCTTTTCTTGATCTCTTGATAAAAACACATGGGTTTATGGGACTATTAACATATTCTTCCTTTAGTAAGTATGTACTTAGATGATTGTACCACATTCATCCAGATTGTTTCAATCCATATAAGGGTCTTTGCAATTTAATGGAGTACATCTCCCAGGGTTTTGATCTATATGGTTCAGGCATATTTAGTCCTTCAGGGACTTTCATATAAATATCACTATCAAGTGACCCATACAAATATGTTGTCACTACATCCATAAGGTGCATATGAAATCCCTCACAAATTGCTAGGCTGATTAAATATTTGAACGTGATTGCGTCCACCACAGGAGAATATGTCTCCTCATAATCAATTCCAGACTTTTGTGAAAAACCTTGTGCTACAAGTCGTACTTTATATCTTACAATTTCATTGATTTCATTTCATTTTCGCACGAATACTCACTTGTAGCCTACAGGCCCTACATTTTGAGGCGTTTGGACGATACGTTTAAAAACTTTACGCTTTGCAAGAGAATTTAATTTAGCCTCTATTGCGTCTTTCCATTTACGCTAATCATTTCTATGTCGACATTCTTGGACGGACTTTGGTTCATAATTCTCGCTTTCTATCATCAATTCAGTGGTCACTGCATATGAAAATTTTTCATCAACAACAATTTCGTTTCGGCACCATCTTTTTCCTGTAGAAATATAATTAATAGAGATCTCTTCATTTTCAATATTGTCGCTATTTTTCTCACATTCAAGTACCTAATTCTCTACTGGTGTTGCCCTTCCAGCAGTTTTTGCGACATTTACAGAATCATTAAGAACCTTGAAAATGTCAACTTACTTATTCAGCTCCCTCCTTTTTCAAGGATTTTTATCTTTGGAACCAATTGGTCTACTACATTTTTGATGTGCCGTAGACTCATTTGCTAGAGTATTAGATTACTCTTTTGAAATATCAATTCTAGCGGGAGCATTTCGAACTGGAACATGTGACTTAGTCACTCTCTTTGTATGAGTGAATGCATCAAGCAATTGATGAGCAATCTTTTGTATATGAATAATTTTCTAAACTTCTTGTTCAGATAAATTTGTGTGAGGATCAAAATGAGCCATAGATGACGCATTCCATGTAATTTTTTGCTTTTCCAGTTTTTGTTTTTCTCCCACTAATGCTGGGAATACGATTTCGTCAAACTGGCAATCAACAAAACATGCTGTAAAAAGATCTCTAGTTAAGGGTTCAAGATATTTAATGATTGATGGAGATTCAAAACCAACAAATATACCTAGTATTCTTTGTGGTCTCATTTTTGTGCGCTGTGATAGAGCAATTAGAACATATACTGCACAACCTAATATTTTTAAATGAGATATATTTGGTTCTTGATCAAAAACCAATTGTAAAGTGAAATATGTATGATAAGCAGTTGGTCTTATTCGAACCAGTGCTGCAGCATGCAATATGGCATGTCCCCAAACAGAACTAGGCAACTTAGTTCTCATAAGTAATGGTCTAGCGATTAGCTATAGACGTTTAATAAAAAAATTCTGCTAAACCATTTTGAGTATATGTGTCAGCTACAGGATGCTCAACTATAATCCCAATTGATGTACAATAATCATTAAAAGATTGGGATGTAAATTCTCCTGTGTTATCAAGGCGAATTTTCTTGATTGTATAATCCGAAAATTGTGCACGTAGGTGGATTATTTGTGTAAGGAGTCTTGCAAATGCCACATTTTGAGTGGATAATAAGGAGACATGTGACCAACATGTGGAGGCATCTATTAATACCATAAAATATCGAAATGGCCCACATGTTGGAAAAATAGGCCCACATATGTCCCCTTGAATTCGTTCTAAAAATGCAAGATTTTCAACATCAATTCTAGTTGGGGATGGCCTTATAATCAATTTCCTTTAGGCACAAATAGCACATGATAATTCGCATGATGAGAGTATTTTTTTTACTTTTTAATGAGTGCTCATGTGAATTTTCAATAATTCGTCTCATCATTATTGAGCCTGGATGTCCAAGGCGATCATGCCAAAGAGTAAAATTCTTTGGATCAATTATCTTCTGGTTTATCACAGCATGTGATTCCACAGGATTTATATAAATACAATATAGTCTAGAAGATAATGCTGACAATTTTTTTAATATATGCTTTTTGGTAGATATAAGCGACGTGATATAATGATATTCTCTATTGTCTTCTTTCATGGTTTCAAAATGATAATCATTTTCTCATATATCTTTAAAACTGAGTAGATTTCATTGTGATCTACTGGAATATAAGGGATCGCTTATTATCATTTTTGTTCCTCCAGGAAACATAACACAGGCTCTACCAGAGCCTTCAATTAGCTTTGCAGAACCAGCTACAGTGTTGATATTTGCATCAACTAATTTTAGTTGAGAGAAATACTCCTTATTCTTGAAAATAGTGTGTGTTGTAGCACGATCAACCAAACATATTTCTCCATCATTGATATGATGCAGATCCATAGTTCTTCATAATAGTAATAAAGAAAATACACAAATATTAGCAAAGCTACAACATTCATTTTATAAAATATAGATATTACATTCGAACTAAAATTAAGCATTAAAGTAACAAATAATTTGACATAATGGAAACATTCTATTTTTACATAAAGATTAATTTGGATGGACATTTCCATCATCGATTAATTGTTCAATATTTTCAATAGCATCTTTCAAAAAGAAAACAAATTAGTAAGAGAAATAATGATATATTTACCTGACATACCTTGTTGATCAGTAAATATAAACATATGGAAAGAAATTAAAATACTATAAATATGGCATATGAGACTTATAAGCATGACATAATATAAAGATATTAATTTCAAATGAAAATAACATGTTAGTGTAATTATTATAATTAGTCATTATATAATTATATTAGTGTTTATGTCCTTAAAAGTCATCATTTTTTTTAATTAAGTCATCGTAATCACATGTCCAAAAGTCAAGGCAATCACGTCCTCAAAAGTTGTGGTAATTTGCTCTTTCAAAAAATTACGGTATTTGTTATTATTTTATTTTATCATTATTATTTTATTGAAGAGGAAATATTGCAATAATAAATTCTAAAAAGAAATAACATAACAGATATTTTATTTCTAGAATAAATACAATGCAGAATAAATAGGGTAGTAAAAATTTTATGGTATAGAATGATGTAATGCCAAAAATAAAATAAGAACCATTACTGAAATTTTGTAGAATCGTGATCCTTTTAATAATTTGTAGAGCTCCTCATTGGTAGAGACTCGTGCTCATAACGTGTTATAAAATAACTAAAAGATGTTATAGAATAACTTTAATACAATAAATGTCTCTCTAATTTCTTTCTGAGAAATTTTGCTACTGCAATCTATTTTTTCTCTTCCTTTGGCTTCTCCCATTCCCAGCTATTTATAAGTGAACTTAGGATACAAAGGATTTGCTTCATTAATTGCACATGCACAATTTTCTTCCTTAACCTGCAAATAGCTATCTTTCCCCATGCACCGATTTCTTGCTCTTGCTTCTAACTTTATTGCCAAAGCCACCATTTTTGACTTTGTGATGTGAATGTCCATTTACTTCTTTTCACAACAAAGAGTTGTCTATGTTGAACTTTTCGTTTGGCTAGACCTACAAAAATAAATAAACAAATAAAGAATTGACAGTGGTTTCACTACAAAGTAACAAAAAATGAGTGGTAGTTTTACAATATAGGCAGAGTTTAAGTAATACATAGATATATTGTTATGCAAAATAGTTAATAAGTGTTATTTTAGATTGATTGGTTGATGGTATGATTATAGAATATTTCAATAAGGAAGCTTTAAGGTTTGAAACTCATATAAGCGACAGTTTTAAACAGGGCCGGCTCAATACCTCTAGGGGCCTAAGGCCAACATTCAAGATGAGGCCTTTCTAAATTTTACTTGAATTATTTTTTTTAACTTGTCAAAATACAAAGTTACTAATTAAATTTTTTATAAATAATTTATTGTAACATTTCTTAAATTGATATTATAACCAATCAATTTAATTTTTTCTTAGACTTAAGGCCAATTAGGATTGGCTTTTTCTATGTAAAAACACTTTTTATCCAATGAAAAACATTTATTTCATAAAAAAGGTACATATGTTTTTTTTTTTTTTTTTGCGGGGGCAAGAAAAGAAAATTTTGTATTGATCAAATGTGCAACTACAAGGAATGCACAAAGTCAAAAAAGGTACAAAAAAAAATTCTAGCCAATAATGTTTTCAAGTTTTCACCTTCTACTAAGGGCAACATTTAAGCAAGTTGGGGGAAACTTTCTAGCACAAGCAATTTTAACTCTAACATCATTGAAAATAGCAAGGAAGATGCATTCCTCTGTTTTGGCTTGAAGATTGATGATCTGATTGTTTCTTTCAAGCCACGGGTGATAGATGGTAGCTCCAAAAAAGCCCTTCAAAAGAGTAGCCTTCCAATTATTTTCAAGTGTACAAGGAGACAGATAGTCGATGATATCAATCCAACTAATAAGTCTCTCCGGAATCAAAGTGAGATGAAGACCTTTTCTCCAAATCCTTCTAGTAAAACTACATTCAAAGAAAAGATGATAATGTGTTTCACAACCCAAACCACAAAAGTTGCAAAGAGGATTGACATAGATACCCCAAGAAAGCATTCTATATTTTGTGTTAAGCCTATCTTTGAAAGCAAGCCAAGCAATAAAGTCGTGTCTTGGGTTATAACCCTTGTAACAAATCAAATTATGCCCAAGGAAGGGATTCCCTTTGATTCGAATATGCTCCCAAGTATTCTTGAGGGAAAAATCACCATTTAAGGAGAGATTCCAAATGTAGCAATCATCAACTTTATCTAGAAGAGAGAAGTTTGGAACACTTACTTGTTGAAGATGTAATGGCCAATTCCAAATTCCATTGTGATGGACAAAAGAGACTTTTGCATTAAGGGGTGGATATGGCAAGGATGGACACCAATGTTCTTCAAGAAGACTCTCGGGATGCCAAGTGTCAAGCCAAAAAGAGGTGCTATTTCCATCACCAAAAAGGTACATATTTTTGTAATAAGTATTTCCAAAAAAACAAAAAGCTAAAATTCTAAAAAAAAATTGATTTCAACTTTTTTCAAAAGCCAAAATTTTTAACTTCTCAAAGATGCACTTCTTTCAAAAGTTTTAGAGAAAAAATAGTGCTTTTGAAAGTAACCAATCCAAACGAGTCTTTAGTAAGATTTTATTAATTTTAGCTTTAAAAAAAATCACTAAAGCAACAACTACTAAATCATTAACATTAATTATTTTATAGGTGAATATAATAAGCATTTGCAAAAGAATCATGTCTTTTTATATGATTAAGCATATCAATTGAAGAATTATTTTTTATAATGTATATGTTCTCTTAAAATTGTTTATTTTAAAAATAAATCTCGACCACTAATATCTAAATAACTAATGATATGGTTATTGTTGACTAATTAAGAGAGAGAATGAGCTTTGTTATGGATTTTGAGACCTTTTTCTTTATGAATTTTATTGTGACAAACAAAATGAAGAATGATAACTATATATATATATATATATATATATATATATATATATTGTAAGTACATAAGCCATTAGAATAATTTTTTAAATCTAGGGCTTTAAATTTTGGGGGTCTAAAGCAATGGCTTTACTTATTTTACCCTTGGCCACCCCTGGTCTAAAAATAGCCTACTCCCATATAAGTAGCGATTTTACCATTGCCTATTACCTACTTTTTTTTATATAGTTTTCTTTCCAACTTCTTTTTTCTTTCTGCTTCTCCTTCTTCTTCTTCTTTTTTTTTTCCAAAGAAAAGGCTGTTAGGTTGTATGCTTGTTATACTTCACAACCATGGTATATGTTGGCTTAATATTGCTTTTATAATAATTTTGACGATGCAGATTATATTCCTAATTTACTAAAACACCTTGTGAGCTTGGTTGAATACATTTTTAAGATAGATGCTTGGAATTGATGAAAAGTGTTGAGCCATGATCAAATTGTAAAGAATGCTATCCAAGAAAAGAGCTCAAACTTGAAGAAGAAGAAGAAAATGAGAAGTTACAAGGTGGAGACAAGGCGCCATAAGGGGTATCAAATTAATGCTTCTTGGGAATAGCCTTAGGTTCACCTTAATAGCTCAATCTTTTTATCTTTTCATTGCATCCTTTGCATAAATTTGTTATGGGCAATAATTTACATCTTTGAAGTCTTGATTTCATTGCATAAAGTCTTGAAAAACTTCAAAAGAAATGTGTTAGCATGTTTTTGAACTTCATATGTTTTAGAAAAACCTTCTTTGAAATGGTCTATACTTGCAAAAATGTCTTGGTTCAAAGATAAGTGCATTTTTTAAACATTCTAAGGTGGTCGGACCCCCTAGCCAGTTGACCAACCTCCTCAGAATGTGGGGGCTTCTAGCCGGTCAATCAGCTAAGGCGTCCGCTCTAGTCAATGGCTTCAACAAAGAAGCCGAACCCCTATTCAGTCGACCAGCCTAAGTGACAGGCCTCTCGTGCAGTATTAAATGTTGTAGCCGTTGAAGTGAAATTTTTTGCTCCTTCTCAACACCACCTTTGCCCTAACACTCATATTCTTTATAAATGCTCTTTCCTATCCATCAAAGATAATCATCTAAGCTTTCCAAACTCTTTCATAGCATTAATTGGTTAGAAATCATTGAGAAATTTGAGCTATTATTGTGAAACTCTTTGAGCATTCAAGAGCTACACTTTGCTACATACACTTACAAGAAGTTTAGCTTTTCTACACATTTCTTTTTTTATTTATTGCTGTAAACACACTCTAAAAGCTAGAATATCTTGAGAGAAACACTCTGTAAGCTTGAGAGAGTGTGAAGAAATTCTAAATAATATGACTCTTGGATTATTTGAAGTTGGGTTTCAAAGAATAGTATAGCTAGTTAGTTTTGTGCTCACCAACACTTGAAGAAGTACATATGCTAGTGGAGTATTGAAGTCCCAGGGGGAACATTATTAAGAGGTGCATGTAGGTTGTCGAACCACTTAAAAATTGGTTGTCTCTTTCTCTTCTTCCTATTCCTATTTATCTTATTTGCTCACCAACACTTGAAGAAGCACATACACTAGTAAAATTGTTTATTTTGATTAAGTGTTTTTTATTTCACCTACCCTCTTAAAATATTTGCCCCCAACAATATATTTATCATACACCTAAAAAGTAATACCTTTTGCTACTTGTTGATACTATAGGCGGTACAATGATAAAATAAATGAGTTCAAATAAGAACATGATCTTACATTTTAGTTCATGAGTCCAAACATCTGAAAATGCACTTGAGCTGTATCTTACGTACTCCATCAATCAAATTAATCTTATAGAATGGGGTAAAACTTCGACTTGATTACCACAATTTATTTGCTGAAAATTACATGCTACTTTTGTAGATTCGAATTCCTCGTAAAGTTACACCAATTACGAGAAAGATGAATGGTTTCTAACTGTCCATTCTACAAGTGAAAAGCTTCTCCTACAAGAAACAAACATAATAAAGGCCTTTAGCAAAGTCTAATGATCCCACGGGGGTCCCATGTCGCAGCTAGAGTTGGACTAAAATTCCAATCTTACATTTCTGCACGATTTCAATAAAAAGTCTGCAAAAATTTGCCATACACTGTAAAAGCACGGCAGAAAATTATGTTGCATTTAAGAGAAGGAAAATTCTTGAGAAAGACCATTTGGCCATGCAATCGACACGTTTAGATCCAGCATCAACGTTTTTACCGTTTCTAAACCTTACCCATAAGAGAACTGGTTCTCTCCACTCCCCTCTCCTTATTCTGAGTCCACGTTTAAGTGTAGGCGGCATGGCGATCTCTGTAAGGTATCCAAAAATGCATCACTGCTTGAACGATGAGTGATCATACGAAAACGGTGATGGTCTTGCCAAATAAAATACACTCTTTACCACTTGCTTGGGAGGATTGTGTTATCTATCCATTACCTAACAGAAGTCAGAAAGGATGAAAGATACATGTTTTCTTTTTAGCTGATTCTCAAACTTGTGAGTTGATTGATGTTTACCAAGGGAAAACGATGTGTTTCGCAAGGCCGCCAAGAGAAACTTCTAACAGCTTTTAAGGAAAACATTTTCCAAATGGCGTAACTCAACAGTAATACTTGGCACTTGTAGTGAACGATTATGAATGATGCAATGCAGGTGATGGAGAAGCTGACCTCCCTTGGCAAGGTTGTGTTACCTATAGTAGCAATTAGCCTACTCAAGTATTCAGAGTCTACCTTGGTGCTTTTCTTGGGACATCTTGGGTACACTGAACTATATTAGCTGGGGGCTCACTGTCAATTAGCTTAGCAAACATAACAGTCATTTGATTCTTAGAGGTATGGCGAAGGGAATGGAACCAATACGTTGCCAAGCTTATGGAGCAAAGAGTGGGAAATCATCACAGAAACCTACAAAAACACTTGTCTCTCCTCCTATTAGTGGCTCTTCCAATCTCTCTACTATGGTTAAACACAAAGTCGTTCCTTCAATGGTTAGGTCAGGATGAGGATATTGTATCGGTTGCTAATTAGATCTATATCACGTATTCCAATTTAGACCTTCTCCTTCAGGCACACTTTCATCCCTTGAGAATTTTCTTACTAACCCAAAATATAAACATAACCCTCACTGTATCGGCAACACGTGCTATGATTCTTCAGCTTTTCCTTAACTACTTTTCATATATTTAAACTCGGGAGTGAGAGGAGTGGCCCTAGCCACTGCTTGGTTTTCTATAAATATGAATCTTGGACTGGTACTCCATCATTTCCTGTCAAAAGCATCATTAGCACCACGGGACAGGGCCATAACTAGTACATGCTATCAGACCTGGCAACCACTACCAACTCTTGCAACCTCGAATCTAGTATCTGTGTACTTGGAGTGGTGTTGGTATCAGATAATGTTGATTTTTTGTGTTTACTAAGCAACCCGCAGGCAAAACATGGCAGCAAACGGCCATTCTGATGCAAACAAGATGCTTACTGTGTGTATTTCCCTCATTCTTGAGCTCAGTCTTGTCAACACTCAGTAGACACGAATCAGCAGCTAATCAACCTCAACGCCTCAACAAACAACCATCTTTGGGCTCGCTGTGACATTTATATAGGGGTTCTTGGCCTTTGGTTTCACCATTGCTGTAAGAAATGTTTGGGGAAATCTCTAGGGTAAATTTCACAATAAGTCCCTATTATTTTTATATTTTTTTAAAGTGATTTTTATTATTTTAAAATATTTAAATTAGTCCTTAATGTTTTACAAATGTAGTCAAATTAGTTCTTATTATTTAAAAAAATTTATATTAGTCTCAATGTTTCACAAAGTTAGTCAAACTAGTCCCCATTATTAGAAAAGAATTCGTACTAGTCCCTAATGTTTTACAAACTTATTTAAGTTAGTCCCTGTTTTAAGAAAAAATGAATAAAAAAGATTGGAACTAATTTTATTTTATTTTATTTTTATTGTTAGTTAATTATAATACCTTGAACTTTTGTACTGTGAATTTCATTATGGAATAATTTTTAGACAATAAAAGTTCCTAATTTTCATTAAAAATTTCAATCAGATGTCTAATGTATCTTATAAAAGTTCACAATAAATCCAAATATGCAAAGAATGCAATAACTATCATCCAAAATGTTAAACTCCTACTGTTTTTTTTCTTTTTGGCTAGGAATTGTTACTTAAAAAAATAGATAATCAGATTTCGTTTTATAACGCAAAGGATAAGATTGTCAATTGCTTTTATGTTTGAGGTCATTTGGGACATTTTTGTCAAAACTAACGTCCATTCTCATTGTAGAGACTAATCTGACCCTAATAATTAAACATTAGGGAATGAATTATTTGAAACAATAGGGATTAAAATTAAAAAATATGTAAACATTAGGGACTTATTTGAATTTAACTCTATCTGTAGGAACTAATTTAACTATAATAAGTAAACATTAAGGACTTGTATGAATTATTTGCAACTATAAGAACTAAAATAAAAAAAAGTGTTAATATTAGAGACTTATTTAAATTTATCTCTACATACACGAGCCACAAATTCTTCCGTTAACATCAACTGCACTACCGAGATTAAGCTTTTGTGAGTTATGGAACCGTGTCCAAACAGCCGCTTGTTGACCCAACCAAAGTTGGGTTGTAGTGTAAATTTCATATCCTTCTACCTTATCGGTTTGCCAGTTGCTGCTCTGTTCAGCTTCATGTTTCAGATATGTTTCATGGGGCAGTGATTTGAAATTGTTGAGCAGAGGTTTTCATGTCTGTATGAAGGTTTGCGTTCTCATTCGCACTGATTGGACAAATCAAGCAACCAGAATGAAGGACCTGACTCAATCTAGAGGTTAAAAGATTGATTTAGAAGCCAATCTCCTAAACTGACCTAAGCTCACAATGAGGAGGGAGACCAACACCCTGGGTTTTCCTATCTGAGCTTGTTTGGCTCGGCTTATTTGGGGCTTATTAGCCCCAAAAGTAAACAGCATTTTAATGTTAGGGCTTATAAGCCTCAAAATAAGCAGAGCCAAAAAGGCTGCCAGTTTCTTTTCTATTTGCTTCTTTTCTTCACCTGTCCCGTCAGAGGGTCTGGTAGGGGCGTCAGCAATGGTAATGCATGGGATCCTAGACATTTCTCCTACTCAAACATGGGCCTATTGGGGCTTATAAGCCCCAAAATAAGCAGAGCCAAAAAGGCTGCCAGTTTCCTTTCCATTTGCTTCTTTTCTTCACCTGCCCCATCAGGGGGTCGGGGCGGGCCATCGGCAATTTCTTTTTGCTTCTTTTCTTCACCTGCCTTGTCAGGGGTTCTGGTTGGGGCCTCAGCAATGGTTAATGCATGGAATCCTAGACATTTCTCCAACTCTAACACGGGCCCACAGAACCAAGTGACAATACTCAAAAGTCCTCGTAAGTTTGAGAAAACATTATATAGTTGCTAAGTCAATCTTCATTAGTAAAATCAAATTAGAATGAATAGAATAAGAAAGTAACACGGATGAAATAGGCAATCACCAGGCACTACATCTATGAGATCACATTATTCTTAAAAGTATAAATTTACGCAGAGAGAACAACTTCTAAGCGTCAAATATTCTAATCTTAATCAAAATTTGAAAGACCATGTCATATATGCATTTCTCACAACTATATGCTGTCAACAGGTCATGTATATATCTTCTAGCTGTAACCAAAAGCTGAGAGATCTGTTTTCCCTATTACTTGACTACCGTTCTAGCAGGAAAAGTTTGGTTTCATCCTATACTTGCGCTACTGCATGATTTTTTTAACTTTGTCATGACTGAAATAACATGTTGCAATTTACCCCTAATCTTGTAAATTACAGTATTTCATCAAGCATAAAAATCCTTTGCCGATCTCAAAACTTGGGCTTTAGGGACTGCAAGATCATTTACTAGTTTGCTTCCATTTTCCACGTCCAGAAGAGGATCAGATTCCCCTTCCTTCAACTGAATCAGTTGAAACAATCAAACAATCAGCAACATCTTCATTTGAAATGTCATATCCAATGATAACATGCTTCCAGAAATGAAAGGAAATATTTATATGTAGAAGAAAAGTAACATCCTTGAATACCTGAGATTGAGGTGTTGCTTCAGTAGCCTTTTTCTGGCTCTCAAGGGTGCAATAATATGAATACAAAACCATCCCAACCAGTGCAATCAGAATTCCCATAACGTTTCTCCAGCTAAATGGATTATGAAGTAAAATATAACCGAAAGCTAATACTAGACATGTCTTCAAATGCCCAAGAACCTGATAGGTGACTGGAGAAGTCTTTCCAATCACAAGGAATGTGCTAAAATTAACAGAGACAGATATCAGGCAGGATAAAACGATGAAGACCTGAAAAAGCAGAAAATCAATCAACGTCTGAAATTTTACATTATAAATTGACATAAAGAAATTTCATTGCCTAACAAAGATTAATGGCTTACCAGCACTTGTGGTGTATAATCAAATGCAAATACGTTCTGGTTAGTCAACTGCTTATCCAGAAATGGACCAGAGATGAATAAGGTCATTGCTTGATAGAGACAGGATTGGTACAAGAGCTGTGTTGAAGAAATCTTGAATTTCTTCTGGATGGTATTAGTCATCTGAGTGGAAATAATTAAGATCTCAACAAATGCATGCAATCTTTATCATTTACACATTAAGCATGAAAAATATTAACATTATAAATTTGGAAAAATAGTAGAACTAAACAATATAAAATAGAAGACGGGGAATAGAGGCAATTGAGGTATAGAACTTTCTTCTTCCAATTATAATACTTTGCCCCTAGAATGACGCAGGTAAAAGGCTAGGCTCTCTTAGGAAATATTGTGAAAAAGCTTTATCGACTTTAATTGAGTGAGTAGCTGAAGTGCTTGAGACTACTCCAAGAGTGATGACATGGATTTGAATCCTATTAGGGGTGGGAGGTCAAAAAAGAGTTTAATTGACCAGGAAGCTTCACACTATATCAGTAGCATGACTTCACTGGACTGCTGCACTATTTACATCTATGTCTCCATATGGACCATATCTTTGTTTCCTTTATTGTATAAATCAAATTAAGGTATTGCACTATTCATGCATCTTTTCGGTCTCCCATGTAAGCATGAGCAGTTCAATAATATGTATGTCCTAAATTGTTTAAGTCTTCACCGTAGTTAAGCATGAGAAGACAAGTAAATGGAAGGATACAATTTGCGCAATGCATGTTGTAACAACTGCAAGAAGTGACAAAACAGAGCCCAAAATGTTGAGTTGAAGATCCGTGACAGTTGCAATCCCCACACCAAGCAGAAGAACGGTAAGAGAAAGCTGAATGCTCCAACTATGATAAGAAAAACATACCGTCTTAACACATGGAGCAAGTAAACAAAGACTAAAACAAAAACTTGTGACAGAATAAGAAATCTCAGGCGCTAAAAAACTATAAGCATAGAGAAATGAACAATTTATTTCATGCACAGAGGACCAAAGAGTGATTGGCTTAGCTTATAAGCTGGGGAACCCATTATAAGAGAAGGAAATTGAAGGGTTCTGTATTGGTAATGAAACGAAGTGCTTCGAAGCACATTTTCTGTTTATTCTCCCTCTATACGAACTTATTTTATCTATGCTTAAATGCATGGCATTTTAGGCTACTTTGACTAACACATTTATGTAATTACCCTGCATTGTTCACCGCAATTCCAATTTAAGTAGTTACTGTTTAAAAGCACTTAAAGGAAACTTCACACTTGGAAGATAAAAGAGACAGCCAAAACCGAGTCTAATTGATAAACAGAGTAAAATAATGAAACAAATTAGTAGTTTTTAGGCTATGTTGCAGCTTATTGACTTGACAAAGAACCTCCAGGTTAAGAGCATACGAGACATGACGCTACACCCAAATTAAGCAACCATAATAACTACTTTAAGAATATACCGTGGCCTAGAGCAAGCATAAGGAACACACACTCTGTCGCCAGTATTGTTGCCTCAAACACTTTTTAATGAATTGAGACTAACCTGAATTTCTTGCTGAAGAAAAGGGTCTCCAGTAGTACAGTGCAAGGTATAATGGCCAGCTTTGTCATCTGCAAACAGAGTAGTCCGCCTCAGTGAAGCTCCATCAGGAAAAAGGCTAAATTGACCATCCACAATAGAAAGCAATAGCCTAGCAAGTTCATAAGATCTACCTGATAGAAACCAACAGAATTAAAACCCAGGGTAAGGTTCAAGAGTCCAATTGAAATCCCATTCAGAATTCCAAATCCGATAACAGTTCGAGAATCAATAGGTTTGTGCTCGAAAAACTTCATCCATAATGCCATGTGCAGGGAACAGAAAGTGACTAGTAGATGCCAACTTGTCAATGTTGTACCTGAAAGAAGAAAGCTCGTCAAGATATAGTTTTGTCACATCTTCCTCTATATCCACTTGTTCTGTGGTGATAAGGCACCTTAACAAAGACATTCATAACTAGAACACAAAATATGTTGTCATTGCATTTAGCACTTTCTACGTCAATTTGGATAACATAAGTGTAACACCTTCTAAATCGGTTTTCTGCAAGATTTTTATGCACTTTATAAGTTTTTTTGTGAGATTTGTGTGTACTTTATAATGTCTGAGATTCGCTATTACTGTCATCACAGGTTTAAGAATTTTGGGTTAGTTGGTTAAGCTCAATATGATGGTAGGCCATCACAAAGCATTTTGAATTAGTTGGTTAAGCTCAATGTGGTAGTAGACCAATAGTTGGGTCTGGGCCGTTACAAGTGATATCAGAATAGACTCTGAGCAGATTCTACACTACTTGGGGTCCTGGACTGTGATTCTGCTCTATTTGTATTCGGGCTGTAATGAGGATATCGCGTCTTTAAAGGAGAGAGTCTGTAAAGCCCTTCCACATCGTTCTTTGTAAGATTTGTATGCATTTTATGGCTTGGATTCACTAGTACTGAACTTAAACATTTTCGGTCAATTGATTACGCTCAATGTAGTTGTACACTTTATAATGGCTTGGGTTTGCTACTAGTGTCATCACGGACTTAAACATTTTGAGTCAATTGATTAGAGTCAATGTGGTGACAAGCCAGTAGTTGGGTTTTGAGTCGTTACACGTTCTGTCATGCTTGAGAATCTAAAATGACACCAAATAAGTTGATATATAGAAATAGAGAACCACATAATGAGACAGATCATACAACCTTTTGAAAAAAAAAGGGAAAAGAAAAAGAAGAAGAAAGATTGAAATCAAACAAACCACAAACATGTTGATCAAACAATCTAAATAAACATTTATGATATTTTTTCGTTCACTGACATTGCTAGCCAATCTATCAATGATTTGACAGCAGATCTGGTCTACGAGAAGTTAACAAGGAAAGCAGCAAGACCAAATTATTCCCAATTTGACAAGAACCCTCCACCCCTTCCCCCTTGTTGGTAATTTATGCTTCACATTCTATCTCTCCCCCTCGAACAGTACTATAGTGCAAGATCGCAGAAATACTTTCCAATTTGTTAAAACTACAGCGACATCATAATTACTCAAACCTTCTTTCTCTATCTCGTACACAGCGTGCATAAATTAGCACAATAATTTTCTAGCAACAGAAAATGTAGTCTTAACATCCAACTGAGAACATGAATCTACAATTAAAATGTGCTCACACAGTCAGGATCAATCTGACCATCAAAAATAACTTATTCTACAAAAACAGTGGGCGCAACAATTCTATACAGATCACCAAAGAAAAAAAAAAAAAAAAACTGTTGCATTAACTCACCGAAATTGAAATGAAAAGTGCTCATGAGCGCTTTGTTACAAATGACAATTGAGACGGATGAAACCACGGATAGGGTTAAAGCCCCAATGGTCCCTAGCTGAAACCCTCTGCTCTCACTCATCTTCCTTCCGGTCCTAATTACATCCAAAAACAATCACAATTAGTCAATTAATCATCAAAACACGCATAACAAAGCAACAAAAAATCACTTCATCAGTTACATGAAAAAAAAAAAAAGAAAAAACCCTCACTTAGATTCAAATTACACCCAAAAACAGTCACAATTAGTCAATCAATCATCAAAACACACATAACAAAGCAACAAAAAATCACTTCATCAGTTACATGAAAAAAAAAAAAAAAAAGGAAAAAAACCTCGCTTAGATTCAAATTACAAAATCATCGTACCTGGCCTTTGACCGCTTACCAGTTAGGTGAGAAAACCTCAGAAGCTTCAGCGTTGAAATTTACTAATCTGTGTGTCTCTATATCAATTAGACATATATGTGGTGTGTTTGTGTGAGTTAGTGTGTGCTCGCGCGCGCGAATTAATTATAGATTACGGGTGGATCTTATTGATCTTTTACGTCAAAGTGTGTCAAAGGTTTTGCAGTGACTTTAGCCAGTTCATTTACAGAGTTACAGTTCGATTTTTGCGTGTGAAAACATCAAACTTTGTCTGACCAAAATGGAAAATAAAATAAAACTTTATGTATGTAATTTCGTTACAATTTTACCCATTATCGTTTATTTGAGATAAATTAGCCCTAACTGTTAATTTTGTATAATCATTAATTGAACCTCTACTTGTTAAGAGTGTGTTTGCCTGTGTTTTTTTTAAAGCTATATATAAACAATTGATGCTTATAAATAAATAATAAATAAATAAATAATATTTATATAAAATGTGCTTATAAAATATATGCTTATGAGCAAATTAAGGATATATCATTAATTAAGAGTTACTTTTGTCTCTTTAAAAAATATAAATATATTTTTATTTGGTCAACTCTTATAACTTATAAACAGTAAAAAAAGAAGTTAAAATTGGCATCTTTTTTATTATTTATAGGCCAACTTTATTTATTTATATATAAAAACTTATTTGGTTCTGTTTATTTTGAGCCTTATGCGTCCCAACAGTGGAGGTTTATGACACCAAAATAAGCAGAGTCCAATAGGCTTAAGTTTGATCTACTTAGAAGTATTCTCAAACATCTTCTAAATCAAGAGGTCACAATTTTAGTCATAAAAAAGTAAATTTGTCTGCATTTCATGTAACATTTAGTGTGTTTTTTGTTTTTAAAAAACATAAGGTTAAAACGACACAAAATTATTAATTGTACAATTAATTTATCATAAATAAAAGGTAAGTTATAAAATTATTACTTATTAACAATAACAAAAGTTTGGTGTTGTTTATACCAAGATATATGTGTGCGTATGTATTTAGTGTATGTTTAAGGGCCCGTTTGGATTGTTTTTTTTTTAAATATTTTTTTAATAGTTTTTAAAAAATAATTTTTTAAAAAAAATTAAAAATTTGGCATTTAAAAAAATTGTAGTTAAGTTTTTTTTTAAAATTTCAATTTTTTTAGAAATTAAATTAAATAATTATCATAAATTTAATACAATTTTTTAAAAATATATATTTTTTTAAAAAAAAATCAATCCAAACATGTCTAAGTCAAACTTGAGGAGAAAGTGAAGAAACGTGGGAGCACCTTCATCAGCGGCGAACGCGGGGGCAGACCCTTGTCTTTAAAAAGAATCAAATCTGTGAAAAGAAAAAGAAAAATTCATAGTTTATTCGCGACTTAAGCATTTCTTATCATTATTAAATGAGTTTTTGGAAATTAATTGAGAGAGTGTGCGACACGCCCTTCATGCGCGTGGAGGAAAGTGGAGGAGATCAGCCACGGTGGAAACGTAAGACTTGGGCCCCACAACGGCGTCGTTATCCCAAAGGAGACCGCGTTTGGTTTATTCAACAATCTCCCCTTCACAGTCAACAAAACCACCTGCGAGAAAAAAAATTTAAATAGTCAAAAAAAGCCATTTGTTAATACCTAATTAATCAAAATCAAGTCTTGATATAGATATATATATATAGATATATATTACATATGTATAAATATACACATAAAGCATTGCATTTTCATAAGGTTTAGGGTTTCTTTAAACTGTTGCGAGAATTGGATGGAAAATTCAGAGGATTTAGGCAACGTGGAGGTGAACGGAGATGGAAGGAATATTGTTACTACAGCAGCGTCGACGTCATCGGCGGCGGCGGCCGCGACCACGGCTACGGCGGCGAGAGGCGGCTCTTCGTACAAATTATTTGGTCGGGAGAGTTCAATACACCAGATGATGGGTGGCGGCAAAGGTAAGCTTGTTCATTTTTGGTCTCTTTTTCCTTTTTCCTTAAGTTATTGTGTTGTTAATTTGACAATAAATGCATTATTGTTCACTAATCGCCTTGAATTAATTATGAGTTTTTAATATGTTTACTTGTAACTACATATGAAAATGATAATTAAGTTAGGTGATAATTTTGGGTACTCGTACTACAGATCGGTTTTGTAGAGCAAATGCTAGCTGTGGTCTCTCTCTTCAGTTTTATTAGCATAAGTTGACAATGAGGTATTAGGAAAAAGGGTAGTCGCGTACATGAAGTGCTTAGTTATGCACAGACTCTAATCGAAGAATCCTATTTTTGCAGGAGATTGTTTTTGCAACGTGAACCTATTATCTATAGAAATAAGTGAGCGTTGTATTTGTGATTAACTTAAAGTTCTAAATTACGTGGTAAATGTGATAGAGGTTGTATATTTTACCTGATTTACGCCTCTCCTGAATGCCACCTCTTCAGTCTTCCCCAAGACTTGTTGGTGTAGTCATAGTTAGTAGAAAAAGTGGGAGCTATAGTGATTGGAAATAATTGTTGAACTAGAGATGAGCTAGTTGGTATTTCTGTTTTATTTACATCTTTCCAGCTTGCTTTGCTCGATCATTTAAAACTAGGTTGACATTCTGTTGTTTAACCCTGCTTTTAGCTGCTGATGTTATCTTATGGAGGCGGCGGCGTGTTTCTTTTGGCATCATTGTTGCTGCAACTGTGGCTTGGTTCTTATTCGAGCGCTCAGGGTTATCATTTTTATCAATTTGTTCTGACGTCTTACTGATCTTAGTTGTCCTGCTCTTCGTTCGTGCCAACTATGCTGCTTTCAGAAATAAGTTTGTGTCTTCTACTCTTTCTACTAGCAATTATATATGTCTTCTATTGTTTGTTCATGGATATTGAGTTAGATTCATCTTTCTCTTTTGCACAGACAACCCGTTATATTACCTGAACTAGTCTTGTCTGAAGAAATGGTTAACAGTGCTGCTGCATCGTTTCGTGTCAAAATCAATTATATGCTGCTTATGGCCCACGATATCACCCTTGGCAAAGACTTCAAAATCTTTTTCAAGGTTAGTGATAACTGCATATGGTTGAGGGAAGCAGTGATGTCAATGGCTCCCCCAGATTGAAAGAATGTAGACTTGATCGTTGTCTTTAGGTGCAATATATAATGATGCATGGCCATGTAGGACATCAGCCTAATGGATCAAAGGAGGAGCCATCCCTTGGAATTGCTTGCTAATTGCATTTGAGTGCATTGAGAGGGTGAGCAAGGAGACAGGAGGAGGGATTTACATGATACACATACCAAGGACGTGTGGAGGAGATACTAGTGTAGTCTGCCAATATTCAAGACTATAAGCTGGATAATTAAGTATTCCATCTTGATGGAGAGTAACCGGAATATTGCATTTCCATCTTTTAGCACTTAAAATATATTTCAGAGCTGGAACTCCATTTGAGGAATAATGTTTTCGAGATGCCTTTGTTTGGATTGGTTTTAGGAGCACATAGGACTTCGATCTATCGTCTATTGCCTCATGCATCATTGGTTCTTATACTCTCTTTATGAGTTAACAAATACAATTGAGGGTCTGAGGAAATCCATATGTGATCTTTTCTTAACTTGTGCACTTCTTATGACTATGAACTATTGACCAATAATTTGTAAAATCTGCAGGTGGTAACTTTTTTATGGCTATTATCTGTTGTTGGCAGCCTATTGTCTTTCTTCACACTCTCATATATAGGTATATTGTTTTACTGTTCTGACCAATGCACGCGTGATGTTTTTTTCAGAATGAACTCTTTTTGCTTGTTTGCTTATGCAGTTGCATGAGATTGTGTATTCTGGGTGCAGTTTCCTGGCCTATTATTCCTTTGTATAAATGCGGTTCAGTCTAAGATGATAATGGTGCATATTTGATGCCATATGATTTTCTTCTGAGCAGTCTATTACATATAAGATCGATTTCTCATTTCTGCATCTTGTATGATAACCTTTTTGTGCATGCCAAAGCTTTTGTAGGCTCCTTGTTGTCTCGGGTTATCTCTATATTCCTGCTTAATATTGTAAACAACATCAACTATGATCTCCTCAATTTAATATGTTGGTATTGTGTTGACATTGGCAAATCATTCTTCAAGGGAAAAGCCATTAAGTTAACATGCATGATTTCACTGGATAATAGTGGAGAATTTGCTCTTAATGTGCTTAAACTTGATCAGACTTTTCCACTCGTGGCATGATGAGAGTTGAAAGTCTATCCTTGCTAGTAGTTATGATGTGTTTGAACTACAAAATGTCACCCGGTTTCTCACAATTTTCGTCTTTCATTTGGTATCAGGAATTATCATGTTCATCACAATCCCAGCTTTGTTCAATAAATTTGAAGATCATGTAGATCATTATGCTGGAATGCTTCATCGAAAATTTTCAAAGCACTATAAAGTAGTGGATGAGAGTCTAATGAGTAGGATACCAAGGAATTTGCCCAGGGACAAAGATTCATAATGGAAGATGACAAGGAGTTACCATCACACAGCCATCACTCATGAGCAGCAACATTCTTTCCTTTCCCTGTCCATGGAGAGAACAATGTGCTGTTATCTCTGCATACGTGCCTCAGTCTTCTTGACTAGCAGAGTGGATAAGATGGTCATGTTTAACTTGACAACTTTGTGGAGTTAAAGAGTTGCTGCTGTTAATTCAGTTTTCTCTCGTTGGTTTGGTGTAAAGATCCTTCTACTTGTGATGCAACTCCCTGAATTAGTTAAGCTCCATTGTTTGCTGCGAAAATATTTTCCTATTTTTTCAGTGTTTAGTAGCATTAGAAAATAAGTCAACTAAAAAAATATTTTCCAATCAACGGGAAACTTCAGCTATAAATGAAGAAAAATGTTTTGAGTAGAAAAGAAGAAGAAAACATTTTTCTTACAGCAACTCTTTTCTCTCTTCTACTAGGCCTGCTCTGTCCTAACTGTTGCCTTACCCCTGTACTTTTAAATAAATAAAAACTAAAAATTTAAAATTTAAAAATTCAAAAGAATTAAAAATTAAAAATTAAAAATTAAAAAACAAAAATTAGGAAATAGAAAATTGAATTATTAAACTATTAGAAATTTAAAAAAATAAAGAATTTAAAATATAAAAATTAAAAATATATAATAAAAATAGAAAAATAAAAAATAAAATGTTAAAAATAAAAGGTAATTTTAGTTTTTTATTTTTATTTTATTTTTTTATTTTTTTATTTTCAATTTTTATCTTTTATCTTTTATCTTTTATCTTTTATTTTATATTTTATGTTTTATTTCTTATATTTAACTTTCAATTTAAATAATATGTTTAAAATGTATTTTCTTGATAAAATTTCTTATTAAGAATGTTTTGCAAGTGTCATAACAAGCACTAGAAAATATTTTTTTGAGTAATAATAAAATACCAAAAAATATTCTATTTAAAAAAAAAAAAAATTTCCCTCAGCATATTATTTTCTTCCAAACAAATGGAGCTCCTAGTCAGACATGAATTTCCTATAATCAAAACAAAGATTCAATAAGTGAAAAAAAAAATCTCGTAATCAAATCTAACCATAACAATCCTCTGCATTTTCTCTCATGCTTCTCTCTCTCTCTCTCTCTCGAACCCTCTCCTTTTTGAAAACCCTAGGCCTCTCCCCCTCTTTTGTGTGGTCAACTCACTGAGGCCCGCACCCCTTTCTTCTCTCCTTTCCGTCTTTCATCCCGTTTAGTCCCCATGGCTTTAAACAGGATCTTCTTGTTGTTTCTCCCTGAAATTGAACCACCAAACTTAGATCTGAAAAGTTCTCTCTTTTCTTTTTTTTTTTTGGTGGTGGTCTAACATTGATCTCCTATGATTCTGCTCTTTTGTCCATTTTCCCTATGTGGAGTGTGCTTTAATGGAAGGATCCATGCTTACTTCTTGGTATGTGTTACCACTTTTTCTTAGGTCTTTCTACCCTCTTGCCAGCCTCTTCCACCATTGTTGGTGGTTTGTCAAAAGGTGATAAAGTGGTTTCAATCATCACTTGTTCAATCCCAGGACTTCGGGGGTCCTTTTCCTCTCGTGAAGGGTCTCGACCATTGGATGTGGAATCTTCTTTGAGGGGAAGGGGGACGGGGAACTTTAGCAAAGACACAAACGGGCCATGGCCATACAATTTTTTTTTGAAAAAAGATAAATATATGATGTAATTGTTTTTTTATAAAAAAATATTAAAAAATTTTGTAATTACCCCTTCCCCCAACCACCAACCAAACTAATTTAATTTGTATAAATTGAGTTCTAATTTTTTTATGATAAATCTAATTTAAATGTTAATTGAATTATGCAATTTATATAAATATCAGTCTTATTTTCCTTTACTTCTCATAGAAATCTAATTTATTCTTACCAATTTAAGTAGAAATTTCTCAAGTCTCAATTCATTATTTTTTTTAATAAAAGAATATCGAAGGAGTATTGTAACTGAAGTATATTATTGTACTAGTTTGATTTGTTTTTATTTTAAAAAATATTTTTTTTTATTTGAACATATTTTATGACATTTGAAAATAAATATGCATTTTAATAGTTTTTAAATACATTTTCACATATTCGTTCTAACGTTTATAATTCGCCCTCCAAAGTGTTTTCTTGGTCCACAACTACTTGGGCCTGGCCTTTTGCCAGGATGCTACAACCCATCAAGCATATTTCTGTTTGGTTCATGGTTCTTTTGGCTGTTTCACTATGCTTTGAAACATGTTCCTTTTGGGTAAAGTTTGAGTTTGGCTTGGCAACCATTTTGAGATTAGATGTTCTTGGAATGTTTGGCATGGTTCTCTTCTCTTGGTCCATGGGGATTTCAAGTCGGAGCTTTGTCGGCGGCGACTGCTAGCCACTGTATCTTGGCTTTGTTTTTACATTTGTTGTATCGTTGTTTTAGGCCTTTGGTCAGGCCTCTATCGGTTATAGTGTTTTCGGCCTCGGCCCTCCTTGCGTGTATTTTGTGGGAATTGATGCTATGCACCGGCAACGTGCACCTACGGCTGTGAAATCATGCACTACATGATGCCTTTTTCTTTTTTTAGCTTCCAATTCTTCTCTTCTCTCCTTTGCTTCACAACAGCAACAAAATATCACAAAATCCTAAATACAATTCTTCAATTCAATTTATTTAACAATTCAACAAAGATATCAAATCAAAATCGTAACTCAAATTAATCAAAATGACTGAAGCAACAACGTCCAAAGAAATAGAAAACATCAAACCCAAAGCAACAACGTCTAAAGAAAAAAAAAATCGAATCTGATGGTACCATTCTCTCCCTGCAAAAATTTAATTGAATTTATATATGTGCTTATGTCTTTCCACTAGGCATGATCGTATTATGAATGATATAGCTGGTTGTTCAAATATATAATACCTAGAATTACCTGTAATTCAACTAAATTTTTACTGCATAAACATTTGTAACTTTGAATTATAAGTTATGAACAAAAATATAAATTTGATTAAGCTTTTCATAAACAAGCAGAGATTAAATAGTGAATAAATAGTTCTGGTATTGAATAAATAGTGTTTTTACATTAAACAAACATCTCTGACTATTTGAGCACTAGTAGTTTTCAAATAGTGTAAAGGTCTGTAAATTTTATTGAAAAAACAGCTTATGAGCTATGAACAAACATAGTTTTCATACTGAACAAACATTTGTTATTGTTTCAAAAAAATTGCTTTTTGAATTTTACTGAACAAGTAGCTTATCAGTACTGAACAAACAGTGTTTTTAGATTAAACAAACATCTCTGACTATTTGTGTATTTATAGTTTTCAAATATTGTGAACGTCTGCAAATTCTACTAAACAAACAGCTTTTGAGCTATGAACAAACATAGTTTTCATACTAAACAAATATTTGTTATTGTTTCAAAAAATTTGCTTTCTGAATTTTACTGAACAAATAGTTTATCAGTATTGAAGAAATATCTCTCACTGTTTCAACTGATAGGGGATACCAATGATTTAAACATTATGAAAGCTGAAACATCAATTTAATAGGCAAAAAGGTGTTTAGTGAGAAAGATGTATTCCAAAAGTACAATGATTACGTATATACAATAGGATTTGGTGTGAGAAAAAGAAATGAAAGATACAAAAGAAACACTAAAATAATGTTGCAAAGAGAATTTTGTAACAACAAAAGTGGAGAGAAGGATAAAAGGCACATTGCAGAAAAAGCTTTCACTAAGATAGATGCTAGGACAAATTGCAAAGTAAAAATTAGATTCAAGATTGGAGATGATGATATTTGGGAAGTAGTGAAGCATGAAATGGTACATAACCATAAATGACTAGCCTTGGCAAGAGATATATGATAAGATCATATAGACAACTCGAAAAAGAAAATATTGAGATCTTTAAAAAAATGAAGAAAGTTGGGATAAAAGTGGCTAACTGGTTTAGTGCGACAGCAAATAAGGTTGAAGGAATTCATAGATTGCCATATACAAAGAGAGACATCTATAATGCCATAGCAACACATAATAAAAAGTATTTAGAAGGTTTGATTGCAAAACTTTGATTACAATATTCTCCAATAGAATGAAAAGTAAAGCTGATTTTTCTTATGATTTCAAATTGGATGAACAAAGAACAATGACAAGTTTCTTTTTTAGAGAGTCTAGGACGAAATATGATTACTCATTATTTGGAGATTTATGTGTGTTTGACACAACTTACTAAACAAACAAGTATGAGATGATTTGTGCACCATTTATGGGAATAAACAGCCATAGTTTCAATGTGATGTTTGGCATTGGATTTTTAGCAAATGAGAAGGAAGAATTTTTCATTTGGCTTTTTTCAAAAGTTCCTTGATTCTATGGAAGGAAAACAGCTAGCATAATGACAGATCAAGCTTTTTCTAAGCTCGGAGTGATATAATGAATCTTCTCCCAAACTTATCACAGACTTTGCCTTTGGCACATTGGAGAAAATTCAAAGAAGCACATAAACCACTTGAGAATCAAGGATCGATTTCTAGATCAATTTGATTACGTGCTGAAGAATTTTGAAAGCATTGTTGAATTTGAGTATCGTTGGCAAAAGTATCATAATTAAATTTTTTGTTATTTTTTCATCTGACAAATATATACCTCACATACATAAAACCACTTAACAAATAGTTATGTAACACTGAACAAATGGTTACCAGACACTGAACAAACAGATTTTTTGTTTGCATCTGCAGGTTAATGACAGACTACAATTGTGCAGAAAATAGTTGGCTTGAAACTCTTTACAGCAAGAAACAAAAGTGGTGTCCTGCCTATTCCAAGCATGTCTTCTCTGGTGGTGCACTTTCATCACAAAGGAGCAAGAGCACAAACAATGCATTGTCAAGGAAAATGGTGTCTTTTGCTACTTGATGTGATTTCTACAACATGTTTTGCCAAGTCATATCTGAATGGAGAGAATATGGAGGATTTTAGACGCTTTAATGGCTTTTCGAAGATTGCACTGCAACATGTTCGATTGCTTGAAAATGCCGCAAAAGTATATTCATTGAAAATGTACTGGTACTTCGAGGGTCAATTCATTCAAGGAACTACGTACAACTATAGGCCTATAGTTATGAACCCGTTAAACGAGACATATGAGCTTTGAAGAAGCAAGGCAGACTTATTCAGGCATAGAGTAGTTTTTAACAATGTCACTTGACACATTAATTGCACTTGTCAAAAGTTTGAAGAAATGGGCATGTTATGCAAACATAGCCTTAGGATTTTGCACATGAGATGCATAGAAACACTCCCAGATGCATACATTTTGCAAAGGTGGACAAAAGATGTCAAGTGCACCAGAAAGAAAAAAGATGACAATACTTCCATAAGCAGTACAAATAGCAGAAATTCAACAACTTCTTGTCTCATATGAAGGCTAAAAATAAAGAGAAAGTTTGACATGCTGATAGATTCAAGTGGAGACAATCAGAAGGTTAGGCAAATATGTGAAGATCAATTTCAAATAATGACAAGATTAGTTGAAAAAGTAATTAGATCCACAAAACTATAAATAACAAATGGTAATGAAGATTTTACTGCCTCCACCATATGAGATCCAAGTACTTCCAGAAAGAAAGGAGAGAGAAATGAGAGGAAGAAGAGCACATCTGAGAAGAAATGCAATGAAGCAAGAGCAAGAATACAAAGACAAAACAAATCTCAATCAGTCAACAAAAATGGAACTGAGGTAAAAACTTTACAATATATTTACTGAACAAATCATGTATGGCTATTGAATAAATAGTTACAACTTATTGAACAAACATCACTTATTGAGCTGATACTAACAAAATAATATGTTCTCTTCATTTCAGGTAATAAAAACTCAACAAGAGGTTGTCAAACAAATTTTCTTGCATGGAAATACAACTGATCCATGTCTTGCAATTCAAGATCATAGTTATTAATCAGAATTGTGGATAATAGAAAATATAGAGGCTAATGGTCTATTGATTGCAAATCCAAGCACACAATAGAATGTCATTGAGAAATTTTTTTTTTTCAGTTTATGATTCTTTTACTATCTTGTCCACTCTTTTAATAATGTTCCAACCCTTTTTATTTCACTCATTTTTTCCTTTATATTTGAATTCAATGACTTACCTCTTTCTTCAAAGTTAACTTTGATATAAAACCTTCCTTAATGGTTTATTACAGTTTACCATCTCTATCTTTCTTATCCCTTCCCTCCCTCCTCTTCTTCCTTTTTCAATTTCTTCCCCTTTCTTGTCTTCCTCCATCCTTAACTTTCTTTTTGTCAGGAACCTACTTCTCCTCCTTCATCCTACTGAACAGACAATAATAGTCTACTGAACAAATAATAATAGAAAACTTTTTCATTTCATTTTATGATTCTTTTAGAAAATTTTATATCAACAATTAGTCAAATTTGAGAAATAATATTATTTAGTGCTTCAGCACAATTTGACCAAATAAGCATTACACAATAAAATAACAAATCAAAAATAGTAACCAAACACACGATACCAATATACTGAACAAACATACATATTTCACTAAACAACTAGATATATTTCACTGAACAAATATCAAATTTGTACTGAACCCACTATACCAAACCACTATACTAAAACATCTAAACTAAACCATCACCATTTACACTTTCAACCATTTGTCTCCGAATATATCAACATCAAAATACAACCCCAACAAATTTGTTAGTAGTAACAAAATCAATACTAATCCCACTATACCAAACCACTGTACTAAAACATCTATACTAAACCATCACCAATTACACTTCCAACCATTTGTCCCTAAATATATCAATATCAAAAATCAACCCTATCAAATTTGCTAGTAGTAACAAATCCAATAACATGTTAGAAAATCCCATCACATAAGAGTTCTTTTTCAATTCTTTCTAGCTCTCCCTCATCCTCTGCCTCGACCTCTTCCTCGAGCTACTGCATTTGCAATGCTTGTCTTTGTCTTTTTACTCCTTTTCTACCTCTCTTCTTTTTTTTTCTTCTTCTTCTTCTTCAGCTCTTTTACGTTTCGTCTCTCTTTCTCGCATGAAAATCATCAAGTAAAGAGAAATGACTTGCATTGAGTTCTTCCAATATAGTACGAACAACATTCTCATCATGCATAAAAAATTCCAAAGCTATTATTCCTCTGAAGTCCTCCATAGTCTAAAAAAAAGAATAACCAGATGTAGAATAACATTCTAATATCCCAAAAACTGCAAACTTAAATAACTATACCTCTGTGAATGGGTTTCAGTGTTTCACTTCACCCCTGTACGTTTCCATATGCTTCATTGCGTAAACATCACAATCAACCCGATTATCCAAGTTCCGCCAACACATTTCTAACAGATCTGAAACATAATATAGAACTCCTTCATTTTTTGGATGCTTCCAACCCAACAAATACCTTGACAATGGTTTCTTCTACAATTCATTTCAACATATACAAAAACTATGAACAAATAGCAAAAGTATTATCAACAAAAATGAAGTTATGAACCAAATAACTATATTTTTACAACAATCTCAATATATTTTGCACAATAATGGGCATCATGTGATGCTATATTATCTAAAACTTGTAGCTTCTCATCTCTCAAATTGAAGCACACTACAACATAATGTTCATTATAACAAAATTGAATGAATACCTGCAATGACAAAAATTAAGATGTTAAACACACTGAACAAACATACTGTACAAAACATAATAACTTACTAAATCAACTTTGCTCGTCTTGATCCATTGGCACATATTTAGCTCAAATCAACTGCCTCTACAAACTTATAATAATAAACATCCTCACCCCAGTTCAAATTTGAATTTTTTAAAAGCATAGACTACCAAAAACAAAAGAAATCCATTGTCAACAATATCATCAACCAATGAAAAAAAAAAGCTTATTAACAAATAATATTGAATATCAATACTCACAAAAATATCAATTGACATGAAAAAGCATTTCGGATTTGACGGATTTGCAACCCTTTCCTTTATGTTAAGCAAATGACACAATGCACCTAAAATACTTTGTGTCACGAATTCAATAGGATTGAGTGACACAAAGTCTTTCCTTGTTAGAATATAACGCATATCAACTCCCAGACCAAACAATACTTGCCTACAAAATAAAAAAAATACAAGTTTAGAAAACTGTTGAATCCAAAAAAATTAACTAAAAAAAAATGTAACAAAATTCTCAGTCTCTTTTATAATTCTTCCTTTCATGTACAGGATTATACAATGCATAATCAAAAACCAACATATTATGGCTATTGAACTTCACATGATTTCCATTATATTTTGAAAAAAATGGAGACCTTAAGTTTCTAGGAACCTGAACAACTCTCTTCGGCCTCCTCTCCAACTCCTCCTTTTTTGCACCCAACTCCCTCTCTCCATTCCTCGTACAAATTGAAGAAACTAGATCAACAAACACTCTTTCCTTCTCTTTCTCAACACCTTCCCCCTCCTTCTTAACCCCTCCCCCGGCTTCTTATTATATTGTCTTGCGATATCAAATACCAGATCAGATATATCATCCTTCTGTCCATATTTTGGCGCGAAATACTATCTTGAGAAATCCCCAAACTAAAACAAGGAGAATTTCTAACATCCCTACTTCCAGCTTCTTCATATGACTTTCAAGATTCTTCATATGACTTACTAATTTGATCAATAACTCCTAAAACTCTTGGATCACTAAAAAACTCATCATCATCAACCTCACAAAAATCACATGGTTGGGATGGTGCACGTGGTGCTTGCGGAAAACAAACATTAGCTTTTGATTACAAGAACATAGAGATTGACTCTTGAAATGACTTTATCTTCTCACTATCCGGATATTTACTTTGCAACTCTTCAAGAACAACTTCAAGCTCAGCCAGTCCAGTAATAACCTTCTCCGGAACACTCACAAGTCTCGAAATATGCAATTGTAATTAACAACCAGTAAGGACAAAGCATGCACTCAATTACTGAACAAATAATATTATAACACTGAACAAACAATACTAAAATATTGAATAAAGAAAAATTCTAATACACAAACATGCTAACAGTTACTAAAAAATAAAAAAATCTAAAAAACATAGCACAACATATCAGTTACATAATGACTTTCCAAAAATATATCTTATAATTGTAAAAAAAACTTATCAGATGTGTTTTCATTTGAAAGCAACAACTCAGCAAAGTGAGGAAAAAAATGCACTCAATTAGTGAACAAATAGTATTATAATTAGAGGTGGCAAAACGAGTTGAGACTCGCGGGTCGACCCGCCTAACTCGTCAAAAAATAGGGTTAGGGTTGATGATTTAGTGACCCGCCAAATAAACGGGTCAACCTGACCCAACCCGCCAAATTGACGGGTCGGGTTGGGTCAACCCGCGGGTGACCCGTGAACCCGCCAAAATGACCTACATAACCCGCCAACCCGCCAAACGTGCAAAAACGACCCATGAACCCGCCTAACCCACATAACCCGCCAAAGCGACCCGTAAACCCGTCAAAAATGACCTGCGAACCCGCCAAAAACGACCGGCCTAACCCGCTATAATAACCCACCTAACCCACCAACCCATTAGGGTCGGGTTAGGGTTTAAAACCCCTGACCCGTTTATTAAACAGGTCAACCCGACCCAACCCGCCAACCCGCCGAACCCGTCGTAAACGGGTCGGGTTGACCCGCGGGTACCCGTTTGCCACTTCTAATTATAATACTGAACAAACAATACTAAAAATAAAAAATATAAAAAATACCCAGATTAATAATACACTTTTACCTCAAGATCAGAGCCACTTCTCCTTGAGTCGCGCTTATCCAGCTTTGCACGACTAGCTTCCTTCTTCGATGCATCCTCCTCTTCCTCTTCTACTTTACAATCAAATTTTTCTTACTCAAACAACTTACTCTTTATACTTCCATTTATAAAACCATTCCCAAAACACCCAGCATTAAGCTTATCCTTAACCCTTTTCTTGATTAATGTAGTAGTCCAACCAAACATGGTCGGATAACATCTATCAACACATCTATCAATACGAACAACCCTGTCCATATACAACAAATGTTGAAAAATCAACAGCCCTTGGTACCTCTCAGGCTTCTCGCTCCAATAAATAATAAAATCAGTTAGTGATTTCATAACAAATGCACGCCACTTCAACTCCCTAATTTTCCCACATCATATATAGACTTTATATCTATTTTGATTGGGGTAAATAAGGGCTGAAACCATATAAACCATAATTACACTTAAAAGTGTCCTCATGCCCTTGAAGCAATATCTTGCTCGGCATTGAAGTGGTAACAACTGGTTTCGTACAGCATTTCCAACATCTTCTCCATCAAACCACTCTATTTTCCATTGAACAATATATTTTTTAATTTTCAAAAGATTTTCATTGAAATTAATTCAATATCTTGACTACCCACAGGAAATCCTAAAGTATGATGAACATTAATTTCACCAACTTTAATATATTCATTCTTCCTAATCTCCAATCTCTTATTGTAAAGATTATACCGTTCACACAACTATCGATTGAGTTTCCAATTCAATTCACCGGCCTCCAAATACAACAAACATCCAAACCCAATATTCATCACTGCAGCTCTTTGATCATCATCAAGTGCCCTTATAAATTCCACAAAGCTTCAAATAGAACCTCTTGCTTGGAACACAAACTCCTCATCATCTTCTTCCTTTTTACCCTTATTTAACTTCTTTCTTCCAGATTGTTCATCATCCTTACTCTTTTTTTCAACATGCTTACTTTTCCCCAATACGCTCTTTTTTCCACCACACTCTTCTTTCTTTTTTGAGAATTTTTTTAATTATCATTTCTCTTCACCTTCCCCTTATCCTTTATCTTCTTCTTACCCTTCCCTTTCTCCTTTTGCTTCCTCTTACCTATATCCTTTTCCTTCTCCATATCATTCCCTTTCCCCATATCTTTCTCCTTCTCCACATCCCTCCCATCAACATTACCCATCTCTGCCTTAGAATCCTCCATTTCATAGTCTTTCTCACTCGACTCAACATCCATATTCCTCCTTGATCAATATACCTTTCTACTAACCTTCTTCTTTGTGTAATTTTTTCTCCAATGATATACATTGTTCTCTTTTCCTTTCTCTCCTTTCACCCTGGAACAAAAAAAACACACAAAAGTGAACAAACACTTCATATATAATCTTCAAAATTCTAGAAACACTTAATAATTACATATGAACTACTAGTTACCAGATACTGAACAAACATATAATCTGAACAAATGTCTCTCTACTAGACAATCAGATACTGAACAAACAAATGTCTATATGTCATTGAACTAAGTGATCCATTACCACTATTTCTAATTCTATAGTGCAAACATTAAAGAAACACAAACAATATACTCAAAAGCACCAAACACATTTACAAATATTGAACTATTTTCTTCAAACAAACCCATTTACAAATATCTGAACAAATGTTTATCTAACAGAAAAACAAATGACACACATAACCCATTGAACAAACAACTATCTATCGCTAAAAAAAAAATTTCCTACCTCACACATCTAAACATTACACATTCAAAAGCAACAACCCAACACAAACAAATATTTATCTAGTAGACAAAAAAATGACACACATAAACCATTGAACAAATAACTATCTGTCATTGAATAAAGAAATTTTCTGCCCTATACATACTTCCAAAAGTTACACATTCAAAAGCAATAACCCAACACAAACAAATGTTTATCTGGCAGACAAAAAAATGGCACACATAAACCACTGAACAAATAACTATCTGTCACTGAACAAAGAAATATTATGTTTGTGCTTTCAATTTCATGATATCTACTTTTATACCTATCTCTGGCTAACTTATTTTAATCTCCATTATCACTATTACTAACCTAAACACACATGCAAACATTAAACATTCAAAACTAAAAACCCAACACAAACAAATGCTTATTTGGCAAAAAAAAATGACACACATAAATTACTAAACAAACAACTATCTGTCACTGAACAAACAACCGTCAGTCACTGAACAAACAAATTTTTTGCTTGTGGTTTCAATTTCATGACATCTGCTTCTATACCTATCTTTGGCTAACTTATCTTAATCTCTATTACCACTATTACTAACTTATACACTCATACAAGTATTAAACATTCAAAAATAACAACCCAACACAAACAAATGTTTATCTAGCAAAAAACAAATGACACACATAAATCACTAAACAAACAACTATCACTAAACAAGTAACTATCTGTCACTGAACAAACAATTATCAGTCACTAAACAAACAAATTTTCTGTTTGTGCTTTCAATTTCATAATATCTACTTCTATACTTATATTTTGCTAACTTATCTTAATCTCTATTACCACTATTACTAACCTATACACAATGCAAACGTTAGACATTCAAAAGCAACAAATACATTTACGGATATTGAAAAAATAGCTAAAAAATCTAACTTATACACAAATGCAAACATTACACATATACAAATATACTACAAAAGCACATAAACACTGAATCAATAAACTACACTACAAATACTAAACACATACATACACATTAAACTGAACAACCACAAAAAATATTGAAAGAAAATAGAACAGACATTGTTAAGCTTCTCTCTTGTCATCATCATCACTTGAAGAAACAATGCAATGCAGCACAGCTAATGGAGGAATTTTCTCTCTAGCAAAAGGAACAAGTTGCATAACTTCATTATAAGAAGCCATAACCTTACAACACAACTCATAAACCAAAAATACACCAAAATTAGTGTGTCAAAACACAAAAATATGTAACAATAAACAACAATTAACCAAATAAAACCAAAACTAACCGTCAATGTACTACAACTACAACTAGAGAGCAAAAAACAAAGATTAAAAACCTCTTTGTGTGTTTTGCTTCATCCAAAAAATGTTGCTTCGTGCAATAGTCGTGCGTTCGACTATTTTTCAACAAGTTAATCCCTAAATCTTCGGCTATGTGTGGTGTGCAAGAGCAATAACCAAGAGCAAATACAAAGAAACGAAAAAGATGGTGCTTGTGAGATTGTTTAATTTTTTTTCACATATATATAAGTACGTGTTATAACATGCATGAAGGTGCATGTTTGTAAAGGTGCACCTTAGTGAGGGCGCACCTTATAATATATGGTGTTTTGTTGCCCATGTTTAGGCCTTTTTAAGGTTTCATTTGTATCTTTTTTTTATGTTTAATGAAATAATTTCTTGACCAAGAAAAGAAAGAAAGAAAGATTTAATTTCATTACCTTCAAACCCCAAAAAAAAAAAGTCATTACCTCCAACGTATCTTAACCTAGCAAACTCAATTTAAGGGTTTACTTGGCTCTAACTTTAGTTGATCAACTTTTTTAGACAAATGAAAGCACTTCTTGTGAAGTTAATAGTTCAAATAAATGTTTTAACCTTTTCCTGGAATAGTTTTTAAGTAAAAGTCAAAATTAAATAGGTAATTTTGTGTATGTGTAGGGGAGGGGAAGGGAAGGGTGCGGACTAAGGCCTAATTTGAAAATTATTTTCCAATTTTTTCTTATTGAAAACATTTTCCTTTTAAGTTTTCTAAAATTCAAAAAATGTGTTTTATTAACAAAATTGAAAATTGTTTTTTAGAAAATGAGAACTAAGAAAACTATGAAAATGCATTCGGTTAAATCATTTTCTCTTTATCTTCAACTTGATTGATGTTAAATATTACATTTTAAAAGTTTTTCTAGGCATATATCACATAAGATTTTTATGCTAAAAGGTATTATGGAAAAATATAATGGTAAACATAAATAATTCTTTTAATATAGTCAAACAAACCAAAATTTAATTCATAAAGAAGTTTCAGCATCCCATTAAACCATAATATGGTTAACAAGTTCAAAAAAACACAAAAATATTTCACGACACACATATATGTAAATCTAGACAATATTATACATAATTCATAATAGCAAAATAAGACTCATCAACATTCACATCTATTATTTCACATTTGTGTGGCAATTTGATATCTAAACTAAGCCATTTATGTTGATTGGGTAGCGTCAACTTGTATATCCACTTGCTTTACACCTAATTCTTGCTCACTTAGGACCACAATATCTTCTCTTGGATATTCCTTAAATAGTTCATTTGCAACATGTTCCATACGAATGAAATTATGTATTGTGCAACAAACTGTTAGGATTTGCCTTTGGCGTCTAACCAGATAATTTGCATCAAGTTTAGACTAGAAATCTTTTTAAGTACTTCAAAACTCTGTTCAATTATATTATGCAATGTAGAATGCCTATGATTAAATATTCAAATTTTTTTTTGTGATTGTACTCTTTCCCGATTATTAGACATATGATATCTTTGCCATCTAAATGGAGCAAGGAATCTAGCCATATTGGGATAGCTATAATCAATGAGAATATGCTTTAATAAGCTCATTTGCTTTTGATTTTAATAGAGGATGAAACAAAGAAATTGCATTCGATCGTAACTACTGCAAACTTTCCTTGGTTTGTTAACTACCATCTTATGCAAAAGGAAACTCAAGCCTAGAAAAGGAGGAAGGTGTTGAAGAAGCAGAAGGAAAAGCTATAGATGAACACGAAGAATTTATGCTATGGGGAATGGATAAAGAAGGCTGTTGAGCTAAAGAACCAGAGGATTGAGAGTCAGTTTGGTTTTCCATTTTGGAGAGCCAAATTGACTTTTGCAACTTAAAAGTCAGTTATGAAAAAATAAGGGTGTTTAGTTTTTCATCTTAAAAGTTAGTCTAAACCAAAAGTCAACGGGGTTTTGGGCTTAAACGGAGAAGTTAAAATTTTTTACTTCTCCCTTTACAGTTTGCAGGAAGGAGTTTTCATTATTCTAATTATCTTGAATTATAATTATAATTAAAAATGAATAATGAATATAATATAATAATTAAAAATAAAATTAAGTGTCCAAATTTAATTTAAAAAATAATAAAATTTAATAAAATATAATAATAAATAATTAATAATTTTAATAATAAATAAAATTAATAAAAATATAATTTATTTAATAATTACTAAAAAATAATTATTACTTAACTATAATTTCTTTGAAAATTGTTCAAATAAGTTAAAATATAATTAAAATTAAAAATATATTATATAGAGCAAATAATAGTTTATTATTAAAAGTGTTAAAATGTCACTTTTAGTAATTTAAACAACTAATAATTATTATTAATATAAAACCAAATATCATTTTATTTAATAAAAGTCCGTTTCTAAACTGTCTTTTTCTAAACGGTATTTTCAAACTAAAAGCCAAACTAGCTTTAAAAGGAATCTTAGCATTCAAGACTTCTGATCTTATTGAAAGGTCTGGCCTCCATTGTTGCTTCTCAAGACTAGTATCAAAGTCCTTGTAACGATCTAGGCTCAGTTACTAGTCTGCTATGGCAAATGAATCTAATCAACTGGTCATTACATATTCTCTTCCTTAAAGAGATGAGATTCTCGTCTCTACTCAAGCACAAACAAAATAGAACCACAATCCAGGATTCCAGGTGGCTACCACAAGTGAGTTTAATCAACTAGCTATTCTAGATTTTCCTCTTAAAGAGGTGACATCCTCGTCACGGCCCAAATACAAAAAGAACAAAACTACAGTCCAGGATTCGAGACAACGAGGAATATATCTACAGCTTGTTCTAATATCTCTTGTAATAATCCAAGATGAACTACTGGTCGGTCATCACAAGTGAGCATAATTAACTAGCCCAAAATGTTTAAGCCCATGATGAGAATAGTTGAAAACACAAGCCATTTTAAAATGTACACAAATTTCATTAAGAATTGATATACGAGGTGTTACAGTCCTTTGCCTTGATCTTTCTCCCAATCCATTTAGCCGTGTCATGTGATTCTTCCATAACTTCCTTTGATTTTGCAATTCTTTTAGCTGCTGCAATAGTTTTAGCTGCGACCATTACAACAAAAGTTGCCGCCTACTCCCTTAAAAATTAAACCAAAAAAGTTAATTAATGATTCACACAACAAAGAAATTTGAGATGGATTACCAAAACTCAGAAGAAGAATAAGTTCAAAAGTAAAATTCAAACTTATTAAAAACCCGAAAAGTAAAAATCAAACAAATTTCATACCTCGGATCGAAGTCTAACAAGAACTAGAAAGAATAAGCAAGAAAAAAAAAAAAAAGAATCAGGTTTTAAGATCCAAAATTGGTGTTCAACTTGTTACTTCGCTAAGAATCACTTTTCATGACGCAAAAAATAAGAGAAAAAGAAGATAGGGTTCACAATATTGTCTTAGTTACATAACTAGAGAGAGACCCGTGTAGTTAAAAAATAATATAATGACCATAAACGTAAATTAAATGTACAAAAAAGTTATAAATATGAGAGACTTTTGTTGTCAAAGATGAGAAAAAAATAAAATAAGACAAATATAACAAATATAAATAACAAAGTATAGTTATGTCAAAATTAAAACATGAAAGTTCGATATAATGAAGAAAGTTACATAATAGATGGTAATATTTCTCATGATATTAGATTTTTAATTTCTAAGAAAACACCTTTTGAAGGTCTTATGTGATACATGTGATGATGTAGTACTGTTAGGATTTTTTTGAATTGAAATTTTAAATTCTCTAAGTGTTGCTTTGGATTGAAGTTCACAAAAATCTCCTTGCATTACATTAAGTGCTTGTTGAACTACAACCCAACCTCTAGAAATAAAGATCGAGGAATGGCTCATTCTTTGAATCCTAACATTAAAGTTACGTAATGTTGTTTGAAAAATAACATCTTCTAATCGAACTATGCCAGTATCTCTGACAAATTGACTGGATATAGGCTGCGGATAAAATTTAATAAGTGATGAAAAAAAGTAAAAGTAATATATGATTAAGGATTAATAACTAATATAATACATAGACAAAATACTTTACCAAATTATTAAGCTGATTATTGCATGAAACACGTAGCACATTGACGCCTTCAGAGAAATTACGAAGTAGTGATTGAATTTCTTTAGGCGACGCTTCAATACGAAATGGATTGATAGTCCTTGGCATAATATCTTTAAATATTAATATGATAAAATGTTAAAGTTGTTATGCAAAATGTAGAAATTATTTTTTATTTTGGATCAAGGAGCAAAAAGTAAAAAGGTGAAGTGAACAAGATGAATAGAAGAGCATTGTGAATTATAATTTGATTTTAGTTGTGATGAACTTGCATGAAAAGAAAGGTACCAACATGGAGTTCACATATAAAAGAAAAATATTGGAGATATAAAGCATGTAAGATATAAAATACCTATTTTGATGTGTCATTTTTGATGTTGTTGCTAGAAGCAACAAGGAGAATGAGTGGTTGAGGAAGAAGTGGTGATTCATTTGGCGTATATACAAATGGGAGACAATAATGAGAAGACTTCTATGTTCAAAAAGAAAAGTAACTAACATTGAGGTGTAGAAAAAGATATTTATTTTTCAATTGAATGTAGGCGTATTGTGGAAAACTTTTAATAGGTATATAAAATAAAATTATTATTTATATTATATTATTATTATTATTATTATTATTATTATTATTATTATTATGATCAATAGGTACTGAATATAGTAAAATGCACAATAACTGGCATTGAAGAGACTATTATGAAAAGAATGTGCATTCTGAGAATTTGCTGATATTTATGTGTTGTGAAGGAGTAAAAGCATATTGATTAGTTTTAAAAAATCGATAATGGAGCCTGTATATGAATTATATGCAGTAAATTGATGTTAATAGATACATTAGAGGAATCACAATGAGAAAAAAATTCTTATGGAATTAATATCCTATATAATAATACACTTCCCATATATACGTAATTTGACTTGATCTCATTTGGCCTGGTAATTCATATGCATTGAATTATTAATCATTAACTAGTCATTTCTAAACCCGTACTTTGCACGGACAAATCTTTTTATTATGTAGTATTCTTATAAAAAATTCAAATTATAATTACATTATAAAATCGAAATTAAATTCTAAATTCAGATTCCTAAATTTTGAGTCTTATTCTAATTTTAAAAAAAAATTATATATGTGACTGAAAAATTCAAATGAAAAATTCTCCAAGAGTCTTCATTGAGATACATAGATTTTGGTTCTATACTATGTGTCTCTAAAGCAATTTCACTACAAAGGACCTGTACAAGAGAACATAGTTAAGAAAAGTCACAAAGACAAAGCGGCAAAATTTTCAAGACTTGTAACCATGACCTCTATATATCTCACGAACTTATCCGTGTTTCCAACAAAACCTATGTTTCCTGAGACCTCAGGCCCATAAGGAAGGTGAGCTGATCTATCTGCAAACAAACTGGGCAATGCAGAAGTTGATGCTTGGCTGCCTCTTTGAGAGCTCATATCACTTCCAATACTCTCTGCTGAGAGCTTTCTAGCATGACAAATCATTTTTCCATGCTTTGGTGGTGGCAGAAGCTCCATCATATTCTCAGCAAGATAAGATGTGTAAGCGCAATTAAAGATCATATACATGAATTTATAATATAAAATTAAAAGACAATCGATAGCTGAAGTGCGTACCTCTTTGAACCATTATTATTAAAAAATAACTATTTCCTAGTTTAGGCTGGCTTAAATCTTCTTCTCTTGTCTCTACTCAAGATTAACAGACATTTATGAGAACAACTGTTAGGGTTCAGAGTAGGAGAAGGGACTTAGCCCTATTTATAATAAATTCTGATAACCCCACCTCTGAAAGACTTTATTAGAATATATAGGTCTATGCATAATAAAACTATATGGATTTATAAGATGGACTAAAATCAATATGATCACAAAAATAACTTGTGAACCAGCTATTCAGCTCATTCTATAAAACCAAAAATAATTAACGGTAGTCCACTTTAAAGAGAAATATTCCAACAGTCTCCCACTTAGGCAACATTAATTGTTTTATTTGTTTTTCAAAAATTTTTAAGAAAAGTATTTATTAGGCTGAATAGGAAATAGAATGTGGCCACAAATTTTAAAAGCATTCTGATTCACAAGATTATACTTCGAGCACAAATTCGGACTAATAGAATTGTTAAACATTGAATCATGGCAGTCATAGTATTCCACATTGACATAAGACTTTCTATAGTCACAAATGTCATCCAACCCTATTGCCATGGACCAAACATACAACAGCGTAGCAAGAAACTAGCACTAATATTTGATCAAAATGTGCTATTTCTTTGTCAATGCTCCATATGATTTCTCCAAGATTGGCATTCAAAGCAAGAGAAATCTATTATTCTTATTCTCACAAAATAGCATTCAACATGCTAGAGGAATAAACACATATTCTCACAAAACGGCAATCAACAGGTCAGAGGAAAGATTATTTTTAACGTCACAAAATGGTGATCAATAGGCTAGAGGAAAGGATACATATCTCCATCCACATGGTATCCTTATAGAGATATTAAACCAATAGAGGATCTTATTGCAATGGATACCAAACACAAGATCCTTAATAAAACATGAATATGAGTAATCACACTGTATCAATCATGTTGTGAAACATAAATCAACATGCTATTGTACAAATACACCAATGTGCAAAACCAAACATATAACAATGGGAACATTTAACAATATATAATAAAGTAAAACTTTCACTAGGCAATAGCATCAAATGATAATGAAAAATACTCATATTCTCATCATGTTTCACAAAGACTATAGGTCTAAGACCCTTTGTCAAGAGGTCAACTAGCATGTTATTAGTAGTAATTCATTATATATGATTGCTATTATTTTGACAAAATCTCTAACTACCAATAACTTGATATCTATATGTTTGCAAGTTTCAATGTTCTTATTATTCTTTGAGAATGAAGCACTTCTATTATCATAATAGATCTAGTAATAGAATGTATAATTCTCAAACCAGATATCATATTTTTAAGTCACATAGCATGAGCTGAGGCTTAATAACAAGCCACAAATTCGCATAGTTAAAGAGGCAAAAAGTTATTATTTAGCACTCTTCCAAGATATAACCCTCTGACTAACATAAAAATATGTCCAAAAGCAGATTTTCAATCATGTGAACATCCAACATAGTCAGAGTTAGAATGTCCAACCAACTTTAAATGATCTACTTTATAGTAAACAAGCATATAGTTTTGGTCTTTTGTAGGTATCTCATTACTTTCTTAGCAACAACCCAATAATCTCTTCTAGGATTTATTTAGTATCGACCAAAAACTCCTATCACAAAAGCATTAGTACATACTTGATCATCCAACAAGCTCTCAATAGCACTAGTATAAGACACATCTTTCACAGAATTGCTTTTTATATCACTTTGAGGATATAACTTCAAGTAGAGCTGATCATCTTTTACAACAAATGCACACAAGACTTACAATTTTTCACACCAAAATGCTTTGAAAACTCAATCAATGTAAGTATTTTGTAAAAGATTCAACAATTCCAAGAAACTCGTTTCGACAAAACTTAGTACCAAGAACAAAAGAACCCTCCTCAAGATCTTTCATATTAAAAGCCTTAAGTAAATATTGTTTAGCCTCATGGAGCATACACAAGTTATATATAAATAGTAGAATATCATCAACATACAATATTAGGAAGATAAATTTACTCCCACTAATCTTGAGGTGTATACATTGATCAGCTTTATTTTCCTCAAAACCATAAGATGTTACCTTTTCATCAAACGTCAAATACCTTTTCTTTAAGGCCTAATTCAAACTATAAATGGATTTTCTAAGTCTATAGACCATGTCTTTTTTACTAGTAACAATAAATTTTTTAGACTAGCTCATTGACATAGATCACCATTGAGGAAAGATGTTTCTACATCCACTTGATGCAACTGCAAGTTAAAATGTGTTACAAGAGTCATTATGACCCTAAAAAAAATCTTTTATAAAAAATATTTTATAGAAGTAGGTGAAATGGTTTTATTGTAATCCTATACCTTTTCTTTGGGAAAAGCCTTTTGTAACCAACCTCACATTTGACCTTTCAAACTTCTCTAGGGGATCTCTCTTGGTCTTGAAGATCGATTAGTAACCAATAGGGTTATGACTCTTAAGAAGATCAATAAGTTCCCAAATTTCATTATCCATCATAAATTGCATTTCATCTCTTATAGCACCCATCCATATGTCAGATTGATCCCTATTAGTAGCTTCCTGAAATGTAACCAAGTCAACTATATTGTCAGGTTGATAATCTCCCTCACTTAGGTAAATGAGATAGTCATCAGAGATGGCATGTCTTCTTTCTCTAATGGACCTTTTTAAATGTTGTTCATCATTAGTCTCATGAGGTTATGAACTTTCAACATGTAGATTTTCATTAGCTGTAACATGATCATCTACTATAGGGTACCCACTAGTATTTTATCTCTCAATGTGAGCAGAAGTACTAGCTTGACTACTTATTAGTAATGGAAGTGAGACAATTTCTCTATCATTATCCTTAATAACAGATTTAAAACATGCAACATTACTGACATCCAATTCTAAGAATTTGAGCACTTACGATTTGACAATTCTAGAACTACATGTAGAAGAGTAAAACCTATATCATTTAAAATGAGCTAAATACCCAATGAAATAATAACAAGTAGTCTTAGGGTCAATGGGTTTTTCATTTGGACTATAAATCCTTACCTCAATAGGACAACCCTAAACTCGTAAATTGTTCAAACTAAGTTTTCTCTCCAACCAAAATTCAAAATGAGATTTAGTGACATGCAAACACAGTTAAGTATATAACAAGTTATTTTAATGGATTCACCCCAAAGATACTCTAGTAGGTTAGTAACACTGATCATGCTCCTCATCATATCCTTAAGGGCTCGATTTCACCTTTTGACCAAACCACTTTGCTCAAGCTGCCAGGGATGGTACATTGGACAATAATCCCACAAATCATGTAAGTACTTGGCAAACAACCCTATATGCTACCAACCTTATACGCTATTAGAGACCCTATAGTGCTCACATCACTAGTTAGATATAACAATTTTCATAAGCTTTCCAAGTTGGTTTCCTACCTCAATCTTAAAAAGTTTAAATTTGTCAATACTTCAAGTTTTTCTTTAATTAAATAGAGGTATCCATAATGCAAAAACATCAATAAAAGTAACAAAATATTTATTACCACACAATATAATAGAATATGGCCCACTAAGATCTGTGTGTATCACTTCTAAAAGGTTAGAACTACGGGTAGCATATTTCTCCTTTTTTTAGCTTTAGAGAGCTCACCCTATGCACTCAATACAAGTTCCAAGATCATCAAAATGTAAAGAAGGTAAAATGTGTTACCTTTAATCAGTCTTTCCACTCTTTCTCTAAAAATTTGACCTAACTTTTAATCCCATAGTAAAGAAGAAGTTTCTTTAATAGACTTCTTTTTAGAAGCAAAGTTTTTGATATGAAAAGAGTCATAAGAAAACACAGTTGACATAAACTATTTGAAAACACATCCATCGACAATTTTGGAATTGAAAATAATTGTACTTTGTTGTTGTTAAAATTAAAACCATAACCAATATTGTCCAAAACAGAAACAGAAATTAAGTTCCATCTAAAAGACGCACATAAATTTTTTTAAACAAGTTCAAAACTAGTCTTTAAACGTAAACAACAAACCCTACGTATTCTATTCTAATAACAGTATTATTCCTAACTTTAACCTTAGATTATAATTCACTTGGCCTTCTTTTGCTTTCTTTATTTAAAAAAGACTTGAACTTAGTACAATGAGCTCTTGTGACCCCTTTTTTTTTTTTTAAAGAAGTAAGAGTTTTTATCAAACTTAGTGATAGCAGGTTTGGAAGTTGCTACATTGTGATTTCAATCTTGATCTAACCCTTACCACCATTTTAAAACCCTGGCCTCTTTTAGGAACATGACTCTTAGAATTCAAGGTACTAACATTATTAGAATAGGGATTAAGGTTGGAAACCAACAATGTGACCTCAGAGTTTCTACCTTTAATTTTGTTTCTCTTAGCAACACAATGGGTAATCTTTAGCCATCAACAGTCCAATATTCTTTGGTATCTCTCTCCTATAGCTATTAAGAGGTCTTTCACATTCTTGGTTTTGGACAAACCACTCGTTAAATATTTAGTTATAGTACTCTTCTATTGCTAGTAATATTCCCTTTTATCATTACTTTTATTAACTAAAGAGGCAGATGCATTAAAACATAGGGCTAAGTCAACATAAATTACATCCAAATAAAACTCAATATCCGCTTTCTATTTTTTAAAGTTTTGTCCATTTAAGAGTTCAAAGTAATGATTGTTCAGAACAAAAGAAATTATCTAAGAAAAGAATGCAACATCAATAAACATTCTGTATACATGCTATATTACAAAAGTAAGCATTACAAACAAAAGAGTCCAAGTACATCATTGTCATATCCACCTTTGGACAGATAATTTAACATGCAATTAGGCACTCTTTTAAGATAAAGTAATATATATATATAAGATCACCCCACTAAAAGAAAAGTCAACCACCTTTGGGCAATTAAGCTTCCTAACAATATTATAATCTTGTTTCATACTTTATATTTATGCTACCGGGCTAAAACCATATAATGATCTTCTTTGAGAGAGCATTGTGCACTTTACCATGGTAGTTTCCCAAATAAAACTAGAAAAGCCACAGATTTAATTGAGCAAATCACTTTGGCAAATTTGTCAACTTAAATCTATGCTGTCAACTCATTGAAAAAAATTAATTCTTAATATAATCACAAAATGCTATGTACATAATGAAGGATCTAATAGGGCATGCAAGACTAACCCTAGGTCAATTTTTAAATTATTAACCCTAGGCGCAATGGGAAAAACAACTTGCATATAGTAATACCACACATACATAGATAAACATGAAGACAAAGTAAAAATGTTAGAACAAATTTACCTCCTAGAGTAGAAAAATGACTAGACAATTTTACTGATTATCGAACTGCCTTTTGGACCTCGAATCGACAATCTAACTGTTCGATTTGAAGATCTAGAAGTGTAGAACATCCTCCTAAAATTTTAGCACGATCCAATAAGTGATGGATACCTGAACAAGCCTGGATATGAGATTGCGTAGATTGTGACGGGAAAAAAATAGTTTCTATCCTCTTGTGTTTTTCTCTCCAAAACCTCTATAAGAACAACCCAAAAACTTTTGATCTTCCCTATTATGACTAGGGAGATGTTATCAATAAGAAATAACCAAATTCTTGTTGAAAGAATTGGTTTTAGAATTGTAGAAGTCTGTTTTTGTTTTTGGTCGATCAAGAGAAGGAGAAGATGAGGAGAAGAGAATTTTTTCTTTTTTAAACTCCTCAAAGAACGTACGTACGCTAAAAAATATCTTTTACGTAGAAAAAGTTTCTGCATTTTATTAGGCTTAGTCGACCCCCTAATGTGTTGGTTTCATTTGTGATTTTGCATTGTATTTCTATATCTATTTTGAGGTGTTTTGTGCTCTATTAGGTGTATTAGTATAGCATTTATATCATATTTGAGCATATTAGGCTTTAGATATCTATAGTTGAGCTTAAAACATAAATGATACACTAAAGTGCACTTAACTTGTCTTTTAGGATAGATTTGAAACAATGCTTGGAGCTTAAAATGATGAAGGTGTGATGATAAAGCCAATTCAAAGGTTTTTTGGATGAGAAGAAAGCAAAAGATTGCATTTGCAAGCTCCTAGATGAATAACAGAGTAACCGAGCGAAACTGAGTGTAACGAGAGCCAAATTTGGAGCTTGCAACCAAAGGGGAAATGGAATAATTTTGGACATGTTATGGGGTGAAAAAGATGAATAAAATGTCTTGGGAGAATCCCAAAAGAGATACGAAGCCATAGAAAAAAACCGCGTGCAAATCGGAGCCAAAACGAAGCCGAACGGAGCAAAACAAGAAGAGCGACTGAGGGCCCTTCAGAGAACTGGTGCACCGGCTCACTAGGCCGGTAAAAATAGTGAGAAATCCTCCTTTGGTGGAATTGAGGTCCCTTGATACCAGTGCTCTGGTTAGGTGTTTTAGTAGTTGCGGAAAATTGGCTATATAAGCCCTCTTTTGGCCATTTTATAGGGGAACAAGTTGTATTCTTTCACCCCCATCTCCCAAAACCCTATTCCTCTCATCTCCCACCTCTCACATGCTCTTCCATACAAAAAATCACTTTGGAATCAAGTATTTAAGAGGATCAAACATGAGGATTTGGGCATAGCTTATAGATTGTAAAGATGTGGCTTCGGATAAAAGGGTAGCTTCTTTGTCTCTCTTTTATCCTAAGTTAATGTATGCTTGATTAGAGCTATGTAGGGTGATTTACTCTTGTATTTTGGATGATTATTACATTATTATTATGGGTATTTGATGGATTTATATATATGCTTGTGCTTAGGGTTTTGATTGGCAAATTTACATTCATGTCTATGTGTTTGTAGAAATGCCTCAACAATATAGCATGCGTATATTGAAGTCTATTTTGTTATTAACCATTTCTAAATCATTATGCTAGCATGTCTATGTGTTTTTGTGGTGATTATATGAAGTGGGTATGCTTATATGCATGTCTATGTGTGTGTTTTCATATTTAATATCATAAGCATATTTAATATCATAAATAGCTTCTATTGCATGCATGTAGGATGCAATTGCTTAAATTGGTGCAATTTAAGCATGTCTAGGTGTTTAGTAGTAGAATATTCTGGAGTATTCTCGAATACCATGCCATAGATGTGTTTGCCATGTGCCTTAATGTCTATTTCCGCTATTGTGATGGATCGATGGTGCACAACTAGAAACTAGCCCAGGTTGAGTCCCCTTTGGCTTTAAATCTAGCCAACAGGAGTCCAGATAGGTTTAGTTGACCTTAGTTCACTTAGGAAGTCTAGTTAGTCCACCCTAACACCCTAGGTTCATAAGGACCACGCCGTAGCTTTAAGTGGGGTGAAGCTTAAGGACAGACTCGCACCGAGTCCTAGGGCTAGATTGGGGAATTAATTAGAGGACTAAGTGCTAGGGTTGGATCGATCTACACTCACCTAGAACCTTATTGGCTAGCCCTAATTCCTAAGTCATAAAGCTCGCGTCATACTGCTAAGCATCGCCAACTAGGGACGGACCAGCACTGAGGCTTAGGGTACCAATTAGGAGGCTAATTATAGGTCTAGATTAAACCACTTTGAATAATCCATCAAGTAATCCTACCAAGACGTAGTAATCACCATAAACAAGACGTAATCACCTTAGTCCCCCATTTCTGACGTTTGAATCCCCTTAAATTACTTGGTTCCCCCGTCACACACACATCTTTTATTTCCTTGTCCTTAGTTTAGGTTTACTTTTCCCGAGCTCCCTTTAAATCAAAAACCCTAAAAACATTGTAGTTAGCATCTAAACACGTAGCTTTTAGGACACACTTAGCTTAGGACACCATACACGTTAGGCCTCCCCGTGGATTCGACCCTGCACTCGTACACACCATACTACACACGTCCCGTGTACTTGCGGGCTATTTAGACTTGTGCTCACGAATATCAATCACCCCCTTTAAGAGCTCTCTTAACAATAGAACTCCTAGGTAGACTCAGATTTTATCTTGAGGAGTTTACATTCAAGAAGAAGATCTTTAGGTGATGAGAGTTTCAAATTAAAAACAACTCTTGACCTAATCTTCTAGAATTTAAATCCCTACAGATCTTCTAGAATTAAGTGGGGCCCGCTCTCTCTTTCTTTTTTCCAAATTTGGACGCCTCCTTTACAAGACGACTTGACAAAAGTGAAATAATATAGCAACTCCATCCTAATTTGGACAAGTTACTCAAAAAGTCACATTTTGCACACCCAGAAGCTTTAGAAAAGAGACCTAAAAGCTTTAGGAAAGAGATTAAGTCACATTCTAAGAATCTACATTAAACTTTAGACCAATAAGAATTAAGAACAAATCTTATTTCTTATTTACAAGAATCCTAATGCAATTAGAACTCTTATGAAAACACGCATTTAACAATCGACCAATCCAAGAAAAGACTTCTTATGCTTAAAACAATGTTCGACTAGTAAAGGGACCAAAAGACATAACTACCCTTGGCTTCCAAAATGACCAAAATGCCTTTGCCTCTCATTAGGGGACATAATGACCATTTTGACCCTAGTCTATTTCACCACAAGACTAAATCCGCATTACAAGGATAATTACTGGATGCCAGAAGCTTTTTACAACAATAAATGACCTTTGTCTTTGACCTACTAAGCAAAATGACCAAAACGCCCCTCTATGTACATCTGTAGTCAAGGTTAGTCCTTTGACTGTACTATCACGTCTTTAACTACCTATAAACCTTGGAATAGCTAGTCCAAAATATCAATCATCTTCTGGTCACATTACTCTTGATCTCGAAAGTGACTTACAAGTTAAATGACCGATATACCCTTGAAGAGTTATACCACTAGATCTAGATTTAGATGATCATACGGACAAGACCAGGGGGGCACATAGAATCTACTATTACATATGCATGTCCCAACTGACCAGAACTCAACACGCAACGCACAGAGTTGTTGACCCTAGCTAAGCAAGGTCTCACTTATAGTGGATCAAAGTGTTAAACTCTGGCTCCATCAATTCATCCACATATGCTCAAATTGGAGAGCATTGATCACTTAGCAGCAGTAAGTATTGTGTTTTCTAACTTCGATTGTACGGTTACGAGAAAACTAACTTACAATGGTTCGGCCTAATGCGTAACGCATGCACTAGAGAGACAAATCTGGAAAGGGCTCCAATGACTTAGGTAGGTCACCCTTACAAGGAGACTTACTCACTATAACCTTTTCTTGGTAGAGTGCCCAGCATTATCATACGGTTATGGATTTATTTATGACATTACTAAGTCTAGACTTGGACCTACTATACATCCAGTCTTGCTATGCACCCAAGTCCTTAGTTAATTTAATAGGCCTTTACTAATGCACCACATAATCATACGCCAGAGACAATGTACGAAATTGAAATTCAAATATCATTATTAAAATAATTATAATAATATCCAGAAAAATAGTGTCCAAGTGGTCTTTAGGGCATACCAATCCCAACATGTAGTTGATCACACGATATGAGACCACTTCTATAGAATATGTCCAGTGATCAATTTAGAATTGCATTCATCATCAAATTTCATGAGTACATATGAATAATTTTGCAATAGAAAATAGATAATATATTTCCATAAAATTCCAATTCAAATAAAGAAGGATAAATATTTTACTGAATTTAGAGGACCAAAATAATAACAATTAAAAGCCAAATTTACCCCATAAATGAAAAAAAAATTGTCATATATGGCCAGCAAAGATAAAAACATAACCATAGGTGACATTGGTTTGCAAATTACTAGATAGTGATAAAAGGGAAAGAAAATAATGCCCTCAATATTATGATTATTGTGGTCAAGTGGTTGGGTTTGTGCATACTAACCACAAAGGTCCAAGTTTGAAATTTTCAAGATGTTGCAAATTTTTTCTTTTCTTCTTACCATAATGAGTAATAATAAAGGCAAAATCGCAGCTTAAATTGCTGGCTTAGTGGTTAGCTAGAGAACTTGTAATTTGTACTTTCAAGGTTCAAATCTCCTTAGTAGTAGTCCCTTCTTTTTATCTTTTTATTTTTAAAATTTCTATAATTATGATTGTCAAAATCGATGACAATATCATAGGTGGGTAAGCAAACAATTTGTAGGGGTGATTTGGTAATAACACCCTCAATCTTAGAAGTCTTTTGCACTTAATAAAGCTCAAGGGTTTAGATTCATCCTACTTCTTCCTTTTTTTTTAATTATTAGTATAAGATTAAAAATAATAAACAATAAAAAAAAGCTATTGTCTTCATGTCTTGATTCGGACTCAAGGTTGTGATTGTCACAACATACATACGGCTAGGACATATGCACAGAAAGAAAATTTATTTTTTTTTTCAATGCTATCTTAAATAAAAGGCAGATCAAAAAATAACCTAAAGCTCTGCTCGGTCTAATTAATATATCTAGACAGCCTCTTGTTTTATGATGACCAAGAATTAGAAAAGATCTTGAAGGTAAAACCTTGATCGTCATCATAAATAAAGGAAACTTTAATATATATATAAAATATGAATTATGCCATAAAATTAATAAAAGGGCATAATGAATAGCAAGGAGAGTTTTGTGAAAGCCCTCAATTAATTTTAATAAAACAATAATTTAATAATCACACAACTATTTAATAATCACAAAATAAATTAAGAGCTTTCATAATCTATATGCCCAAAAAAGTATTTCAAATTTTATTTAAATAAATACATGTAAATCCATGTACAATAGGCTCTGATGCCACATGTAAACACGATTAAAGATCATGTATATGAAATTTATAGTATAAAATTAAAAGATATGATCGATAGCGGAAGCGTATACGTATTTAAGCCATTATTATTAAAGAAATAACTGTCACCCTAGTTTAAGCTGGTTCAGATCTTTCTTTTCCTACTCTACTCAAGATTAACATATGTTTATGGTAACAACTGTTAGGGTTCAGAGTAGGAGAAGAGATTTAACCCTATTTATAATAAATTCTGACAGGCCCACCTAGAAAAGGCTTTATCAAAATATTGACTTATGTACAATAGAACCGTATGGATTTATGAGATGGCTAAAGCTAATATGATCACAAAACCAACTTGTGAACCAGTTATTTAGTCCATTTTATAAAACTAAAAATAATTAATGGTAGCTCACTTTAAAGAGAAATATTCCAACAAGATGTAATGAAGTGTTTCTATTACTCACATTATTAATCTCTCTAGCCTTCACCATATACCTAGGAATATTTTCAAGTTGTTCTAAAATAGTTTGTCCCATGAGCAAGCCCTCATCAATATTGGACATGTTGTACTTCATAAACCTATCAATTGGACTTCTTAAATCTTTATCCAGTGATAGATCCTCTGTCCCGGCTTCCAAATTGTTGTCCCTTCAGAGACTTGGTGTTCTAGTCTCAGATGGCTGGTAAGAAGTATCACTCCCATGATCACTAGATGTGTGCCATTTGATTTACACAAGTTTAAATTTGCATGAGTTTGGAGTGAAGAAACTCTGCTATCCATGAGAGAATTTGATTCTGAAGAGTTATGGTTTTCATCTTGGAATGGTGAAAAGTATTATCACAACGAATTTATAAAACTGCTAACAAACAAAAATAGGTAAATAGAATTTAAACACAATTGAAAAAAAAATACAAAGAAACATTTAGATTTTATGTGATATCCTATTCAGATTAAGTAAGACAATGTCTGAAGATGAAAGTATGCAGTGATAGCACACACACAAGTTCAAGTAGCATCTTCTAGTTCAAGAGATAAAGCCACTATGGCACTTCTCCATATATCAATATCACATAGTAACTTCCCCATCCTGCCTTCCAAAGAACATCATCTATGTGACAAAGATGGGCCTTATATTGTGATCAATCTTCACAAAAAACACCTATAGAATTTAACTTGCTCGTTGGGTGATTCCTTATTTCACTACTGAATTTCTTGTCACCACTCACCAATACAAATACTATAATCATATAATATATCATTTCTAATGAACTCCAAGTACTAACTTGACTATTTTGCATATATAAACAAGAGAAGATGTTCATTTGCTTGCAATGGATATCATAAAACAAAGAAAATACAAATGCATCCTTTGACATCTTAAATAAGAAAATTTTAGAATAGTTAATGCTAGCTAGTTTAATCAAGGTAGCACTAACACGTACTGTATAGCTCATATTAACAAAAGCGGCCTTAGTGAATAGAGATTTTCCTTTAATCAATTAAGTTAGAAATGGATAGAATTTCAGAATATTATTACCGTGTTGATGCAAGGTATCAACTTGTTCAATTATTTCTCTAAACTTATCCGTATCAACTTTTGATATATCATCTCTCTCATCTGCACATAAACAAAAAAAATGTCAAATCATAAGAATTCCTTAAGAACAGTTAATCACTTCAACACAGATTATAATAAGAAGAAATACAATTGATAATTATAATTAGAAGTACCAAAGATTGAACTTTGCTCTGTTATTATCTAATTCAGTTGTCAACAACACCAATTGAAAAACCCAATCATGAATGATATTAGAAAGAAGAAAAAAAAAGAAAAAAGAACTTACATTTAGAAATCTAAAAATGAAATTAATAGTGTGAGGGACAGAGGAAGTCTTTTGTGTGTAATGAAGATAGCCTTTTGTGTGTGACCTAGAGGCTTTTGGAGAGGGTAACATTTGTCAGGGTTTTCTAAGTAATGGAGAAAGAGAAGGTAACGTCAAATTGGTAAGAATTTTGGTAACGTATTTTTCAATAATTTAATTTATAAAAAAATTATGATATCATAATATTAGCAATAGATTTTTAGCTAACTTGACAAAAAAAATGAGTGCTAATTAGGCATGCCTCAATGAGCTGCAAACCATACAAATTTAAACTATATATAGATATAGATATAATGGAATACTAATTATAGCATAAAATATGTAAATGATTGGAGCAATATAATAAAAAATATTGTGTGTATATATATGTGTGTGTATGTATAAATATGTATTTATGTATGTTAACTAGTATTATGAATACAAATTTATAATATTTATTTATTAGCAAATATATAATCTAGTGGTTGAAGGGATTGATTGACAATTATTGAAAGCAACAACTATGAGCAAAGATTTATATAAGTAATTTGGTGACAAAAATACCTAGCTTACTTTGGGATGTAATATCATTCATAACACATATTGATTAAGGCTAATCGAGCATTTTCAACCTAAATGATCGCTCAGTGATAAAGGAGGTAGGGGTGCAAAGACAGCCAGGAGGTTTGCCTAGAAGCAGCACCCTTGATAGAGTGCGTCCTCCATCCCTCAAGACCAACAAAGGGTAGTACAGATCAAGGCTAGTTGAGCATTTTCAATGCAAAATGATAAAAAAAAAAATGATCCTGATTATCATTTAATACACACGAACATAGTAAAATATAGAGGTTGTTTTTTTGATATGTTTCAAAGATAGATGGATAGAGCAATACATTCTTAGAAAGACTCCTTAGGGATAACAACAAATAGCAAAACACCCACTTCAGCAGATGTTTGAATATGGATCAGGTCACCAACCCTTATTCCTTCATAGTTACGAACAATAGCCCAACCTTTTCCCAAAAAGTGTGAACCTTTTTTTTGTTTTCCAACTCTAACACGATAGGTGCCAAAGAGACCTCGAATGAGAACTTCGTCTAGTTTGGTCAATCGAGCCATTGTTGAAAAGTCATTTGGAATTGGCTAGAAAAAAAATATAAATGAAATGATAAAGTGAAAAATGTTATAAATTATCTAATAAATGTATCTACGAATTCAATTAAATTTTTTTACCAAATAGTTCAAATTGTTATAAAATAATTATGAAAGAGAGAAATATATAGGGAGAAAATATAAAGAGAACTAAACTTTATTTCAAAGTCTCAAATATACTTTCTTCTTCTCTCAAAATTTTCTACTACTTAACCTTGCAAAACTCATCCAAACCATGATCTATATAAGCTAAGAATAGAGGGAATAAAACAATAAATGTTTGCTGCAAGAAAATCCAAGGCAAATCGGCATATAGCTTTTGCGTGCTAGTTTCAATTTCCATTTTCAATCTCAAAGCCATTATATTTGATTTTGGGTAATGAATGTCCACACCAATCTTTTCACAACACTCCCCCTTGGACATTCATTACAAGAATATGTCTCACTAAAACCTTACTAGGAAAAACCCAGTGGGAAAAAATCTAGTAAAAAAAAGAGTACAATATTCTCGTTATACACTTCATGCTGCCTCATTAAAAACCTTGTCAAGAAAACCCAGTGGGACAAAACCTAGGCTAAGGATAAAAGAGTACAACGCGTATAGTCTTCCCCTCATGAAGACAATCAGGAGTGGTCTCTGAGTCGTCTCATGCCAATCTTGTGTACCAATTTCTCTAATGTTGTTGAAGGTAATGCTTTTGTAAACAAGTCTGCTAAATTGTCACTTGAGCGAATTTGGCAAACATCGATCTCACCTTTCTTTTGGAGTTCATGTGTAAAGAAGCACTTCGGTGAGATATGCTTAGTTCTGTCACCTTTGATGTAGCCTCCTTTAACTTGAGCAATGCATGTAGTATTATTTTCATATAGTGTAGTAAGTCTTCTTTTGTTAGTTGAAATGTTACATTCTCATTCAATATGTTGAGTTAAAGACCTTAATCGTATACATACTCAGCTCATCTCATGTAGTGCAAGTATTTCAGTGTGATTTGAGGAGGTGGCAGTAATAGTTTGCGTTGTTGAGCACCAGGAAATAGCTGTACCATAATATGTAAATACCCAGCATCTGTATATCCTATTAATGTAGGATGTGTATGCTTTGAATACAATAAGCCCATATCAATTGTTCCACGAAGATAACGAAATACATGTTTAATACCGGCCCAATGTCTTCGTGTTGGTGTAGTACTAAATTTTACTAATAAATTTATGGAAAATGCAATATCTGGACATGTATTGTTAGAAAAATACATCAATGCACCAATTGTACTAAGATACGGTACTTGATATGCTATTTGTGAGCACAAGCTTAAATCGCCCGCAAGCGCACGGGTCATGTGTAGTACGGTGTGTGTGAGTGTAGGGCCGAATCCACGGGGAGGCCTAACGTGTATAGTGTTCTAAGCTAAGTGCATCTTAAAGAGCTATGTGTTGGGGTACTAACTACAATCTTTTTGGTGTTTTTGGTTTAAGGGGAACTCGGGAAAGATAAATATAAGCTACAGGCAAGAAAATAAAAAGGCGGTGTGTGTGTGTGTGTGATAAGGGAATCAAGTGATCTAAGGGGATGCTAACACGTGGAAATAGGGAATAGGGTGATTACATCTTGCAAATGGGTAATTACTACTTGTTGTTAGGGTTGCTTGATGGATTAAACTTAGTTGCTCTTGTCTAGTCTCCTAATTAACCTCCTAGTTACACCCTAAGACTTAGTGCAAATCCATCCCTAGGTGTCGACCCTTAGAGCCACGGTGTATGGTCTGTATGACTTAGGGCCATAGGGCTAGCTAGTTAGGATTCTAGGTGACTTAGATCGATCTAACCTTAGCGTCTAAATCGTTGGATGGATTTAAAGTTAAGACATAGTCCATCTAAGGTCGACTAACCTACCCTGAAACCCATTAGCTGGATTTAAAGCCAAGGGAGACTCGACCTAGGCTAACCATTAGTTATGCACCACCGATTATCATTACAATAGTGGGTATTAATGTTTGAGCGCAAAGAAAACACATCTAGGGCATGGCGTTGGAGAATATTTTGGGGTATTCTACTACTAAGTACATAGACATACTTAGATTACACCAATTTAAGCAATGACATCCGACATGTATGCAATAGAAGCTATTTATGCTATTAAATATGCTAACACACACATAGACATATATATAGTCATACCCACTTCATTTAATCACCACACAACACATAGACATGCTAGCATAATGATTTAGAAATGGTTAATAGCACAATAGACTTTAATACACATATGCTACATCATTGAGGCATTTCAACAAACACATAGACATGTATGTAAAATGGCCTTTGAAGCCCTAGCACAAGCACATATATATAAATCCATCAAATACCCGTAACAATAATGTAATAATCATCCATAATACAAGAGTAAATCACCCTACATAGCTCTAATCAAACATAAATTAACTTAGGATAAAAGAGAGACAAAGAGGCTACCCTTTTTATCCAAAGTCATATCTTTACAATCCAAGAGCAATGCCCAAAATCCTTGTGTTTGATCCTCTTGGATCCTTGATTCCAAGTGTTAAAATATGTTTAGAAGTGAGTGTGTGAGGTGATTTTTGGTGGATTTTGGGTTTAGGGGAAATGAGTGTTTGATTTGGGTGTTGTTCTTCTGCAAAAAGGGCTGAAAAGTGGCTTAAATAGAGCTTTTAGTGTGTCCAGCCGGGGGCCCAACCAGTTGTCCGGACTTGGGGTTAAGTTGCCCAGCTAAAATTGGCTGAGATTCTGATCCGTCCGGTTGACCTCAACCGGTCGACCGGTCTTGACAGTAAAATGTTCATATCTTGCTCGTTTTGACTCCGATTTGCACACCATTTTTTTTCATGGCTTCGTATCGTTGTGGGGGATTTCCCAACCCATAGTTTGCACCCTAAAACTTGTGCAAAATTTTTCCATGTCTTTTTTATGTTGCAACCTCCGAATTTGGCTCACGTTGTGCTTGATTTCACCTCGGTCGCTCCTTCTTTTGCCCGGCCACTTCCAAATACACTTTTCTTCATTCCTTTATATCCAAAACACCCTTGTATTTGTTCCACACACCAAGCACCCTCAATAATCCTCTAATTATCTCTCCAAATCACACGTAAAACAAGCAATAGATGCGCATTAGTGTAGCATTTAAGTCTTAACTTCAACTATAAACATGTAAACTCTAATATGCACAAGTATGACCTAAATGCTATACTAATACACCAAATGAAGCTCAAAACACCTCAAAACAAGTATATACTTGCAATAAATAAACACACAAAACAAACACATCCGTACTTCAGGGCCAATATTTCTTCATTATCTTCTCGAGGACAAAAAAGGTCCTTTTTGATATCAAGAGATCGAACAACCATTGGGGTACTCAATGGGTGAGCTTTTTCCATATTAAATCTTTTCAAAACTTTTTCAGTATAAGTCTTTTGGTAGACTAAAGTCCTAGTTGGCAAATGCTCAATTTGCAGCTCGAGACAAAATTTAGTTTTGCCCAGATCTTTCATCTCAAATTCTTTACACAAATATGCAACTACTGCTTTAAGCTCTTTAATAGTCCCTATGATGTTTAAATCATCAACATATGTAGCAATAATAACAAACCCTTTTCTTGATCTCTTGATAAAAACACATGGACTTATGAGACTATTAACATATCTTTCCTTTAGGAGGTATGTGCTTAGACGATTGTACCACATTCGTCCAGATTGTTTTAATTCATAAAAGGATCTTTGCAATTTAATAGAGTACATCTCCTAGAGTTTTGATCTATATGCTTCAGGCATATTTAGTCCTTCAGGGACTTTCATATAAATATCACTATCAAGTGATATCTATAGGATCATTAAGAACCTCCAAAAAGCCAACTTACTTATTCAGCTCGCTCTTTTTTTGAGGATTTTTATCTTTGGAACCAATTGGTCTACCGCGTTTTTGATGTACCGTAGACTCATTTGCTAGAGTATCAGATTGCTTTTTTGAAATATTAATTCTAGCGGGAGCATTTCGAGCTGGAACATGTGACTTAATTACTCTCTTTGTATCAGTGAATGCATCAAGCAATTGATGAGCAATCTTTTGTAGATGAATAATTTTCTAAACTTCCTATTCAAATAGATTTGTGCCAGGATCCAAAAAAGCCATAGATGATGCATTCCATGTAATTTCTTGTTTTTCCAACTTTTGTTTTTTTCCCCCTAATGCTGGGAATACGGTTTCGTAAAAACTGACAATCAACAAAACGTGCTGTAAAAAGATCTCTAGTTAAGGGTTCAAGATATTTAATGATTGATGGAGATTCAAAACCAACATATATACCCAGTTTTCTTTGTGGTCCCATTTTTGTGCGCTGTGGTGGAGCAATTGGAACATATACTGCACAACCAAATATTTTTAAATAGGATATATATGGTTCTTGACTAGAAACCAATTGTAAAAGGGAATATTTATGATAAGCAGTTGGTCTTATCCAAACCAGTGCTGCAGCACGCAATATGGCATGTCCTCAAGCAGAACTAGGCAACGTAATTCTCAGAAGTAGTGGTCTAGCGATTAGCTGTAGACGTTTAATAAAAGATTCTGCTAAACCATTTTGATTATATGTGTGAGCTACAGGATGCTCAATTATACTCCCAATTGATGTACAATAATCATTAAAAGATTGGGATATAAATTCTTCTGCATTATCAAGACAAATTTTCTTGATTGTATAATCTGAAAATTGTGCACCTAGGCAGATTATTCTTGCAAGAAGTCTTGCAAATGCCACATTTCGAGTGGATAATAAGGAGACATGTGACCAACGTGTGGAGGCATCTATTAATAGAATAAAATATCGAAATGGTCCACATGCCGTGAAAATAGGCCCACATATGTCCCCTTGAATTCGTTCTAAAAATACAAGGTTTTTAGCATCAATTTTAGTTGGGAATAGCCTTATAATCAATTTTCCTTGGTCACAAGCAACACATGACAATTCACTTGATGAGAGTACTTTTTGACTCTTTAATGAGTGCCCATGTGAATTTTTAATAATTCGTCTCATCATTATTGCGCCTGGATATCCAAGGCGATCATGCCAAAGAGTAAAAATTTTCACATTGATTATCTTCTGGTTTATCACAGCATGTGATTCCACAAGATTTATATAAGTATAATATAGTCCAGAAGATAATGTTGGCAATTTTTCTAATATATGCTTTTTGTCAGATATAAGCGATTTGATATAGAGAAATTCTTTATTGCCTTCTTTCATGGTTTCAATATGATAACCATTTTTTCGTATATATCTAAAACTGAGTAGATTCCGTTGTGATCTATTGGAATATAAGGCATTGCTTATTATTATTTTGTTCCTCTAGGAAACATAACACAAGCTCTACCAGAGCCTTCAATTAGCTTTGCAAAACCAGCTATTTTATTGATATTAACATCAACTAATTTTAGTTGGGAGAAATACTCTTTATTCTTGATAATAGTATGCGTTGTAGCACTATCAGCCAAACATATTTCTCCATCATTGATATGATGCAAATCCATAGTTCTTCACAATAGTAATAAAGAAAATACACAAATATTAGCAAAGCTACGACATTCATTTTATAAAAGATAGATATCACATTCTAGCTAAAATTAAGCATTAAAGTGACAAACAATATGACATAATGGAAACGTTCTATTTTTACATAAAGATTAATTTGGATGGACATTTCCATCATCGATTAATTGCTTAATATTTTCAATAGCATCTTTAAAAAAAAAACAAATTAGTAAGAGAAGTAATAATATATTTACCTGACGTACCTTGTTGACCAGTAAATATAAACATATAGAAAGAAATTAAAATATTATAAATATGGCATATGAGACTTATAAGCATGACATTATATAAAGATATTAATTTCAAATGTAAATAACATGTTAGTGTAATTATTATAATTAGTCATTATATAATTATATTAGTGTTTATGTCCTTAGTAGTCATCATTTTTTTAAATTAAGTCATCATAATCATATGTCCAAAAGTCAAGGTGATCACGTCCTCAATAGTTGCAATAATTAGGTCTTTCGAAAAATTATGGTATTTGTTATTATTTTATTTTATCATTATTATTTATTGAAGAGAAAATATTGAAATAATATATTCTAAAAGAAATAACATAACAGAAATTTTATTTCTAGAATAAATACAATGTAAAATAAATAGGGCAGTAAAAACTTTATGCTATAGATATGATGTAATACCAAAAATAAAATAAGAATCATTACCGAAATTTTGTAGAATCGTGATCCTTTTAATAATTTGTAGGGCTCCTCGTTGGCAGAAACTCGTGCTGATAATGTGTTATAAAATAATTATGAAAGAGGTAAATATATAGAGAGAACATATAAAGAGAATTAAACTTTATTTCAATTTTCCAAACATACTTTCTACTTCTATCAAAATTTTCTACTCCTTAACCTTGCAAAACTTATCCAAACCATGATATGTATAAGCTAAGAATGGAGGGAACAAAACAATAAATGTTTGTTGCAAGAAACTCCAAGGCAAATTGGCATATAGCTTTTGTGCGCTAGTTTCAATTTTCATTGTTAGAAGACAACTTTCATTTTCAATCTCAAACCCATTATATTTGACTTTAGGTAATGAATGTCCACACCAATCTTTTCATAACACAAACAATAATTCTTGTACATTTGTTCCATTTGAGCAAATAGGACGAGAGAATAAAAAACTTCACTTTCTTCCTCTTTCATTTATGGGTCTTCAGTATTTGTGGAAATGACAATGGGAACTCGGTCCTCTTTGCTTGAATTTTGGTTAGGATCCTAACGAAAGGCAATTATTATTAAACAAAAAATTCAATGAAAAGAAAAATGTAATTAACAATGAAAGAGTAGAATTTTTTAGATTAAAAAAATATGTTGTACACACTAAAAAGAAAAACTTATTTAATCGTATGAATTAATATAAAATATGTTTAGATATAATGCTAATGTCTGGTATAAAATAAAGAAAAATGTTGATTAAATTTATCTAACCATAATAGAAGAAGAATGTGACTGGAGAAGGTGAAACAGAGAAGATGCATCAAACAATGTGTTAGGGTGACCATATTTATAAAGGTTGAAAAAAAAATGAAATGAATTGGGAAAAAGTAATTTGACACAAATGTGAATAGATTTTAGGAGTAATTAGATGATTGATCTTTAAAGATCACGTTTGAATCGAAATGGGATGATAAAGGATTAATTGAAAGGCAAAAATAGAAGATAGTGGGAGAAAAATTTTTTTGATTAAGTTGAAAATGAGTAGAGCAAATTCAGATAACAATATATTAGATAACAAGGTGGCCCCCAGGGGCATAGGTGAGTTGGTAAGTGGCCAGGTGATTAGGGTGGAGACACTCTGACAACGCGGGATCGAGTCCGTGTAGCGGTAGTACTCCGCTGAAATATTGCGGGGGCTGTTGCTGGATTTCCACGCCTGTTGGTCCTCTCCCTGGTCGGGCTGCCACTCACGCACATCCCTCGATTTACCTCCCGTCTGGTTAAGGGGCCTCTGGCCAAGTGAAAAAGGGGTTCTCCTTTGGTTAACCCTTTTAAAAAGATAACAAGGTGACGTTGAAAGGTAATCAGTCAAATCGTTTAAACTGTAATTTCTTTGACACAGCAAAAAAAATAAAGTTATAGCCGAAAAATTGAGCATTTCAAAGCAGAGGATGTCAGTAAAGTTACATCTGCAGATGATGAAGTGAAAGTAGTTGAATGAGAACGGAAGAAAAAAAAATCAGTTAATAAACAATAGAGGTGATATGTGTGGTGAGAATTGATGACAGATGTGATAAGAACCAAGGTTGGGAAAGTAGAGATGTGGCAAATTTGTGTAGTTGGGAAGAGTATGTATGAACAAAGCATAAATATACGCATTACTGATATGAATTAGAGAAAAAAAAGAAATAAAACAAAGAGTAAAATAATTGACAATAATATTTAAGCGTTAAGTGATATGTTGTCATATACATTTAAGTTAGTATGAAACGATAATAAAAATTATTTAGCTTTCAGGTATAAATATGAAATATCGTAAGAAGTACATACCTGATTTTGTGAAAGTACTGGTTATTCCTTAGTGAGATTTTATTCAAAGGCATTCAATATCAACATCTAAGAATTTAACAATCTAAGGTTTTGATAAGTTTTTATAATTGGCAGTTGATATTTTTAATATGTACTATGCAGTAGTGTTTATATAAGCGGAAGATACTGATGAAAAGAATTCTACATTATGATAGAAAAGGAACTAAAATTAAGGTGTGGAGAAAGGTTGGTTGTTTCAAATTGGAAGTATTTGTGTTTTCGATAACTTCTAACATGTACATAAATGGAGAAAAATTTTATTTTATTTCGGTGATATAACCTAGTGGCTTTGACAAAATTTATTCTATGGTAAATTTATTATAGTGAATGTCGGGAAAAAATAGTGTATTTTCAATACTAATTATTATTCTTACCTAACTTGTTTTAAAAATTTATTATTTTATTATTTCGATTGAGAGTGGGAAGCCAAATAATTAAGTGATATCAATGACTTGTATTTAACAAAATATTAATTAAGGATTATTTTATAGTAATGTGGTAGTGCAATGTGTATTATTTAATGAAATTATATTGGAATTAGTTTGCAAAATGTATTATTAATATGGTAAAATAATAATAAATAAAGTTGGCATGCTTTCATGGTTTGAAGTGGACGGGCCAATTAATCTGAACAATATATGTTGGAATAGCTTGTGTAAAATTCTAAAACCCATAACGTAGACTCCATTAATACAACTATGTATAATGCGGTAATGTGGAGTTAGTAACCCTAGCTCATTTCTTAAATCCAAAATGCGCCGCCATAGAAGAAATGTGATGAAGTCTGTGAAGAAGGAAATTGTCTGGAGGTATGAGCTATATACCTAAGTAATTTTGAATTAATCAAATACTTTTAATAGTATTCGAGCAATATGTAGTCAATACATTATAAGATGCGAAATATATTCCTATAGATTTTAATAATTTCATTATTTTTGTTAGTTATATTGAATGACTTTGAATGGTTATTTATGAAAACAATCCATAGATATTGTGGTTTCGTTTTTCTTTTAATATTGTGCGTGTATTATTTTATACAAATTATTCAAACATTAGTCTATACTTTGATAATCTTCAGATGGAGATAGATGAAGATCCATTCAAACCGCTGTACTTTTTGACCAGATGCACTGATAGAAGAGATTATCTGGTAGGTATATCGATTTCCTGATTAAAATTTTATTTTATTATATATTTTTAGTAAAATAATATGATTTTTATTTTAGACTATACCAAAAGTATTTGCCTATGCAAGAGATTTTTTTGAATGAACAATGTTAAATTACAAAGTAGAAAGGGAATGTTTGAGGTGCGAGTATTGAAAAAGAAGAATGGAAGTCATATTTTCTCGTAAGGATGGGCTGCTGTATGTAAAGCCTATAATGTTAGCAAAGGAGATATTTGCTATTTTGAATGTGGTTGGACGAAAGGTGAATTTGTGCTGCTTGTATGGGGAAAAAGATATGATTTGAAGTAGAATTAACAAAATATTAAGCTAAATCTTTTTGGATGCAAATATGGCAGTGAATTTATTTTTTATTTTTTTGTTAATTAGTAGTTGGATATGTAATTCACTGCGTTTCTAAATTGTGATGTTTGAATGTATTTTGCATGGTAATATTTATATTAAGTGCAATGACAATTGTTTCTTATCCAATAGCATTTCATAATTTATTATAATAATGTTTGAAATAATTTTTATTTGTATCTGAATGAAGAATGCTTAAGAGCATGTTAACTCAATGTGAAATATATAATATTATGCAAATAGATTTAATTGAATTAGACATATTCAGTATAATTTACATACATGTATATGAGTAATGAATATAAAGGTGTGTCATGAAGAGAAAGAGAAAAGAAAGAAAACAGAGGAAAACTATTTGTTTCTTGTTAAGTAATTGAATAACAGTTATAAGTATTTATAGTGTGAGGTAATTATGTACAGCTGTTAACTATTGTTGTAACTAATTGCGACATTTGCTATAACTACCACTCTACTAAATAATGCGACCTGACTACACTCATTTATTTACTAAGTCAGAGTATCATGTCGGAAAAGCGAAACATATCGAAATACTGAACTAATGTTGAGAACTTTTGATTCAATGTTTTGTCAACATTCTAACAAAATAATCAAAAGTTTATGGCTATTATAATATATCCGAATACTTGATTTTAGTAAAAAATTTAAAAAATGCTCTTGAAAGCATCGCTGTTGTACATGATTATCAGGTAATATTATATTGTAGTGTTCCTAAAAGGTGGTTCCGTCCCTGGTTATGTAAGTAGTTGTTGGAAATTTTTTATCAATTAATATTAAAATATAATAAAAGTCTTGTGTTAAATACTTAAATATTTGTTAAGTAATGCATATATAATAATTCGAATTGTAAAAATGAATTTGTATAAGAAATAGTATTATACATAATATTTGAAAAGTGAGTTAAAAATACTGTCATACTTGTAAATTACAATAAAGAAGAAAAATATTAATACTTAAAAGCTAAATAAAAATATTAAACTGTATATGTATAGGTATCTCAGTAATATGAGTATAATTACTATTGAGTACAAAAGTAAAAATCTAATGATATAAATAGGAGAATGTAAAAAACAGTGATACGTAAATAAAGGAGCATTAGAAATACCCAAGAGTTTGAAAAGTAAGTTTGTTTAACATTTGAAGGATAGGCAATCCAATGCATGTGTTTCAAATCAGAATAAAAGACTCTACAAATATAGTAGAGTTGGAGTCTGTTTGGCCTAATTTCTAGATATTCAAAAGTACTTTCTATGAGTATAAAAGACTCTACAAATATAATAGAGTTGTAGTCTGTTTGGCATAATTTTTAGAGATTCAAAAGTATTTTATATGAGTTTAAAAACTGAAGCTAACCCAGTTAGCCCATTTCTAAAAGAGCTTTTACATAAAAGTTGAAATTGAACAAACCTTAAAAACCAAAAGCTCCAAATTTGGGCTTTTTAGAAATGCTTTTGAAAAGCTATTTTTATGTCATATCAAAAATTATTTTTCTTCATTGTTTTTTTAAAAATACTATTTTATATTTTTGAAAGTCTAATATTAACCTTAAAACAATTAAAAGCTCAACTCCTAAAGTACAGGGCCAAACAATTAACTTTTATTTAATAGCACTTTTAATCAAAACTCTACTGCTCAACAGTTGAAATCTCGTAGTTAGACCAAACAAAGCTTTAGTTATTCTAAAAGTATTTTTTTAATAACTTTTGAAAAACAGTTTATTTTAGAAGCTGAAAATTCTAGTTTTTAAAAAAAGTTGTATTTGAATTTTTTTCAGACTTTTAACTTTTTTGAAAGTTAAATCAAATAGTTATTGCAAATTTAGTGTAACTTTTTTTCAAGAAAAAAATATTCTTTTTCTTAAAAAAATCAATCCAAAATGTTCAATTGCTCATTAGTACTACAAATGATTTGAAATGAACAGAACGAATGACAGTTTTTGTATCACTTGCAATTAAGAAGATTAAATACTTACGTCATTGGCTAAAGAAGAAAAAACGATAAACAAAATTTAAAAGCAAAGTTTCTTTTCTTCAAGTATGTAACAAATAGAATACAAGAAAAAGTGTTTAAAAATTAATCACAAGTTTCTAAAGACTTCATGATAAACAACATTTTCAGTAATATTACTAGAAACTCCATTTGAGTCGTGAATTAAAATTTTCAAACTTTTTTTTGCTCTTAATTGAGATATGGTCATGTAAAGTTGTCCATGCGTGAAAAACAGGACGTGGCAAATATATCCCAATAGTTGATAGAGATGGCCTTGGCTTTTATTTATGGTCATGGCAAATGACACCATCACTGGAAATTGACAACGCAGCATTTAAAAAGGTAATCGAACATCAGTTGGAGTGAGAAGCATTCGGGGAATACACACCAAACCACCTTTGTGGTGCACTCAAAATTTTGCCTTGTATTACATGCTTTCCAAGTTGCGTAACTTCAGGCCGAGTTCCATTACATAATCCAATTGATTGGTCAACGTTGCGTATTAGCATAACTGGAACTCCAAGCTTTAATTTCAATTCATGATTCCGCAAAGTTGAGCATTTGATGGTATTTAGGAAATCTATTGTCAAGAAATCACCATCAACATATGTGCCAGACTCTGTGCTGCAAATAGCATCTGAACTCAAGTAAACATGTTCTTCTCCAGGGAGAAGTGATAGAATGTAACCATTGACTTGATTGACTACTTCAAGGGTTGGTGCCAACATAGTTCTGTCTTAAAAATATGAGCCATTTGAAATATTCAGAGGTTGATTCTCATATACTTACTAAGGCAATAGCTCCAATCAAATTTTCATAATCTATAATGAGAAACTCATCTGGGATTTTGATAAATGTTGGGCCATCTTCGTTTGAACCAATGGCACCATCCCCAATATCCAAAACCCATTTAACAAATTCTTCAAGTTCACTCACATCCACTGAAGAATTATGTGCATGTAGTCTCATATTTTTAGTTAATCTCAACACCGAAGAATGTTTTGTTATACACGATAGTTTTGAGTATACACGATAGTTTTGAACACATTTAACTGCTCTTCTGTTAAAGAACTCAATAATGAATTAGCTTCCCATCTTAAAGTATTCTCTCATAACTGGGTTCTTCTTGTACAAATCGATTATCGAAATTTGAAATATCATGTGATTCTCGAATTGGCATCAAAGGAAAATCTTTCAAACTCTTGCCGTTCTTCTGCATGAGCTTTTCAAGTTCAATCAATGTCAAAATTTTTTCGACTTCAGAATTCAGCGCCAAATCTAATAAGTTATAATGAAATAATAATAAATACTAGAATGAATTTAAGGGAATAAATAAAAGCATAAAATATTTTAGTTTAAATATATAAAATTATTTTAATGTCTAATTATATATCTATATAAGTGTAAAAAAAATATATTTTTTTAAATAGTTTTTAAATGCATTTTTATATATTCGGTATAACGTTGATAATTCCTGCCCCTAAATGTTTTGTTCAAGGTTCAAGGTCCACCACTGCTTGGGCCTAGCCTTTTCCTGGGATGACATGCATAATTGTGTCGGGGCTTGGTTGGTTTCCCGGGCTGTCTGGGTCGTGGGCTTTGGCCCTTTCTTTCTCTTTCGCTTTCGTGTGATCGGTTGGGCTTCTGGTTGTCCGCCCCAACTTGTCTGGGCCTGTCTAGTCCAGAACTTCTGGGTTTCGGCTTTTTGTAATTATTCTGTTTTTCAATGAATTTTCTATTTTGACCAAAAAAAAAAAAAAAAAATAGCATTTGAAAGCTCGATAGTTGAAATTTCATAATGAGTCAAACATACCCTAATGCTCTCGGTAGTGGCTCATTATAGACAACAAAACCTTGAATTCTCCCGATAAGTACAAAAGTTTTCACATGCCATAGAGATGTTTTACAGGACGCAAACGCATAGATTTTCACACTTGTTCAGCACAAAAGTGTTGATTTTGATTACATCATAACATACTCCTTCGCCGGTAAAAGGTTACGCGTTTGCAATACTTTCCTTCAATGTAACACATCAAGATGTGGAGAAGCAGTCTACGCATTCAGAAAATACTTCCAGGCTCTCCATCCATTTAACACGTGAAGATGTAAGGCAACACTCAGCAGTTCATTATTTGCATCTCCAGAAGCAATCACAATCGTCACTTTTGGAGCAATTCATTTGCCTTTCTCACCCAAACATCATAAATGTCATCTGAGAACAAAACAAAGTGGACCTGCAAGCAGAAAATAAGTTGTGAATGTATCACAAATTTCATCTGGCAATTAGAAAAAAGTGGACCTGCAAGCTCACAGATAAATGTGGTCAACTGACTCTTAAGAGTCTGTTTGGCCTAACTTTTGAAAATTTAAAAGTACTTTTTGTGAGTTTAAAAGCTAAAATAGTCCTTTTCACCCATTTTTAAAAGAACTTTTAAATAAAAACTGAAGCTGAAAAAAACTAAAAAATCAAAAGCTCCAAATTGAAGCTTTTCAAAAAAGGCTTTTGAAAAACTATTTTTATGTTATGTCAAAAATTATTTTTCTTCATTTTTTCTCAAAAATACTATTTTATATTTTTTAAAGTCCAATATTACCCTCAAAACAATTAAAATATTAACTTCTAAAATACCGGGCCAAACAATCGATTGCTTTTGTTCAACAGCACTTTTACGCAAAGCTCTACTGCTAAAAGCTCTACAACTCAATAACTGAAATCACATAGCTAGGCCAAACAGAGCTTTAGACTAAATAGGGATTTTCACTTTATTCGCCACCATGCTAGAAATTAACCACCACGGAGAGATTCTAATCATATTTCCCTATAACATCATTAGCAAGAATGAAAGCAAGTATATTTGGCGGTTAATTATTGATCTGACCCAGCAGCTAGGAAACAGGACTGTGGGAACAAACTTTGGCTGCAAAAGAAAGAATGAATGTGGAAGAGCAATTTCAATTCCAGAGCAGTTCAACCCTCCACCAACACCCCAAAAAAAAAAGAAAAAAATCCTCCCAAGCCACCCCTTTCCCTCCCAAGATCGAAAATAGAAAAGGGAAGAATAATATTCATCAAACTTCTGACATTCAATTGAATCAGATAACCATTTTGCAGATTCTAATTACTATTTTACTAGTATATAACCATTTTGCAGATTCTAATTAATATTTTACTAGTATATAACCAGCAAGCATACAATCAAATAGATTTGACCATCGATGCAAGCCAGCAACTAGGGAAGAGGACCGTCTGAACAAGCTTCAGCTGCAAAATAAAGGATGAATATGGAAGAGCAATTTCACCAGCAGCTCAACGCCCTTTCCCCAAACCAACCTCCCCAATAAAGAAAATAGGAAAAGATAATATTCATCAAACTTCTAATTCTTGAAATGCATCAAATAAAAGAAGCCTTTTACAAGAAGATCAAATTAACATCCCCAGTCAACTTGCAACTTGAACATTGGTTAATTTAGTTATGGATTTAGATTCTTTGAAAACTAAAAAAACTTCAAAAAAGAAGAACAAAAAGTACCTCTTTTACATCATTAGCATGTTCTTTCACTGTTGACAGAGCCACTGTAGCAGCTTCATCAAAAGGATAGCTGCAAAAATACAGTAAAGAGAAAGATTTCATAGACTTTGTTCATATGTTGCCCGTAATACAATTAATAGCAGAATTCAGATAACAACTCTTTTCTTCTGGTAAACAAGGTCTATAGAGGCCACATCATTCGCAGTAATGTAGTTTTACATAGTCTACAATAAAATCCCATTCATAACTAGTATAGTACCCGTGCTATCCCTGTGAGAAATGATATTATTTATGTCTTTATTTGTTGTTAGTGGTCAATTTTATAGTTCACATGAGGATAAAAGATAAAATATACTTTGTCCAATTTAATTTTTAGTAAGTTCTCAAAAATAACCTCTATTTTTATATTTTGTAAAATCAAATAACTTTAGAAAGAAAAATCATGAATAAAGTATATATACATTTCATCATTTAGTGAGCATCTTTAGAGAACCAGATTAGGAAATGACTTTTTATAGGGTTAATTCCCCTACAGGTCCCTGAACTATGACACGCAGGACATTTTTGGTGTTGATCCCCTACAAGTCCCTGAACTATGACACGCAGGACATTTTTGGTGTTGAACTATCAAAAGAGTCTTTTGGTCCCTAAACCATTAATTATTAGACACCCTTAGTCCTTTTAGTCATTTCTGTCCAATAACTAGCCATTTTGTTGAAAAACTAACATTATTCACTCGATCATGGCCTAGCTCAAAGGACGAACAGTAATATTAATATTTGGGTGGAAATAGCTGCATGTAAATAGCTCAAAGAACTAACAATAACATTAATATTTGGACGAAACTAGCTGAAACTAGCTAAAAGGACTAACGATGTCTAACAATTAGACGGACAAAAGCTAAAAGGACTAACGGTGTCTAACAATTAATGATTCAAGGCCTAAAAAGCTCACTTTGATAGTTCCGAGTACTAAAATGTCTTGCGTGCCATAGTTTAGGGCCGGTGAAGGAATTAACCTTTTGTATATTGATAGAAGGAATGAACTCAAAGCCTTTCTGGAGGGTAAACGAAAACATGCCATGACACATGGCATCAAAAAAAAAAAAGAAGGCATAAAGATTACTTTATAATATATATGGATTAAAGGGGCAAATACCCAACATTATTGCAAGAAGCAGCTGAACATATGCACTGAGTTAAAAACAGACATCCTTGGAAAGAACTTACCCAAACACTCCGCATGATATGGCAGGAAAAGCAACATACTTAATGTTGTTTTCTTTGGCTACAGCCAAACTGTTTCTGTAATGTAATTCCAGTAATGAGAACGGAGACTTTAACCATGAGTGAAACTTGTAAACATATACATCACAAAAGGACCAATGGAATTACCCACTTACTTGTATGCATCCCTTAAATAGGCTGCAGGATTACTATTAGTATCATATATGGGTCCAACAGTGTGAATCACATGCGACGATGGCAGCTTGAAACCTCTGCACTTTTTGAAAGTGTTAGCATATTCACAACAATGTCAGAATGAAGGTGAAGACAGTAGCCCCGGGGCATCAACTAAAATTCTTATCAAGTGATAAAATTGCAGAATCATAAAGAGTTTAAGTTGACGCACATACGGTGTAATCCTAGCTTCTCCTGTCGGGCAGCGAACTCCAGGTTGAACTTCTGGGACTTCATAACATGCCGCACGCAGCTCAGGACCAGCAGCTCGGTGTATGGCTAGTAATAAACAATAATCAGGAAAAATCCACAACTCATATTAGAGCTCCTATGGACATAATTAAGCAGAAAGCATGACATTACCTCCATCAGCACCACCACCTCCAAGCATTCGCTCATTTGCTGGATTAACCTATATGGAACAACCCAAACACAGTAATGTTGATCCATGCAACTCGGATGAAATCATAATCTTAGAACTTGAGCTGACAAAATCAGAACCTGTACTAACATTTCATTTGGTATGCAGATGTAGGTAAAACATGTCAATTAGTTATTAAATCAAAAAATAAAACAAAAACTTCCATTTCCAATTTATAGTTTCTTTCACAATAATCTTTTTGGTATTTTCTGAACGTTCAACTAAGAGGAATGCCAGACCAAACAGGTTTTACAAGGGTTCATGAAATGAATAATAAATCTTGTGAAGCTTCAATCACTTGAAGGCCACTACACTTTCCAGATCCACAGGCCAGAGCAAAGACCAGTATGGAGCAAAGTTACAGCAATACCATTGCAAAACCAAAGATAACAGTGTTTATTACTAATGAAAAAGAATCCTAGGTGATCTTGATAAGAAAAGATTGACTACCAGCCAGTAAAACTTCTAACTTGCAAGGCCAAGATCTCGAAATTGAGTAGATAACATGACACAGCCATTTATTTGATACCCAACTGATCAAATGCTGTCTTGCATTGAAACATTTGACGCCAAAGGACTAACTATCCGTCATCTCGAGAAAAAGTGCAAATTTGCCAATGGAGTACAAACCAAAACGACCTTACTGCAGGAAATGTAAGGGGAGCTGCTCTCGTCATCTATGTCCACCATAACCAACCCCACAATCCATGCATTAAAAAGACAGGTCAGGCCCATTATTAGACAAGCCTGAACCCTACAACAACTTTTATTACACAAGCACACTGAACATACGCCAAACCATTGCAGGCACCCATAAAACACATATAGAGTACCAAATTACATGCGCATCCAACAGCAAAGTGCACATAGCCTCATGCAAGAAATTTTTTTGTATACATTGGAGTGGTATCGAATTTTCTCATTTAAATAAGCTTATGGTTATGACTTGTCAATTTATAAGTGGCCCCCACTGAAAGAAAACATTCATGGAGTTGCCCTGCTCATGGATATGATAAGTCCACTTGGATTCGCTTTTTTCTATAAAATGGCCCATCTTTTATGGGAAAAAACACTTTTGGCAAAAGTTACTTGGATTGGCTTTTAAAGAAACAATTTTTCGAAACTTTTCATTCATTTAAAATTCTAGGGTTTACAAATCTAGAATTTGTTGAAGCTTTATTCAAATCCTATTCCAAGAGGTGGAATTTGCAATTTCACAAAATCCAAGTCCATGAAAAATCAAAAATATCCTTATAAAATGTCTCCAACAACATTTTAGTATAAATAGCATTCTTAAATTCTGTATAATTATTGTAACTGTGCTCTAGTTTCATTCGATATGATTTTTTATATAATTTATAGCATTCACATGTATTAACACTTCCCAACCAGAATGCAAAGTTCCCACAGATGGTATACTTGGTGTAAGCAAGCTCTAAGATTACATTATTATATATAAGGATAAGAATGTATTTATAATTTTTGTCTATAGCACGCTATTAGAATTCTATCACCATTAACTCATGAAATGTTACATAATTTAATCTAGATACTTGCTAACGCTACATAATTAAAATTATTACATATTTTATTAATAGCTAAAATATTTATTTAGTAGCTTAAAATATAACAAAAGGTATTCAAGTAAAATATGCATATTAATTTCAATCCTATAGTGTTTCCAACACAATTTAGATTTACAAATAACAAAATTGATCAGAACTATCTTATAATTCAACATACAAATACTTACAGAATTCATTTACAAATGAAATAAATTCTGTACACAAATGTTTCCAGAACACTATGCAAAAGTCAATCCAAATGAGCTCATACATACATATATAAATATGCACATACTTTCGTATATAGATACAGACAGATGCGCATACAACATATGTAAAATGAAGAGAGAGAAAACGAGAGGAAAGTTACAATGGCGTCAGAGGAACCATCAATGGACCACTTAGTTATATCTCCTTTCTGAATCTTGAGCGTAGTTGATGGAGACACGTGGAATTGCACCACTTGTTCATCACCACTACTGCCGCCGCCTGACATGATCGAAACCCTAGCTACGCCGCCGTAAGCAACGCGTCCGATATGATCTACCGGGGAAATGACCGAAAGGGGTCTGATCAAGGATTGAACGACGATAATGGGCTTGTTGATTTTGTAGAGGTTTCTAAATGGTTGGGAGTGTAAATTTTGGAGACTTTTAGGGGTGTTTGTGGTAGAAAGGCGCCGGAAGAATCTAGGAGGCCTCTGCAGTAACGGCTGTAGTAGTCTGCAAGTGGAAATGGGAATCATCTGTTGACTTGATGACTTATCGACCCAGTGGGGAAGTGGACAGAGTGGACTTTGCGTAATTTTATCTTCTGGGAGTTACGAGGTTAAAAACTATAATCGGCTGTGGTGGAGAGAATTTTTTCCAAAAATGGCTTACTTTTTGAAAAGTCCTTCAAAATTAGCGCTTTTTCAGGTGATTTTCAAAAATAGCTTTTTTGTAAAATTAAAAAGGGTTATCACTCATCAGCGAGCCAGTTTAGATTGGCTTTTATTTCAAAAATATATATTTTTTCTTTAAAAATTAAATTTATTTGGTTTAAAAAAAAGCTAAAATTTCGAAAAAACTCAAATACTACTTTTTTTAAAAGCTAGAATTTTTTTCTAACAAAACTATTTTTCAAAAGCTGTTGAAAAAATTACTTTTGAAAAAAGTCAATTCAAATTAGCCCAAAGTCAGGGACAGGCAGCAGCACGTGATGCCATTTCCCACGATCTGGTTCTTGGAAGCCGAATTGGGTTTCATTCCTCAAGTTGCTTTTCAATTCCCTAAAATGATTTTGCAAAACTCGAAATACAGAAATCGGGTTATGGAAATCCAAAATGATTTCTAGTAACTCGAAACTTGTTTTAGCTATCTGATTTCAAAGAACTAAATATTTGCTACAACAAAAAGACATCGAGCCAACAAGATTCCACAAATTCGGGTTCTTAAAACCCGAATTGAGCTAACAAAACCCGTTTTCAGAGAATTGAATATGTTCTCTGTCCTGGGTCACTTCCGAGATTTTGGGGTCAGAAAATATTTAAAATAGACGGGTTTTCAAAACCCAAATTTTGGTGTTGAAAAAAAAAAATATAAACCCTTACCCTTCCCTCCCTGATTTCATTCCACAACACCTCCATAATTCATTACTTCCAATTTTTTTCTTTATTCACCTACAAACCCTTGAAATTTTATAAAATCTCTTAGTCATAAAAATATGTATTCAAACACAGTTTGTGTTCTTTTATATTATGGTGAGCAAAAAATCAATGGCCCTTACAGTGTCCATTACGAGACTACAATACTAAGCATAAAGTCCAAAGAACACATGATATGTGTACAATGAATTCATATCTCGTGTTTATGAAAAACTTCATTTGCATAATGGCATTGATAAAGTTGAGTTATTTTATCAGTTCCACTTTGGGGTGGCTCTCAATATCCATATTTTAGTGTGAAAGCAATGAGCAATGATAAAGATTTTTAGGATATGTTTCAGATGCCTTGCCATGCAAATAACATGCGTACTGCACACGTAATTGTTGACATACATAGCGATGATATATACATTCGCCAACTAGGTAGTGATGTCCCAATCTATGGTGTCATCCCTGACCTAAATGCAAAACCAGCTTATTACAAGAAGCAAGGGTTGATATTGTGACAACTGATGGGAAAATAAAAGCATAAAGCCTTAAAATGCCCACAAGTGCATGAGTCATATGTAGCAGAGTGTGCAAGTGTGGGGTTGTTTTCTTCAGGGAGGCTATCTGTGTGTGGTCCTAAGTTAAGCGTAGCCTAGAAAGCTACGTGCAGTGGCCTAAACTACCAATGTTTTTGTGTTTTTGGTTTGAATAAAGCTTGGGAAAAGTAAAGCTAGTCTAAATACAAGAAAGTTAAAGTATGGGTGTGTGGAGATAGGGGAATCACGCTATCTAAGGGGAAACAAACAATGGAAATGGGGAATAAGGTGATCTTATCTTGCTTATGGGCCATTACTACACTTTTGTTTAGGGCTTTTTGATGGGTTTCCTAGATTGCTCTTGTCTAGAGTCCTAAACAACCACCTTATTATCGTCTAGGTCTCAGCGCGGGTCTATCCCTAGGTCGATCGTCCGTAGAGTATGGTGTGGTCTTTATGACCTAAGGTTTTAGCTAGTTACTTAAGGTTCTAGGTGTCGTTGATTGATCTTACCCTAGTGTCTAAACCATTGGCTAGGTTTAAAGCCAAGACCTAGTTCATCTAAGGTAGATTAAACTAGCTGAAAGCCTATTGGCTGGGTTTAAAGCAAAAGGAAGCTCAACTAAGATTAATCTTTAGTTAAGTGCCATTAATCACGCATCACAACAGTAGGTCAAGCATTGAAGCACAAGTTTATACACATTTTAAGGCATGGCATTCATGAATACATAGACATATCCAACTAAACACATAGATATGTTTAGATTACACCATACACCAACATGTAGGTAATAGAGCATGCTTTGCTATTAACACATATATACACATATATACACATGGATAAATATATAACCAACTCCATAGACTCTTTACATAAACATATAGGCATATAATCTTGAAAGAGCAAATTCCATATTGTGGTAGTAGCCTTATTGGGCCAAAGCTTGGAATTGGATTTGGACTTTCTTTAGAGTCAAAGATAACCTAATTGGGCTTGGATGGTTTCTTATTGGGCTTGAGCCTTCACATGGATTATGGAATATGTGTTGGGCTTGGATTGCGGGCTTGGCCCAATCTTCCAAGACATGTGCTAGAAAGTTACTACATGAAGAATTCAAATTGTACAAGTAACTTCCATGAAGATTTCAAATTGTACAAGTAACTTCCATGACATATGGAAAACATTAACAACTAGGAAAAAGTTTCCCACATGGAAAGTTTACAAGGTTTAGGTGCCAAACTTTTTCTATAAATAGGCAAGACCTTAAACCATTTCTAGCATCCAAATATTTTGTAGTTGATCTCTTCCATTTTGGAAAGAGAATACTACAACATATAGTACACACTTATTTTGTGGTTTTTTTGCTCTAGATTTTCAAGAGCATATTACTTTGCTTTTTCCCACACAAGAGGCTATTCTCTCAAGAAAAGTTTCTTTAACCATAGGGAAGAAGACTAAGGAGTTGCATATTGCGACACCTTTATAGTAAAATTTTTTTTTGGTGGCCTTGTTTGTGAGTAGGAACAAAGCTCGTGACGGTTTTAGCTTCATCAAAGGCTCCACGCTTCAAGAGGTTAGCTTTACATATTTTGCAAATACTAGTTATATATGTTCTTAAGCATGTTCTTGTGTGTGTTATGTGGTTATTTTATTTTCTTAGAATGTTTTCTTGGTAGTATTTTTGAAAATATGGACTAGGATAGACCACATGTAATATTTTCGATCCTACAATTGGTATCAGAGCTTAGGCTCGCACACAACATGCTTAGACTATGCAAGAATATTGTATTTGCATAAATATGTTAATCATCTTATGAGTGGCAAGATTAGGAAATCTCGTGTTGCATATACTTGTGGTTTTATGCTTGTATGTGCAGGTAATATAAAATCTCCTTGATGGTTCGTATGTATGCATGATTGATTTTCGTGTACGGTCAACAAAACTTGGCCATAGGCAATTTTATGTATAAATATTTATGGTTATTACTTGTAGTTTCATTTAAAAGAAGCATTAGATATTTTGATATCCTCGTAATGTTTCTTTATGAAGCTTGTATTAGCAATAGCAAAGTGTATTATTGTAATTTTTAAAGACCAAGGAGAAAAATAAGAAAATAGCATGGAGGAACACTCTGTTGGGTGAGCTTGTTGGTCGACTGGCTCAATCGACTAGCTCCTACTGACGGACGACTGGGTGAGGTAGAAAAAGCTATTAAGTGTGTTGTTTTGTTGAAGATTGCAGGGAGCCATCAAAGAGGGATTTTTAACGAATTTTGGTGGATGTTTATAATGCATTGACATATGTTTTAACATACTTGCATAAGCATAATGATATCGCTATTTGAGCGCAAGCCTAAATAGCTCGCAAGCTCACAGGTCGTGTGTAGTACGGTGTGTGCGAGTGCGGGGTCGAATTCACGGGGAGCCCTAACATGTATGGTGTCCTAAGCTAAGTGCGTCCTAAAAGCTACGTGCTGAGGTCCTAACTACAATGTTTTTTTGGGATTTTTGGTTTGAGAGGAGCTCGAGAAAGATAAATGTAAGCTACAGGCAAGAAAATTAAAAAAAAAAGTGTTATGTGTGTGATGGGGGAATCAAGCGATCTAAGGGGATGCTAACACGTGGAAATAGGGAATGGGGTGATTACATCTTGTTTATGGCGATGACTACATCTTTCTAGGGTTACTTGATGGATTAAACTAAATGCTCTAATCTAGACCTATAATTAGCCTCCTAATTGGTACCCTAAGCCTCAGTGCGGGTGCGTCCCTAGGTGGCGATGCCTAGTAGTATAGCGTGGTCTTTATGACCTAGGAATTAGGGCTAGCCAATAAGATTCTAGGTGAGTGTAGATCGATCTAACCTTAGCACTTAGTCTTCTAATTAGTTCCCCAATCTGGCCCTAGGACTTGGTGCGAGTCCGTCCCTAAGCTGCGCCCCACTTAGAGCTACGGCATGGTCCTTATGAACCTAGGGTGTTAGGGTGGGCTAACTAGCCTTCTTAAGTGAACTAAGGTCAACTAAACCTATCCGGACTCCTATTGGCTAGATTTAAAGCTAAAGGAGACTCGACCTAGGCTAGATACTAGTTGTGCACCATTGATCGCATCAAAATTAGCGGAAATTGACATTAAAGCGCATGGCAAACACATCTAGGGCATGGCATTTGAGAATAAACCGGTATATTCTACTACTAAACACATAGACAGGTTTAGATTACACCAATTTAAGCAATGGCACCCGACATGTATGCAATGGAAGCTAGTTATGCTATTAAGTATGCTAACACACACATAGACATGTATATAGTCATACCCATTTCATGTAATCACCACACAAACACATAGACATGCTAGCATAATGATTTAGAAATGGTTAATAGCACAATAGACTTCAATATATATATGCTACATCATTGAGGCATTTCAACAAACACATAGACATGTATGTAAAATAGCCTTTGAAGCCCTAAGCATAAAGCATATATACATAAATCCATCAAGTTACCATTAATATAAAGTCATAATCAATCCATAAATACAAGATATAATCACCCTACATAGCTCTAATCATACATAATTAGACTTAGGATAAAAGAGAGATACTCTTCTATCCATAGCCAAGCTTTACAATCAATGAGCTATGCCCCAAATCCTAGTGTTTGATCCTCTTGAATCCTTGATTCCAAGTGTTAAAATGTGTTTAGAAGTGAGTGTGTCAGGTGATTTTTGGTGGATTTTAGGTTTAGGGAAATGGATGTTTGATTTGGGTGTTGTTCCCTTCAAAAAGGGCTGAAAAGTGGCTTAAATAGAGCTGTTAACGAGTCTAGCCGGGGGCCCAGCTAGTCGACCGGCTTTGGGGCCAAGTCGTCCGGCCAAAATTGGCCCAGATTCTGATCCAGCCGGTCGATTGGCCTAGACAGAGGCTAACCGATCTTGATAGTAAAATGGTCATATCTTGCTCGTTTTAGCTCCAATTCGTGCACTGTTTTTTTCTATGGCTTCGTATTGTCGTGGGGGATCTCTCAAGCCATTTCCAAATTTGGCTCACGTTGCGCTCAGTTTCGCCTCAGTCGCTCCTTCTTTCGTCCGGCCATTTCCAAAAGCACTTTTCTTCATTCCTTTGCGTCCAAAACACCCTTGGCTTTGCTCCAAACTTCAAGCACCCTCAATTAAGCTCCAATTATCTCTCCAAATCACACCTAAAACAAGAAATAAACACACATTAGTGTAACATTTAAGTCTTTACTTCAACTATGAACATTTAAACCTTAATATGCACAATTATGACCTAAATACTATACTAATACATTAAATGAAGCTCAAAACACCTCAAAACAAGTATATACATGCAATAGATAAACACACAAAACAAACATATCAACACCCCCAAACCTTCTCCTTGCTTGTCCCTAAGCAAGCCCAAACCTAAGTTTACCTCTAAAGTCAATGCAAAAGATTGCCTAAGGAATTAACTTGCTATCATGGTTAGCTTAAGAAGCATGTAGGGGGCATTCTTGTTATGAAGAGATCCTCAAGTCTCTTCGGATCCTCTCTCTACTCATAAAGGGCCTCGAACCTTGTGGGAAGTTCCCGAGTAGTTGAACCACCACAAGCGTGGGATTCTAACGCACGCACTCGGGATGTTGAGATTTCGTGCCCTTTCAACTAACGTAGCCTCTCCAACATGCACAAAGCCTTAAAGACAAGAAGAGAGAGAATATAAAATGGCTTATAAAAAGCCTTATTTACATATCTACATAGAGGATTGTTTGTGCTAAGTTGACATTATGTCACTTATGCAGTTATTCACAAAAACTTTTTGGTGCCTTTGTCTTTTTCTCTTTTTCACTTTTTTTTTTTTGATGTTTTTGCACCTTTTTGATTTTTTTTGGACTTTTCATGCTTTGCATTGCATTCACACAAAAAGAAAAGAAAAAGAAAGGCTTTAGCATATAAAAAAGAACCAATCAAGAAAAGGCAGTCATATCAATAACCCTTTTTCAACACTCTTTCCTACCAATCTATGGGGTGGCTACAAGGGTTATTCTTAAAGGTCCTCACTCCCCACAACTTTCAATGGCATTCCCTCCAAGACCCGATTTTCAATCCACTCCATTCACTTCCCCACAATGCAACTCATATTCACTAATCAATTAAATCAATCACAAAAGCTAACATTCCAATCAACCAAGAGACAAACGACTTTACATGCATCAAAATTTAAAATTTTCACCATTTTAAGCACATAATGTACATCTACCCTACGCAAAGCATATAACAAGAAAACCAAACTCCCACACCTCCAAACCTAAACTTTGCTTGTCCTCAAGCAAATAGAACAATACTACTCAACAAGCAAAATGGCAACACAAAGCAAGTAAGGGTAGTGGGGATGGGGTAGATACAAGGGGTCAAGTGGAGAAAGGAAAGATACAACCTTGTGTTCCTTTGGAGCTCTTCGAAGCCAATGGATAATGATTCAACTACTAATCCCTGTCTCTTAACAAATCATAAACACTCAAAGCACACAATTAGTAGCATTGCCATGCGAGCTTGCATTGGCATCATCAAATGATAAACAAGGTGTATGAAGAATGGGAAATGATAGAAGTGACGATCAACACTTAGAAGGGTGAAAAAGAAAAACAAAAAGTAATTGAAAATCAAAGAACAACAATACTAAAAGCAAATAAAAGAAAAAGAAAATCAAGGAAAGCAAATGAAATATAAACATGTCTAGGGTGCCTCCTAGCAGTGCTGGATTTAACTCCTCCAGCCGTGCGCTAGTGTTAGAGCAATACATGTTTAAAATTACAAGGCACAAATTGCCAAATATTCAACCAAGCACAGATAGTAGAAGGAAAAGGGTCATGCAATAAATGATGGGGCAATAGATGTTCAATGCATCCCTTTTCTGGATCCCACCCTAAAACATCAAATGAGAATGTGTCCGCAAGTGTGGAAGGTGTCATGCATAATGTGAAAGATCATGCCCCGTTTGCTCTCTAACTAACCACCCCATGGCCTTCTTTTCATAATCAAGAGCTAGGAACACACCCTTCCCATGGCTCAAAGATAGGTCTAATGCATGCAACATGAGAGAAGTGCTATTTAGCCCTAGATGAAAATATTCTAAACTAGAAGGCATAAATGTGAGCTCCAAAGAGGGAGACTCAATGGAATGGGAAAGGAAGGTTGGAACGACTCTCGGAGAAGGAAGGGCAAGGGTAAGGGATGATGAAGTACTACACTCTTCTTCTCCACAAGATATAACATGTTCAAGCCTAGGTCGCTCTAACTCCTCTTGAAGGGTGGATTCGATCCTGATGGGTTCTTTCTCCAATAATGATTCATCAAACATCCAAAAAGACCCATAGATCAATCTTCCAAGCACACCAATTTCTTTCTTATGTGCCTTCTTAGAGTTGCTAATTGGCTCAACATAATGATTCCTAACTCTAAGAGACTCATCATCTAAAGATTCTAAAATTGATGCCTTGTTTTCCTCAATGGATGACTCTAAGCCTTCACTAGCTAACATCTCATCAAATTCATCAATATATTCATTGCTAGTGGGTGTCATCTCATTATCATGCTCTTTATAAGGGGTATACACATATAGAGGGGATAATGGGGACTCAACGGATTACGGGTCATGCATGCATGAATGCTCAAAGGAGGTGTGTACCCTAGACTCCCTAAATGTAGACTCGAAATGCAAATGAGTGCCATGATCATGAGACTCAACCTCCAAGTGTGCAGAATGTGTGGGATGAGGAGGAAGAAAAGGCTCACGTGACTCAATGGAAGACGTTGAAAGCTTAGAAGGACAAGGTACTATTTCCTCTAAAACATATCCATAGGAATCATTAAGAACCAAACTATCATCAAGCTCATTCTCATCCTCACTACATGATGTGAACTCTCCATCAATCTCTCTTTCTAATTGTCTCTCCATCAAATCATCTTTTTCACCCCTAGTCACCTCATTGTTAGGTCTCATCTCTATCCCTTCAACTCGCTCTAAGGGTATCTCAAAAGTCTCACTAACGAGTCGCATACTCTTAGCCATTCTCTTCAAGCGCTCTCCTAGAGATTTGGATTCTCGCTTAAAACTCTCTAGTTCCTCTTGATTAGATTGGAGGAGAGATTGGGATTGCTCAAGCATTTGATCTAATTGCTCCAAGAGTGTGGACATAACAGAAGAAGGTTCAACCGAGTGAAAATGGTAAATATCTTGATTAGGGTCACTATAAGCACAACCATTATATGACTCGGAGGATGGGTGAGTGGGAAAAGATAATGGGAAGGATGAACTCTCAATGCAAGGAGGTGTACCGAATGAAGAGTCATCTTGACCCCAATATGAAAATGCATGATGTTGCTCCCTAGATTCATGATAATATGATGAAGATGCATGCATGGGCATATGATTGTTAGGGGCATAGGGCATAGCATGCAATCGGGGATAAGGGTGGAAGGTAGGGAAAGTATTGGAATCATGAGCACGACTTCCACATAGATTGCAATAACAAGAATATGCACCCCTATAGTCACGATTTCTAAATGAAGATACATGAGATGATGCATGACTATGGCGGTCATAGTTAGCACTAGCCCTAGGTGGGGAATTTTCATAGGGACAGAAAACCGTTGGATGTATAAAACTTCCACAAATGCGAAATACAATGGGAACACGTTCGGGTGATGGGGAAGAGGATACAAGTGACCACTATAATGCATTAGGATCATTCATGATTAATTGACACAATTAAACCTCTTCACAATGCTCAATAATTTTTTTGAATTTTTTTTTATTAATCAAAATAATAAAAACATGAAAGAAAATATAAAACAACGCGTAATAAGCTAAAACACACAAAAACTAAGAAACCAAACAAACATTGCCTCCCCAGCAACGGCACCAAAAACTTGATATCGCTATTTGAGCACAAGCCTAAATAGCCCACAAGCACACGGGTCGTGTGTAGTACGGTGTGTGCGAGTGCGGGGTTGAATCCACGGGGAGCCTTAACATGTATGGTGTCCTAAGCTAAGTGCGTCCTAAAACCTACGTGCTGAGGTCCTAACTACAATGTTTTTTGGGATTTTTGGTTTGAGGGGAGCTCGAGAAAGATAAATCTAAGCTACAGGCAAGAGAATAAAAAAAAAAAAGTGTTATGTGTGTGATGGGGGAATCAAGCGATCTAAGGGGATGCTAACACGTGGAAATAGGGAATAGGGTGATTACATCTTGTTTATGGCGATTACTATATCTTTCTAGGGTTACTTGATAGATTAAACTAAATGCTCTAATCTAGACCTATAATTAACCTCCTAATTGGTACCCTAAGCCTCAGTGCGTGTGCGTCCTTAGGTGGCAGTGCCTAGCAGTACGGCGTGGTCTTTAAGACCTAGGAATTAGGGCTAGCCAATAAGATTCTAGGTGAGTGTAGATCGATCTAACCTTAGCACTTAGTCCTCTAATTAGTTCCCCAATCTGGCCCTAGGACTGGGTGCGAGTCCGTCCCTAAGCTGCGCCCCACTTAGAGCTACGGCATGGTCCTTATGAACCTAGGGTGTTAGGGTGGGCTAACTAGCCTTCTTAAGTGAACTAAGGTCAACTAAACCTATCCGGACTCCTATTGGCTAGATTTAATGCTAAAGGGGACTCGACCTAGGCTAGATACTAGTTGTGCACCATTGATCGCATCAAAATTAGCGAAAATTGACATTAAAGCGCATGGCAAACACATCTAGGGCATGGCATTTGAGAATAAACCGGTATATTCTACTACTAAACACATAGACAGGTTTAGATTACACCAATTTAAGCAATGGCACCCGACATGTATGCAATGGAAGCTAGTTATGCTATTAAGTATGCTAACACACACATAGACATGTATATAGTCATACCCACTTCATGTAATCACCACACAAACACATAGACATGCTAGCATAATGATTTAGAAATGGTTAATAGCACAATAGACTTCAATATATATATGCTACATTATTGAGGCATTTCAACAAACACATAGACATGTATGTAAAATAGCCTTTGAAGCCCTAAGCATAAAGCATATATACATAAATCCATCAAGTTACCATTAATATAAAGTCATAATCAATCCATAAATACAAGATATAATCACCCTACATAGCTCTAATCATATATAATTAGACTTCGGATAAAAGAGAGATATCCTTCTATCCATAGCCAAGCTTTACAATCAATGAGCTATGCCCCAAATCCTAGTGTTTGATCCTCTTGAATCCTTGATTCCAAGTGTTAAAATGTGTTTAGAAGTGAGTGTGTCAGGTGATTTTTGGTGGATTTTAGGTTTAGGGAAATGGGTGTTTGATTTGGGTGTTGTTCCCCTTCAAAAAGGGCTGAAAAGTGGCTTAAATAGAGCTGTTAACGCGTCCAGCCGGGGGCCCAGTGGGTCGACCGGCTTTGGGGCCAAGTCGTCCCACCAAAATTGGCCCAAATTCTGATCCGGCCGGTCGACCTAGCCGGTCGACCGGCTTGGTCGTCAGGCCTAGACAGAGGCTAACCGATCTTGATAGTAAAATGGTCATATCTTGCTCGTTTTAGCTCTGATTCGCGCACCGTTTTTTTTCTGTGGCTTCGTATCATCATGGGGGATCTCCCAAGCCATATTTTTCACCCTAAAATGTATCCAAAATTTTTCCATGTCCTTTTTAGGTTGCAAGATCTGAATTTGGCTCAGTTGCCCTCAGTTTTGCTTCAGTCGCTCCTTCTTTCGTCCGGCCATTTTCAAAAGCACTTTTCTTCATTCCTTTGCGTCCAAAACACCCTTGGCTTTGCTCCAAACTTCAAGCACCCTCTATTAAGCTCCAATTATCTCTCCAAATCACACCTAAAACAAGCAATAAACACACATTAGTGTAACATTTAAGTCTTTACTTCAACTATGAACATTTAAACCTTTATATGCACAATTATGACCTAAATTCTATACTAATATATTAAATGAAGTTCAAAACACCTCAAAACAAGTATATACATGGAATAGATAAACACACAAAACAAACACATCACATAAAAATGATTACCACCTAGAAATATGCCCACTCGGTAGGTTTTTAAAATTGGCCAATCTTATGTGTTAATTTCACAGAGATAGTTAAGTTCATTTAAAAGAGATTGGCTTAGATAAGATAATTGTAAGCAATTATGTCTAAAGATGCCATGTAATCTCATGACAAAAATGAAAAACTTAACTTGAGATTTAAAATATGACAACCTAAGGGTCCATACACCCAGATTTAGGTGAGTAATATATTATGATATTGCAATGTTTTAGTAATACAAAGGGGATTCGCAAAAACCAAAGTGTTTTGCAAATCCAAAGTGCTTTTAGATCTAAAACAAAACGCAAGAATACCAAAAATAGAGAAAACCCTTATGTTAAAATATTGAGTGGGAGAGGGGACTGGAAATACCCCACTGCTTTCCATTTCCGATTCACGCTAATGGTAAATGTCATTAACTTCCCCATCGGAGGGTGGCACTTTATCAAGATTTAGAAAGGTGAATTTAAAATATTTATTCAAAAAGGAAGTTAGTGTGTTTGGCCATCCTATCGGTGGAATTCTTCACTCAAGATTGCCTCACACGACATTGATTAAAGTCAGTACCCCATCGGAGGGCTCAAATCAAGAATGTTTTGGCGAATGAACATAAGGAATGGGTATACACTCAACTTAAATGGTAGGTTCAGTTATCCCATCGATAGAGTTCGCTATCGAATTTAATAAGCCAAATGAAACAGTGATTGAATTATTCAAATTGGAACATATCCAGATAATTGTCAATTCAAATAAGCAGTGGCGCGTAACTTAACGTTCATAAGTTCGGCCATCCCATCGGTGGAGTTCTTGTGAGGACGTTGAGACACTGTTACATCGAGTAGTTTAAGGGTTAATCTACTCAAAGGCAAATGATGTAAAAGTACTTGTATGTTTTATTTCCACAGGTAGCATACATATTATACAGGCATCAATTCCATACTCATAAAATAATTATGATTATATTGTTGTATATCCAGAAAAATGTCTTCATTCAGTCCACTAGCTACAATTCTCAAAGAGCAGAATCTCACTGGACTGAATTTTGTAGACTGGGAATGGAACTTGGACATAGTACTCACCGCAGAAGAGTACAAGTATGTCCTAACAACTCCTTGTCCTGTTGTGAGGGCAACCTCTTCTAAAGCCCAAAAAGATACTATGACAAATGGCAGAAGGCCAATAGTATGGCCAAGTGCTATATGATGGCTTCTATGTCAGATATTTTACAGAGCAAGCATCAATATATGGAAACTGCAAAAGAAATCATGACCTCACTGTCTCGTATATTTACGGATAAGAGTAGGCCCACAAGGCAAGGTGCTCTTAGAGAAATTATGAATCAAAGGATGGCAGAAGGTGCATCTGTCGGAGAGCATATGCTCAAAATGATGGATTACTTCGATACTGCCGAGATCCTAGAGGCAAACATAGATGAATAGTCAAAGGTAGACATAATTTTGGAGACTCTACCACCATCTTACACCCAGTTCTAGCTTAATTATAATATGGGCAAGATGATCATGGATATGACAGAATTAATGAAAGATCTCCTTGCTGTATAAGCCATAATGAAAAATAAGGGCCACGAAAACATAGTTCAAGCATCCACTTCTGGACTTAACCCGAAAGGGAAAAAGTTCAAAGAAAGAGGGAAGTAAAAACGTGGTCAAGGGAAAAAGAAGAAAATGGTAAACAACCCAAACAATTAACAGGTGAAAAGCCTAAGGGCAAATGCTTTAAGTGTGGCTAGAAAGGGCACTGGAAAAGGGATTGCCTGAAGTACCTGGCGCGAGGCCAGATAAGTACACCTCTTTTGTTCTATATTGAAACCTGTTTGGTGGTTGATTCTACTGATCCTTGGATTGTGGACTCTGGAGCCACTAGCCATATTTGCAATTCTTTGCATTGGTTTCTGGAAATGAAGGAACTAGCTAAAGGGGAATTAGCTCTGAGGATGGGTAACGGAGCTAAAGAATGGGTTGCTGCATTAGGAGGAATGTGCTTAAATTTTCCATGAAATAGGAAGTTATTTTTGAACAACGTTCATTATGTTCAGGATGTACGTAAAAACCTTATTTCTATTTCGCAATTAATATTAGATGGTTTTTGCATTAATTTCCATTCTGGTGTTGATATCAGTAGAGATGGAAATTTTATTTGTTCCGGTAGCATGCATGATAACTTGTTCTATATAAAACTTATTACAAACTCACTGCATAATATAGAATAAATTAATTCCCGAAAAAGGAAGATTTCTTTGACCAAGGATACTTATCTTTGGCATCTACGCTTAGGACATATTTAGTCTAAAGCAAATTCAGAGATTAGTCGAGGATGGGCATCTTAGCTCATTAGATCTTGAAGATCCACCTCTGTGTGAATCTTACCTCAAAGGAAAGATGACCAAACGATCATTTTCTTCTAAAGGAGAAAGGGCCAAAGAAGCATTGGAATTGGTTCATATTGATGTGTGTGATCTTATGAGCAAACTTGCACGAGGAGGTTATAAGTATTTCATTACCTTTACTGATGATTACTCTAGGTATGGATATGTATATCTGATGCGACGCAAGTCTGAATCCTTTAAGAAATTCAAAGAGTTCAAGGTTGAAGTGGAGTGGAAATTAGATAAACATATCGAAGGCCTTCGGTCTGATCGAGGTGGCAAATACCTCTTGGGTGAGTTCAGAGACTATCTTATATAAGAAGGGATTGTGTCTCAATTGACTGTACCAGGGACTCCCTAGCAAAATGGTTAGCAGAGAGAATAAATCACACCCTATTAGATATGGTTAGGTCAATGATGAGTCATGCATCATTACCTTTATCTTTTTAGGGGTATGCCCTTGAGATAGCGTCATACATCTTGAACTTGGTACCATCTAAATCAATACCTAGGACACCACAAGAAATGTGAACCAGGCGTAAGCCTATTTTAAATCATCTCCACATTTGGGGTTGTCCAGCTTATGTACTTAATAGTAATGCTTCAAAGTTGGAACCAAGATCTGAGTTATGCTATTTTATTGGCTATCCTAAGGGAACCAGAGGTGGGATCTTTTATAATCCTAAGGAGCAAAAAGTGTTTATAAGCACCCACGCTAGATACTCAGAGAATGGTGAAATGATCGAGAAAACACCATATTCTGAAGTTGTTCTAGAAGAGATTTCACAAGAATCTCCAGCAACACCTGTGGTAATTGTAAATGAAAAGGAATAGCATATTACACCTAATATATCGGAGCCTCGTCATAGCGGGAGGATATCCAGGCCACCTGATAAATACTATGGAGAGTCCTTTTAGACTTCTCTAGAGGATCAGGTGGTGGATCCCACAAGTTATGATGAAGCAGTTTTCGACATAAATGCCGACCAATGGCATAAGGCAATGGATTTAGGGTTAGAATCTCTGTATTCTAACAAAGTCTGGGATCATGTAATTACACCTGAAGGGCTAAAACCTATAGGGTGCAAATGGGTCTACAAGAGGAAAAGTGGAGTTGATGGAAAAGTTGAAACTTTTAAAGCAAGGTTGGAGGTGAAAGGTTATACTCAGAAAGAAGGGATCGATAATGAGAAAAATTTCTCACCAGTAGCCATGCTCAAATCCATCAGGATACTTCTTGCCATCGCATGTCATTATGACTATAAGATATGGAAAATGGACATAAAAACTACTTTTCTTAATGGAGAGCTTGACGAGACCATTTATATGACACAACTAGATAGATATGTTGCCAAAGGCCAGGAACATATGATTTATAAGTTTAAAAAATCCATTTATGGATTAAAGTAGGCATCTAGAGCATGGAACATTAATTTGATTGTGCAATTAAATCTTATGGTTTTGATCAAAGTATTGATGAACCTTGCGCGTATAAGAGGCATAATGGAAATGCTGTAGCTTTTTTGGTTCTTTATGTGGATGATATCCTACTTATTGGAAATGACGTGGGGATGTTATCATCCATTAAGGTTTGGCTTTCTAGTCAATTTCAAATGAAGGATTTATGAGAAGCTAGTTATGTTTTAGGCATCAAGCTTATGCAAGATCATAAGAATAGAAGGCTAGCCCTATCTAAAGCTTCATTTATTGAGAAGACATTGGTTAGGTTTAACATGCAAAACTCTAAGAAGGCCTTATTACTTTCTAGACATGGAGTTTATCGATCTCCAGATTAATGTCCTATAACACTTGAGGATATAGAGAGCATGAAACGAGTTTCTAATGCTTCGGCGGTTGGAACCCTCATTTATGCCATGTTATGTACTAGACCAGATATTTGCTTTGCTGTTGGCATGGTTAGTAGATTTCAGTCAAACGTTAGACCGGCACATTGGGTCGCAGTTAAGCATATATTCAAATTCTAGCAAAGAACTAAGGATTATGTGCTGGAATACTGTGCAGATGATCTAACGCTATTAGCCTATACAGACTCAGATATCCAGTCCGACAGAGATTCCAGGAAGTCTACTTTTGGATATGTTTTCACTCTGTTAGGAGGAGCTATTTCATGGAGAAGTGTGAAGCAAAATTGTATTGCTAACTCTACCATGGAGGCCGAGTATGTAGCAGCATCTGAGGCTGCGAAAGAGGCAGTATGGCTAAGAAAGTTCCTTTTAGACCTAGAGGTTATGCCAGCAGCTCACAGATTGATAACATTATATTGCGACAACAACGGTGCTATTTCATAGTGCAAAGAGCCCAGGAATCACAAAAGGGTAAACATATTAAATAGAAATATCATTTGATCCGTGAGTTTATCAAGAGAATAGATGTTGCAGTTGAAAAGATAGCTTCCACGGAAAACCTGGCAGACCCATTAACAAAGACTTTTCCAGAGAAAATGTTTACCACACATTTGGAGTCTATGGGTATTAGGTTGTGCAGAAGCGATCTTTAGTGCAATTGGGAGATTGTTAGGATTAGTATGCCCTAAAGCTTACTTGTATATAACATTTTGGATTTTAAACAATGTATAATCATTTGTTAAATGGCATTATGAGTTCCTCACATATTTTATTTGGTATGTTTTCTTGATGTACGTATAAAGGTCCCTTGACTTGAACTAATGACTTGGGTGGGCAGTGAGGCTGGACGCACAATAGGTCCAAGTCTAGATTTAGTCATGTCATAAATTAAATCTGTAACCGAATGATAGTGTTGGGCATTCCACCGGGATAAGGTTATATTTTGCAAGTCTCCTCATTGAGGGTGATCTACTTAGGTCATTGGAGGACTTTCCGGATTTATCTCAATAGTACGTGTCTCACGTATTTGACAGGACCATTGTGAGTATGTTTTCTAGAGACACACTATCAAATAAAGAAAACAAGATAGTCACTGCTACTAAATGATCATTACTCTTAATCTTGAGCATATGTGGATGAACTAATGAAGTTAGGGTTTGGTACTTTGATTCATTGTGGGTGAGATCTTACTTTATTAGGATCAACAGCCTTGTGTATTGAGTGCTAAGTTCTAATTAATTGGAACATGTATATGCAATATGAAATCTATATGCCCCCTTTGGGATTGTCCATATTTATCATCCAAATCTAGATCTAGTGATACTACCTTTATGGGTGTATCGGTCATATGGTTTGAGGGGCGCTCCTGAGATTAAGAGATTCCATGACCAAGGATGGTTGGGAATACTATAAGAAATCCAACGAAAAAAGATACAACTAAAGAGGTGATAGTACACAGGCCAAATGACTGGTCTTAGCTGTGGGTATACATAGAGGGGCATTATGGTTAATTATTTAGTAGGTCAAAGACAAAGTTCACATTCTTTTGTGATAAGCTTTTGGGTAATAGCAATTATTCTTAGAGTGCAACTTTGATCTTATGGTAGAATAGATTAGAGTTAAACATAATTACTATGTCGCCTAGATCGGGCAAGGATATTTTTTTTATTATTTTTGGAGGCCAAGGTTAATTGTGTCTTCTTGGTCCTTTCCCTAGTTGAAATGACTTTGAGAGAGTAATCTTGAAAGAAAAAATTCCATATTGTGGTAGTAGCCTTATTGGGCCAAAGCTTGGAATTGGATTTGGGCTTTCTTTAGAGTCCAAGATAACCTAATTGGGCTTCGATGGTTTCTTATTAGGCTTGGACCTCCACATGGATTATATGTGTTGGGCTTGGCCCAATCTTCCAAGACATGTGCTAGAAAGTTACTACATGAAGAATTCAAATTGTACAAGTAACTTCCGTGAAGAATTCAAATTGTACAAGTAACTTCCATGATATATGGCAAGCATTTACTACTAGGAAAAAGTTTCCCACATGGAAGGTTTAGGTGCCAAACTTTTTCTATAAATAGGCAAGGCCTTAAACCATTTCTAGCATCCAAAAATTTTTGTGGTTGATCTCTTCCATTTTGGCAAGAGAATACTACACCACATAGTACACACTTATTGTGTGGTTTTTTGCTCTAGATTTTCAAGAGCATATTACTTTGTTTCTTCCCATACAAGAGACTATTCTCTCAAGAAAAATCTCTTTAACCATAGGGAAGAAGACTAGAGAGTTGTATATTGCGACACACTTATAGTCAATTTTTTTTGGTGGCCTTGTTCGTGAGCAGGAACAAAGCTCGTGGCGATTTTAGCTTCATCAAAGGCTGCACGCTTCAAGAGGTTATCTTTACATATTTTGCAAATACTAGTTATGTTCTATATGTTCTTAAGCATGTTCTTGTGTGTGTTTTATGGTTATTTTATTTTCCTAGCAAGTTTTCTTGGTAGTATTTTTGAAAATATGGACAAGGATAGACCACATGTATTATTATTGATCCTACAATTGGTATCAGAGCTTAGGCTCATGTACAACATGCTTAGACTATGCAAAAATATTGTATTTGCATAAATATGTTAATCATCTTGTGAGTGGCAAGATTAGGAAATCTTGTGTTGCATATACTTGTGGTTTTATGCTTGTATGTGCAGGTAATATAAAATCCCTTTGATGGTTCGTATGTATGCATGATAGATTTTCGTGTACGGTCAACAAAGCTTGGCCATAGGTGATTTCATGTATAAATATTTATGGTTGTTGCTTGTAGTTTCATTTAAAAGAAGCATAGGATATTTTGATATCCTTGTAATGTTTCTTTATGAAGCTTGTATTAGCAATAGCAGTAGTTTCATTTAAAAGAAGCATAGGATATTTTGATATCCTTGTAATGTTTCTTTATGAAGCTTGTATTAGCAATAGCAAAGTGTATGATTGTAATCTTTAATGACCAAGAAAAAAAAAAGAAAATAGCATGAAGGAATACTCTGTTAGGTGAGCTTGCTGGTCGACCAGCTGCTACTGACGGACGACAGGCTGAGGCAAAAAAAGCTATTAAGTGTGTTGTTTTGTTGAAGATTGCAGAGAGCCACCAAAGAGCGATTTTTAACATAGTTTGGTGGATGTTTATAATGCATTGACATATGTTTTAACATATTTCCGTAAGCATAAACATGATTACCACCTAGAAATATGCCCACTCATTAGGTTTTTAAAATTGGCCAATCCTATGTGTTAATTTCCCAGAGATAGTTAAGTTCATTTAAAAGAGATTGGCTTAGACAAGATAATTGTAAGCAATTATGTCCAAAGATGCCATGCAATCTCATGACAAAAATGAAAAACTTAACTTGAGATTTAAAATATGACAACCTAAGAGTCCATATACCCAGATTTAGGTAAGTAATCTATTATGGTAATGCAATGTTTTAGTAATACAAAGGGAATTTGCAAAAACCAAAGTATTTCGCAAATCCAAAGTGTGTTTAGATCTAAAACAAAAAGCGAGAATACCAAAAATAGAGAAATCCCTTATGTTAAAAAATTGAGTGGGAGAGAGGACTGGAAATACCCCACCGCTTTCCATATCCAATTCACGCTAATGGTAAATGTCATTAACTTCCCCATCAGAGGGTGACACTTTATCAAGATTTAGCAAGGTGAATTTAAAATGTTTATTCAAAAAGGGTGTTAGTGAGTTTGGCCATTCTATCGGTGGAATTCTTCACTAAAGATTGCCTCACGCAACATTGATTAAAGTCACTACCCCATCGGAGGGCTTAAATCAAGAATGTTCCGGCGAATGAACATAAGGAATGGGTATACACTAAACTTAAATGGTAGGTTCGACTATCCCATCGATAGAGTTCGCTATCGAATTTAAGAAGCCAAATGAAACAGTGATTGAATTATTCAAATTGGAACATATCCAGATAATTGTCAATTCAAATATGTAGCGACACTTAACTTAACGTTCATGAGTTCGGCCATCCCATCGGTGGAATTCTTGTGAGGACGTTGAGACACTGTTACATCGAGTAGTTTAAAGGTTAATCTACTCAAAGGCAAATGATGTAAAAGTACTTGTATGTTTTATTTCCAAAGATAGCATACATATTATACATACATCAATTCCATACTCATAAAATAATTATGATTATATTGTTGTATATCCAGAAAAATGTCTTTGCTTAGTCCACTGGCTACAATTCTCAAAGAGCACAAGCTCACTGGACTGAATTTTGTGGACTGGGAATGGAACTTGGGCATAGTACTCACCGCAGAAGAGCACAAGTATGTCCTAACAACTCCTTGTCCTATTGTGAGGGCAAACTCTTCTAAAGCCCAAAAAGATGCTGAGGCAAAATGGCGGGAGGCCAATAGTATGGCCAAGTGCTATATGATGGCTTCTATGTCAGATATTTTACAGAGCAAGCATCAATATATGGAAACTGCAAAAGAAATCATGACCTCACTATCTCGTATGTTTGTCGAAAAGAGTAGGCCCGCTAGGCAAGATGCTCTTAGAGAAATTATGAATCAAAGGATGGCAGAAGGTGCATCTGTCAGAAAGCATTTGCTCAAAATGATGGATTACTTCAATACTGCCGAGATCCTAGGGGCAAACATAGATGAACAGTCAAAGGTAGACATGATTTTGGAGACTCTACCACCGTCTTACATCCAGTTCAAGTTTAATTATAATATGGGCAAGATGAACATGTATATGACGGAATTAATGAAAGAGCTCCTAGTTGCAGATGCCATAATGAAAAATAAGGGCCATGTAAACATAGTTCAAGCATCCACTTCTGGACTTAACCCGAAAGGGAAAAAGTTCAAAGGAAAGGGGAAGCAAAAAAGTGGTCAAAGGAAAAAGAAGAAAAATGGTGAACAACACAAACAATTAACAAGTAAAAAGCCTGAGGGCAAATGCTTTAAGTGTGGCTAGAAAGGGCACTGGAAAAAGGATTGCCTGAAGTACCTGGCTCGAGGCCAGATAGGTACACCTCTTTTGTTCTACATTGAAACCTATTTAGTGGTTGATTCTACTGATTCTTGGATTGTAGACTCTGGATCCACTAACTATATTTGCAATTCTTTGCATTGGTTTCAGGAAATGAAGGAGCTGGCTAAAGGGGAATTAGCTCTGAGGATGGGTAATGGAGCAAAAGTATGGGCTGCTGCAGTGAGGAATGTGCTTAAATTTTTCATGTAATTGGAAGTTATTTTTGAATAACGTTTATTATGTTCAACATGTACGTAAAAACCTTATTTCTATTTCACAGTTAATATTAGATGATTTTTGCATTAATTTCCATTCTGGTGTTGATATCAGTAGAGATGGAAATATTATTTGTTCCGGTAGCATGCAAGATAACTTGTTCTATATAAAACCTATTACAAACTCTCTGCATAATATAGAACAAACTAATTCCTGAAAAAGGAAGGTTTCTTCGACCAATGATACTTATCTTTTGCATTTACGCTTAGGACATATTAGTCTAAAGCAAATTTGGAGATTAATCGAGGATGGGCATCTTAGCTCATTAGATCTCAAAGATCTATCTCCGTGTGAATCTTGCCTCAAAGGAAAGATGACCAAATGGTCATTTTCTTCTAAAGGAGAAAGGGCCAAAGAAGTATTGGAATTGGTTCATATCGATGTGTGTAGTCCTATGAGCAAACCAGCACGAGGAGGTTATAAGTATTTTATTACCTTTACTGATGATTACTCTAGGTATGGATATGTATATCTGATGCGACGCAAGTCTGAATCATTTGAGAAATTGAAAGAGTTCAAGGCTTAAACGGAGCGGAAATTAGATAAATGTATCAAAGCCCTTCGGTCTGATCAAGGTGGCGAATACCTTTCAGGTGAGTTCAGAGACTATCTTATACAAGAAGGGATTGTGTCTCAATTGACTGCACTGGGGACTCCCCGGCAAAATGGTGTAGCAGAGAGAAGAAATCGCACCCTATTAGATATGGTTTGGTCAATGATGAGTCATGCATCATTACCTTTATCTTTTTGGGGTTATGCCCTTGAGACAACAGCATACATCTTGAACTTGGTACCATCTAAATCAGTACCTAGGACACCACAAGAAATGTGGACCAGGCGTAAGCCTAGTTTAAATCATCTCCACATTTGGGGTTGTCCAGCTTATGTACTTAATAGTAATGCTTCAAAGTTGGAACCAAGATTCGAGTTGTGCTATTTTATTGGGTATTCTAAGGGAACCAGAGGTGGGATCTTTTATAATCCTAAGGAGCAAAAGGTATTTATAAGCACCCATGCTAGATACTTAGAGAATGGTGAAATGATCGAGAAAACACTAGATTCTGAAGTTGTTCTAGAAGAGATTTCACAAGAATCTCCAGCAACACCTGTGGTAATTGTAAATGAAAAGGAACAACATATTACACCTAATATATCGGAGCCTTGTCATAGTGGGAGGATATCCATGCCTCCTGATAAATACTATGGAGAGTGCTTTCAAACTTCTTTAGAGGATCAGGTGGTAGATCCAGCAAGTTATGGTAAAGCAGTTTCTGACATAGATACTGACCAATGGCATAAGGCAATGGATTCAGAGTTAGAATCATGTATTTTAACAAAGTCTGGGATCTTGTAATTACACCTGAAAGGGTAAAACCTATAGGGTGAAAATGGGTCTACATTAATAAACTAAGCCCCGCCATTAGAGTAATCGAACCATTAATAGCCTCAAAACAAGGTTAGGAACCCAAATACATTCCAAAGAAGTAATCACCCTAAGTTTTCCCAAACCCTTACAGATCCTCACTTTCATAGCTTGTTTATACGATTATTTATTTACCTTAGTTTAGGTTTAAATTAGAGCTCTAATCAATCCAAAAACCCTAAAAAGAGTAGGTAAGACCACATATAGCTAGTTTAGGACACACATTCACTTAAAGCCATATACATTAATAGCCTATCATTTTGTGTTTACCTATCATATACATATCTTTTTTCATTGTTTGTTTCTTTGACTTATTGTTATATTGCTAGTTTTGTTTACTTTTTTTGTTTGTGTTTTCCTTTTATGTTTTTCTTAGGACTTAGATGTTTGTGGTAGGTAGTTGCTTGTTGAATTGAAGTTTTAGGGGTTGAAGTGTGGAAGGAGAATTAGGTTACTTTACATTCTTGAATAGATGGCTAATCCTAATCACGATCCTCCTCCTAGAGCCAAGACCTTAAGGTAATATCTTGAGCTCAACACTTATCAACCTTGTATGCCTATTCAATTACTGACCCTAGGAGATGCAACCTTTAAGATTAGGCCCGAGACCTTACAAATACTTCCATCATTCTATGGCCATAATAATGAGAATCCTCATGTGTATTTAGGTGCATTTCTTGAGATATGCTCTACCATTCATTTCAGGGATGTCTCTTCCGAGAACGTTAGGCTTAGATTGTTCTCTTTCTCTTTAAAAGATAAAGCAAGGCAATGGTTCAAGTCCTTACCTCATGAGTCCATCACTAGCTGGGATGAGCTTCAAGTTAAGTTCCTTAATAGATTTTTCCCAATAGCTAGGACAACCACTCTTAGGGCAGAGATCATGACATTTGCACAACAAGAATTAGAGCCCCTTCATAAGACTTGGGAGAGATTCAATGAGCTTTGTCACCAATGCCCACATCATGGGTATGATTTACATGAATTGCTCCAGTTTTTCTACTTAGGCTTGACTTCATCTTATAGGCTAATGGTCAATGCTTCGAGTGGTGGGGGGTTCTTAGATTTGACGCCCGAGGAGGCTTGGTCTAAACTAGAGGTTATGGCAGAGGACTCGTTCCAGAATGCTAATTTTGAGAGATTATGGAAGGAAACTAGGAATACTACTCTTAATAGTGTGTTCGGGATTGACTTAAATTATGATTTAGCTACTGAGGTAAGGGCTCTTACTAGGAAGTTTGACTAGATTATGTCTTTAGAAGCTACAACCACTTATAGGTCTACTCGTAGTACATTTTTTCCTTATCCTTCTAGTCTTGTAGAGATGTGTGCTTTGTGCTCTAAGTCTAGCCATACCACCATAGCATGCCCTCTCGCCCCATAGTTCCCTGAGATTATGCAAGAACACGTTCTTGCTAATCAAGGTCACTTATCCATTCCTTCTCGCCCACCTAGACTCGGGTAGCGAGATCATTCTAGGATAGTGCAGTCTCATAACAACACAGATTCTTCTTATTCATTCCAGAATCATTCTACTTCATCACTCCCTAGTCCTTTGGGGTTTCATCAGGCAGTTTCTGAGCCTAAGTATCATAATTTGTCACAACTGTCATTTCAATCTACTCCCATCGGTTCCACTTCACCTGTTCAGCCTGTAGTTGACTGTAGGTTAGACTTACTTACTGAGATGATACAGGCCCAACAACAGACGTTTCAGAGTGCAATAGGAGATTTGAAAAATCAAATAGAACATCTTGTTGAAAAAGTTTATCATAAAGACCCTGGGAAGCTACCTATTTATCCTGTACTGAGTCCTAGAGATTCGTGTAGCACTTCTAGCCCTTCTTCGAGTGATTATGCATAGGCTAAGACTGTTATGACCTTGAGAAGTGGTAGGGTTATTGATAATCAGGTGGGAGAGTCCATGAGTAGAACTAGACCTGAAATAACATGTGTTGATAGAGAGACCAGTGTGCCTAAGGAGAAGACTAGAGAGTCTGAAGAGAAAGAGAGAAATCACATTGAGGTGAGTGTTGATCCACCATGTAGAGAAAGGAAACAGGTTATTGAATCTCATGATATTACTCTTAGAGTTCCTTTTCCCTTAGAATTAGAGAGGTTTAAGAAAGTTGAGGATGACAAAGAACTGAGGATTTTAGAGCCTCTTAAGGATATCAATGTCACTCTACCTTCAGTTGAGGCCTTTAAGAAAATACCAGCTTATGCCAAATTCTTTAGAGATTTATGCTTTAGGAAGAGACAGACCACCCGCCTACCTAAGAAGGTGAAGCTTACGGAGAGAGTTTGTAGTATTTGCACCACGGGCATTCTGCCTAGGCTTAGCGATCCAAGAGCTTTTACCATCTCTTGTTCTATTAATGATCATCCAGTAGCCATGCCTTGCTTGATTTAGGTTATAGTGTTAATCTTATTCCTTTTTTGGTGTATAAACATTTATGTTTGGGGGCGTTGAAGCCCACTAGTGTGGTTTTATAGTTCGTCGATAGGAGTGAGAGGAGACCTCGAGGGATAGTTGAAGATGTCACTATTAAAGTTGGAGAATTTTATTATCCTATGGATTTAATTGTTATGGACATGCATCTAGGTCATAACACTAGGAATATGTCACCTGTCCTTTTGGGGAGACCATTTTTAGCGACTGCCGATGCAGTGATTCATTGTAGGACAAGGATCATTGAGTTTACATTTGGGAATTTAAAGGCAAAGGTTAGGGGTGCCGAGTTTACCACTAAGTATAAAGCGGCTGATGAGGAGAATTGTTTCTTCATAGAGATTGTTGCTTCTAGTGATGATGATTCCCATGATACTTTCTTGTCCTTAGAAGATAGAGTTGTGCTTAACGCGATCATCGAGCAGTTAAATTTGGAGGCTTTCAGTGAGACTCACTTAGAGAGTGATGTGCTTTCCGTAGTAGATACTCATAATTCCTGTGTCGAGGAGTCTTTTAGTTCACTCTTAGTGCCGAGTGATATTGGTGAGCTCAGTGAGATCATTGCATTGATTAACTTTGGCATCTCTCTTTCTCAATTGAATACCTCTTCCATTCTCTCATCTACTCTTAGATCTAGTGAGACCATTGCTATATATCCTTCCTTAGTTGAAAGTAGTTTCGAGCTTTCACTGAGTGTGCTTTCTTCTCTTTCGGAGTCCTCATTTGTGACTATTGTTCCTGATCATAAAAAGGATAATGCTTTATTTTCTCCTTGGGTTCCGCTAGATTTTAGGTTAGCTACAAGTGAGTTGAATTTGAGAAAAGAGATTCGAGTGTTCAACCCAGGCATAGAAGAATGTGTTGTTACGTTATTTGTTACAACCTACCTTATGAGATGTACATTTTTTGATCCATTTCTTTTATCTAAGGGTGCCCAGCATGATTTTGTGTACACATTCTTAGGGCGTGAGTTTAGATCTTCAAGGCGTCAGATGCGTGGTGTTGATTGCATTTTTCATGTGTTGCATCCATTTGCTTTTTCCTGTGCTAATTTGCTTATCTGGAAATACGTGCCCAAGGATTTTAAGCACCACTAGCCCTAACATTACCGCCTAGCTGGGGGCGTAAAATCCTGCGCTACTAGGAGGCACCCTAGATATTTTGATAGTTACAGTTTGATTAATGAGTTCTTTACTTTTGTTTTTCTTAGCACATTTTTTTTTCATTTCTTTTCTTTTCTTTTCATTTTTAATTCCCTCATGTCCGTTGCTTTCTGTACATAAAGCCTTGTCATTTACACTTGCCATATCCTGGCTCAGAAGGAACGCTAGCTATATGCTTAACACATGCAAGTCGAACGTTGTTTTCGGGGAGCTGGGCAGAAGGAATAGAGGCTCCTAGCTAAAGGTAGCTTGTCTCGCCTAGGAGGTGAGAAGAGTTGAGAACAAAGTGGCGAACGGGTGCGTAACGCGTGGGAATCTGCCGAACAGTTCGGGCCAAATCCTGAAGAAAGCTAAAAAGCGCTGTTTGATGAGCCTGCGTAGTATTTGGTAGTTGTAACCTCCAAGAATTACGTTGTTCATTGATTTCATAATCCAGCAAACACGTATCGCCAATGTGCAGGCGAGCTGCATCTCTAGCTTCCTGCCTAGTCATCCCATTGTGGCTAAACTTTTTTGTTTATTTTTTTTTCTTTCAATAAATTCAAAATTTCATTTTCTGCATATTGCGCTATTCGATGAAGAAAACATACTTTAGGAAAGTGGTTCAGGTAGCTCAGCTGGTTAGAGCAAAGGACTGAAAATCCTTGTGTCAGTGGTTCGAATCCACTTCTATGCGGGCAAAGGGTCCAAAGAACACGTAGCCGGGAGCGAGCCGGATTTGGAAATTCAAGTGAAAGAGGTGGCATCTCGAGTATTGCCTTGATCTTTGAGGGCTCTATTCCATTCCGATGGACAACGAATCCCAAAAATATACCAGCTGAGACACCAAAGGCACATTTCAGTGGATTCATCTTCATCTTATTCGCTCGACACCTCTCGAAGACCCGATCCAATACTGAAATGTGATTCTCCCCTTTGCCTGACTTCACCACTATATCGTCGACGTAGTCCTCGATCTCTTTGTGCACCATGTCTTGGAATATGGTGGTCATGGCTCACTGATATGTAGCACCCGAGTTCTTTAACCCGAATGGCATCACTTTGTTATAGAAGTTCCCCTTGGGCGTTCGGAACGCAGTCTTCTTGGCATCCTCGGGAACCATCCAACTCTGGTTATACCCGCCTGGAAGTCTGAGGACCTTTAGTACTGTACTCTACCCCCGAACCAGCAGCCTTCGCGCCAAGCAAGACCGCCCTTGTCCCTTTCCTTTCTCCATTCCGCCTCCTTCTTTGCTTTGTTCCAATAGAGTATAAGGCAAAGTGGTTCGTATGCCTACTTTACCTACTTGACGAAAGGGAACGAACTGAGTTTCGTTTTTGGGTTTATGGATTGGATTCAATCAGCGTCACGACATAATCAAAAGGAAGGAGTGAGGCTTTGGTTACTGGCGAACGCTTGAACTTTTAATGTTGTGTTTGTTAATTTCCTTTGTAGATCTTTTGAGTTGAGTGGAAATTGGGTACAAAGGAAGTTAATGGACACAATAATCAAAACATGACATGCGCAGCATAATGCTACACAAGGTTGTATCTATCCACCTCTACTTGTCCCATCTTATCTACCCCGTCCCCACCACCCTTACTTGCTTTGTGTTGTCTATTTGCTTGCTGAGTAGTATTGTTCTTTTTGCTTGAGGACAAGCAAAGTTTAGGTTTGGGGGTGTGGGAGTTTGCTTTTATTGTTTTATGCTTTGTATAGGGTAGATGTGTATTATGTGCTTCGAAATGGTGAAAATTTTTCGATTTTGATGCATATAGAGTTGTTTATTTCATGGATAATCATTGTGTTGGCTATTGTGGTTGACTCAATTGATTGGTAAATATGAGTTGTATTGTGGGGAATGAATAAAGTGGATTGAAAACCAAGTTTTAGAAGGGATGCCCTTGAAAGTTGTTCGGAGTGAGGACCTTGAGGAATGACCCTTGTAGCCACCCCATAGCTTGGTAGGAAAGAGTGTGGAAAAAAGGTTGTTAATATGAGTGCTCTTCCTTGATTGGTTTGTTTTGATGTGCTTAAGCCTTTCTTTTTCTTTGTTTTGTGTAAATGCAATACAAAGCATGAAAAACCAAAAAAAAAAAAAAATTGAAAAAGGCAAAAGGTGCAAAACTAAACAAAAAAAAAATATAACAAAAAAAAAGAAAAAGAGAAAAAGCTAATGGCACCAAAAAGTTTTGTGAATAAGTGCATAAGTGACACAATGTCAACTTAGCACAAGTTATCCCCTATGTAGATATGTGAATAAGGCTTGTTATAAGCCATTGTGTTTGTATATTCTATCTTTTCTAGTCTTTGAGGCTTTGTGCATGTTGGAGAGGCCATGTTAGTTGAAGAGGCATGAAATACAACATCCTGAGTGCGTGTGTTAAAATCCTAGGCTTGTGGTGGTTTGGCTACTCGGTGACTTCCTATAAGGTTTGAGGCCCCTTATGGGTAAAAGGAGGATCCAAAGAGATTTGGGGATCTCTCCACAATAGGAATGCCCCCTTCATGCTTCTTAGACTAACCTTGATAGTGAGTCAATCCTTAGGCAACCCTTTGTATCGACTTTAGTGATAAACTTAGATTTGGGCTTGCTTAAGGACAAGCAAGGAGAAGGTTTGGAGGTATTGATATGTTGGTTTTGTGTGTGATTTTGCATTGTATTTTTACAACTATTTTGAGGTGTTTTATGCTCTATAAGGTGTATCGGTATAGCATATATATTATACTTGAGCATATTAAGCTTTTGGTGTCTATAGTTGAGCTTAAAGCATAAATGCTACACTAAAGTACACTTATCTTATGTTCTAGATAAGTTTGAGGAATTTCTTGAGCTGAACAAAGATGGAGATGGCTTGGGCAAGTATTGAAGAAGATTTTTAAAGATTGGGAAGCTTCTGGACAAAGACCAAAGCAACTGGAAGCAAAACAGAGCTAAAACGAAGCCAAAAGAGAGCAAATAGGCATTACCAAAGCATTGGCTTTAGGGTATCGATGTACCGGCTCACTATTCCGCCAAAAATAGAAAGCAACCTTCTACTACCGGAATAGAGGCCCCTTGGTACTGGTGCTCCGGTTAAGTGTTCCGGTAGTCGCAGAAATTGGCTATATGTGCTCGCTTTTGGCCATTTTATAAAGGGAACAAGTCATAATCTTTCACTCTCTTCCATACCCATTACACCAAACCCTAATTCCTTTACTCACCCACCTCACACACACAAAAAGGCATCAATTCCATCCATAAACAAGCTTGGATTTGAAGATCAAACAAGGATTTGTAAGGTTTAGAGCAAGATTTGTAAAGAGCAAGCAGGGATAATGAGGGAGCTCTTCATTCTTCTCTTTATTCTTATCTATATTATGTTAGATTAGCTCTAGATTAGGGATGATTGCTATTTTTATAATGGGTTAAGAATCTAAACACGTGTTTTGAGATTTTGATGGTTGTATATGCATGCTTTGTTCTTACATTCCTATGGCTTGAAATTGAACATGTCAAGGTGTTTGATAAATTGCCTCTATGTGTTTGCATGTGTAATTTATGCTTAGATGCTAATAGCAGTGGCCTTACCTTAGCCTTAATCCATGCTAATGGCATGAGCTCTACTTGCAACTACATTTGTGTTGATTAATTGTGTTTTTCATGGCTTTAATATAGTAGTTAATCACCTCTAGCATGAAACATGGCTAAAAGGGTGCCACTATCTAGTTTGAAACATAACTAAAAGGTTAGACTCCCTATTAGGACATTAATCAACACCAAAGGGATTTAGAACTAGACCCAAAAGCCATAGCTAGCTAGGATAAACCTATACTTCTAATTGGGCTCGATTAGGGAGAGGGTTGTATCGATAGTTAGATATGTTAAGTCTAGTAAATTAAGCCCGCCATTAGAGTAATCAAACCATTAATAGCCTCAAAACAAGGTTAGGAACCCAAATCCATTCCAAAGAAGCAGTCACCCCTAAGTTCTCCTAAACCTTTATAGATCCTCACTTTCATAGCTTGTTTATACCATTATTTATTTCCCTTAGTTTAGGTTTAAATTAGAGCTCCAATCAATCCAAAAACCCTAAAAAGAGTAGGTAAGACCACAGGTAGCTAGTTTAGGACACACATTCACTTAGAGCCACACACATTGATAGCCTCCCCATGGACACGACCCCGCACTCGCACATGCTATACTATCACGACCCATGCGCTTGCGGGTGACACTCTTAGAGGTTTACGATTAAGCCTATTAGAGACCATGGAGAGAGTAGTACTTCTCGCCCACATCAGGAGCGAAAGGAGCCCATTGATGATTCCTATGTGTCTAGAAGTGTTGAGCCTAGAGTTCCCTTTCCATCCGCCTTAGAAAGGCCTACACCTAGTGAGGATTCTAGGTTTTTCAAGGTTTTAGAGCATCTTAAGGACCTTAAGGTCAATCTTCCTTTAATAGATGCGATCCTTTCCATCCCCTCTTACTCTAAGTTCTTTAAGGATCTTTGTTCAAGGAAATGTAGGTCATCGAACATTCCTAAGAAGGTGAGGTTTACGGAGAAGGTGAGTAGTATTTGTACTTCGGGTCTCCCGCTCAAGATGACTGACCCCGGAGCCTTCACTATTTCTTGTAGGATTAGAGAGACCCAAATTGATCATGCCTTGTTAGATTTAGGGTCCAGTGTGAATCTCATTCCCTACTCTATCTATCAGCAGCTAGGTCTAGGCGAGTTGTCTCCTACATATGTTACTCTTCAGCTAGCTGATAGGTCCGAGCATAGACCTAGAGTTATGATAGAGGATGTTATGGTCCAGGTAGGTGAGTTCGTGTACCCTGTTGACTTCATAGTGTCAGATATGGATTCGGAACATGACTCTAGACATTCCACTCTCGTTCTACTAGGTCGCCCCTTCCTTGCCACTACAGATGCCATTGTTCATTGTAGGTCAGGGTTATTAGAGATGAAATTTGGGAATTTGAGGTCCACCATAAAGGTCGCCGAGACGGGGAATAGGGCTAGTATAGGAGGAGAGGACAGAGAATAGTGCTTTAGAGTTGATGTGATTGATTCTTGTGTCTAGGACCTTGTAGAGAGGACTATGATCATTGGAGAAGAATTGAGGAAATTTGAGGAATTGTTGACTAGCTTTGATTTAGACACCTTAGAGCGGAAATATGTAGCTTCTACTTCCTTGATTGAGAGCCCTTTGATTGACAAGTCACTTGAGGTTAATCCTTATAGTCTTGACTCTAGTGATGTTCCCATTGATAATGTTGAGGTTGAGTCCCCCTTGCTTGAGCCTAACCCTTCTTTAGAGCTCAAACTCCTTCCTGATCATTTGAAGTATGCATTCTTAGGCACTAGTGAGACCCTTCCGGTCATCATAGCTTTCAATCTTTCTAGTGAGCATGAGGAGCGTCTCTTAGAGGTCCTTAGGAAACATAGAAAGGCTATAGGGTGGAAAATTGATGATTTGAGAGGTATTGACCCTTTTGGTTTGTATACATATTCACCTTGAGGATAGAGCCATTCCTTCTAGGGAGATGTAAAGGACGTCAAACCTACACATGAGCGAAGTACTTAAGAAAGAGATCATTAAGCTTTTAGATGCAGGCATCATTTATCCGATTTGTGATAGTAAGTGGGTTAGCCCAGTCTAAGTCGTCCCTAAGAAGTCTGGGATCACAGTTGTAGAGAATGAGAGAGGAGAGCTTATCCTTACATGTACTTCCATGAGTTGGAGAGTTTGTATTGATTATAGGAAGCTCAACTCCAAAACTAGAAAGGATCATTTCCCATTGCCTTTTCTAGACCAGATCCTAGATAGAGTAACTGGGCTAGCTACTACTGTTTTCTAGATGGCTATTTGGGTTAGAATCAGATCCCCATGTTTCTCGAGGACTAGGAAAAGACCATCTTTACCTGTCCCTATGGCACTTTTGCTTGTAGGAGGATGCCCTTCGATCTATGTAATGCCCTAGCGACATTTCAGAGATGTATGATGGCCATTTTTAGTGACATGATAGAGAAGCATTTAGAGATTTTCATAGATGACTTCTCAGTCTTTGGAGATAGTTTTGATGAGTGCTTAAGTCATCTCTCTTTAGTCTTAGACTGATGTGTGAAGAAAAATCTAGTGTTGAGTTGGGAGAAATCCCATTTCATGGTGCAATGAGAGATAGTGTTGGGTCATGTTGTCTCATCTGGTAGAATTCAAATTGACTCAGCTAAGGTAGAATTAATTGAAAAGTTGCCTGTCCTTAAGTGTGTCAAGGATGTTAGATCTTTTCTAGGGCATGCAGGATTCTACTGTAGATTCATTAAGGATTTTAGTCACATTGCACGTCCCTTGTCTAGGCTTCTAGCACAAGATGTCCCTTTTAACTTTGATGATGAGTGTGTTAAGGTTTCCAATAGGCTTAAATCTTAAATGTCTACATCCTCGATTATCTAACCACCTAACTACAGTCTCCCATTTGAGGTTATGTGTGATGCATTCGATTATGCGATAAGAGCTGTTTTAGGTCAAAGGAAGGATAAGTTGCCCCATGTTGTATACTATGCTAGCAAGACTCTTGATGAAGCCCAAAAGAACTATGCCACAATGGAAAAAGAGCTTCTAGCAATAGTCTTCTCCCTTGACAAGTTTAAGTCATATATCCTAGGATCCAAAGTGATTGTCTACACTAATCATACGGCATTGAAGTATTTGTTGTCTAAGAAAGAGTCTAAGCCCTGCTTGGTTAGGTGGTCGCTCCTCCTTCAAGAGTTTGGCATCGAAATTTGGGATAAGAAGGGTAGAGAAAATTTAGTTGCGAATCATCTTTCCCGTCTTGTTAGTAAGTCTTTTAGTGATCCATCCCCTTTTCATGATTCATTTCTCGATGAGCAATTGTTTTCCGTCTCTTATCACACACCTTGGTTTGCTTATATTGTCAATTATCTTGCCACAGGCCGTTTTCCTTCCCATTGGGAGAAGAGAGCAAGAGATAGGTTCCTATCACAAGTTAGGCATTCCTTTTGGGAGGATCCTTGTCTTTTTAAAGTGTGTGCGGATCAAATGATTCGCCGGTGTGTGGCCGAGGACGAGTTTGAGAGCATTTTGAGCATGTGTTATGATTAGGGTGTCAGGGTCATTTTAGTGGGAAGAAGACCACCACGAAGGTCTTGCAATGTGGATTATTTTTGCCTGCTCTCTTTAGAGATGCCTAAGAGTATTGCAAAAAGTGTTTTAGATGTCAACAATCCAGGTCTATCTCTAGGAGAAACATGATGCCTTTGTCCCTTATTCTTCCATGTGAGTTGTTTGATGTTTGGGGCATAGATTTCATAGGTCCATTTCCATCTTCCTTTGGGTACCAATACATTTTAGTGGCCATTGATTATGTGTCCAAATGGGTTGAGGCAATTCCCACACGTACTAATGATCATAGGGTAGTGGTTTAATTCATTAAGGAGAACATTTTTTCTAAATTTGGAGTAATGGGGGTTTGCATTTTCGCCATAGGACTTTAGAGGCCTTATTGAGAAAATATTCGGTCACCCATAAGGTAGCTACTCTTTATCACTCACAAACTAGTGGACAGGTAGAGGTGTCCAATTGGGAGATCAAGCACATTTTAGAAAAAATGGTTAGGCTCGATTGGAGAGATTGGTCTATTAGGTTAAATGATGCTTTGTAAGCCTATCGTACCGCCATTAAGACTCCAACTGGTATGTCTCTGTATAGATTGGTTTATGAGAAAGCTTGTCACATGCCAGTAGAACTAGAGCATAGGGCTTATTGGGCAATCAAGGCCCTAAATTTTGATTTGGCAAGAGCGGGTGAGAAGAGAAAGCTAGACCTAGCGGAGTTGGAAGAGCTTAAGTTTGAGGTTTATGAGAATGCCAAACTTTATGAGGATAGAATGAAAAGAATTCATGATAATAAGAAATCATTCTCAAGAAATCATTCTCTCCCTCTGATAAAGTTTGATTATTTAACTCACGTTTGAAGCTCTTTCCAGGTAAGCTCAAGATAAGATGGGATGGTCTATATGAGGTGTTGGTTGCCTACCCTTCCGATGCAGTCATGATCAAAGTCTTGAAGGATGGCCGAGAGTTGACAGTGAGTGGGCAACGCCTGAAGCATGCATATGATCCGAGCATGGCTCGTGTGAAAGTTTTAATGCTTCAGGATCTCATATATGGAGGTTGAAGATGAGTTGGTGTTTGTCCGGCTAATGGCATGGTGGTCAGCGTTACTAGGAGGCAACCCAGGTTCAATTTTGCAAATTTTCACTTATTTTATTTTCCTTTCTTTATCTTTCTTGCACCCATACCAAAGTGTTAAATCCTGATCCTTTGTCCTATAAGATACACCATTGCTCATTATTGCACATGCCAATGCAAGCAATGCATAGGCAATGCTACTAATCTTGTTTTCTTTGTGAGTGTTTGTGAATTGTGAGTTGCAGGGTTAATAATATAGTGATTTATCATTGACATGGGAAGCTTTGAACAAAATGCAAGGTTGTATCTATCATTTCCTCACTTATTCCCCATGTTTTTACCCTATCCCCATCACTCTTACTTACTTTGTAATGCCCATTTGCTTGTTTAAGTGTTTTGCTCTATTTGCTTAAGGACAAGAAAAGTTTAGGTTTGGGGGTATGGGAGTTTGGTTCTCTTGTTATATATCTTATTTAGGGTAGATTGCATTATGCACTTAAAAATGGTGAAAATTTTTCAATTTTGATGCATGTAGAGTCATTTATTTCTTTGTTTATCGTTGTGTTGGCTATTGTGATTGACTCTATTGATTTTTGAAGATGAGATGCATTGTGGGGAAATGAATAAAGTGGTTTGAAATCTATGTCTTGGAGGGGATGCCCTTCATAGTTGTGGGGAGTGAAGACCTTTAAGAATGACTCATGCCACCCCATAGCTTGGTAGGAAAGAGTGTTAGAAAAGAGTTGTTGATGTGAGTACCCCTTCCTTGATTGGTTCTTTTTGATATGCCAAAGCCTTTCTTTTTCTTTTCTTTGTATGAATACAATACAAAGCATGAAAAATCCAAAAAAAAAATTGAAAAGGCAAAATGGTGCAAAAATATTATAAAAAAAAGTTAAAAAGAGAAAAAGCCAAAGGCACTAAAAAGTTTATGAATAAGTGCATAAGTGACACAATGTCAACTTAGCACAAGTTTTCATCTTTATAGATACGTGAATAAGGCTTTTTATAAGTCATTGTGTTTGTATATTCTCTCATCTTGTCTTTGAGGCTTGGTGCATGTTCAGGAGGCCATGTTAGTTAAGAGGGCACAAAATATTAACATCCCGAGTGTGTAAGTTAGAATCCTAGGCCTGTGGTGGATTGGCTACTTGGGAAATTCCCACGAGGAACAAGACCCCTTATGAGTAGAGAGAGGATCCAAAGAGATTTAGAGATGTCTCCACAATAGGAATGCCCCCTTCATGCTTCTTAGACTAACCTTGATAGCGAGTCAATCCTTTAGGCAATCCATCGCATCGGCTTTAGAAATAAACTTAAGATTGGGCTTGCTTGGGGATAAGCAAAGAGAAGGCTTGGGGGTGTTGTGTTGTGTTTTTGTGTGTATTTGAATTGTTATTTGTCTATATTTTGGAGGTGTATTGAGCTTAATAGTTGTATTAATGTATTACTTGTGCTAGGTATAGGCTTAAATGTAAATAACTGTACATAGTTGAGTTTAAAAGGTAAATGTTACATTAATGGCTTGTTTTGGATCTTATAGTTAAGATTAAAGATCAGCAAAGATGGAGATGGTTTGAGCAAGGATTGGAAGCATATTGAAGAGGAAAAGTGGAAGAAAATCAAGTTTGGAGGCTTCCGGACAAAGGGCAAGACAATTGGAAGCAAAACAGAGCTAAAACGAAGCTAAAAGAGAGCAAAGAGACACTGCCAAAACACTGGCTTCAAAGTACTGGTGTACTGGCACTATTCCACCAAAAACAGAAAGCAAGTTTCTACTACCGAGATAGAGGACCTTTGGTACCAGTGCACCGGTTCACTATTTCGCCAAAAACAAAGAGCAAGCTTCTACTAAAAGAATAGAGACCCCTTGGTACTGGTGCTCTGGTTGAGTGTTCTGATAGTTGCAAAAATTAGCTATATGAGCCCGCTTTTGGTCATTTTATAAAACAATTAAGTCATATTCTTTCACACCCATCTCCCAAACCCTAATTCCTCTTTCACCAACCTCTAACACATACGCACTCACACCCTTTTCACTTAGTTTTAAACTCATTTGGAGGATTCAAACACTTGGAACAAAGGATACTCAAGGATTTTGTACAAGAATTGCTAGGATGGAAGGGGAGTTTTCTATTCTTTCTTTCATCCTCTATTATATTATGTTTGAGTAGATTTGTTTAGGGTGATGACACTTGTGTAATGGGTTGATTCTATGCTTCTATATTATGGGATTCAATGGCTTAATGTATATACATATGCTATGTTTTTCTTGTTTCAATGGTTATTGTTCAATATATGTCTAGGTGTTTGATAATATGCTTATGAGAGGTGTATTTGTATAAATTGAAGTCTATTAGCTACTAAACACCTCTAGTCCATTTTATAATCATGTTTATCTATTTATGTGTGGATCTTATGAAGTGGGTAACACTTATATTCATGTCCATGTGTATGTTTGCATGCCTAGTAGTAAATATGACATCAATTTTGATACATGTTCATTCAAAAGTGCTTTTAATGATGTAATCTGAGCATAACGATGTTTCGTAGTTGAATAGGTCCCTTTATTCGCGAACACCTTGGCTTAGAACATGTATGAATGCGTTAATAGGTCAAATCTTGCTATTATGACTCTAGAATGACGAAGCATAATTAAAGGCTAGTCTAAATTGAGTCTTCTTTGGCTTTAAATCCAGCCAATAGGTGTTCGAATAGATTTAGTTGACTCTTGTGACACTAGGCCTTGGCTTTAAATTCAACCAATGATTTAGGTACTAGGGTAGGTTTGTTCTAGGTCACTTAGGGTGCTAGTTAGTCACTCTTAAGGCCCTAGGTCATAAAGACCATGCTGCAGCTCTAAGAGGCGTTGCCAAGGGACAGACCTGCACTGAGTCCTATGGAGAAATTAGGACATTAACTAAGCAACCTAGTAAAAGAGCAATTGATGAGTAAGCCATTCCATGTAATCCCATAGTATTGGAATCTAGGATCACCCATTAACAAGTAGATGTCACCCTAATCTTTTCCATTTGTTAGTTCTCTCTAGATAGCTTGTCTTTAAACTTTCTATTCCCATAGTGTAGTTTTATTTTCTTTAGTTAGAGTTTTTGACCATCCAAAAACACCAAAAAGAGTTAGTTTGAGTTTCCTTTTTAGCATTCTCTAGGACACACACGTGGAATCCATCCCACAACATAGCCTCCCTGTGGTTCGGCACCTGTTCTCGTACACATTACACTGTATCGATCCGTGCGCTTACGGGTCTTTAAAGCTTGCAGTCCAAAGACGTACACCAAGTGGCATGTGCAATAATAAGCAACAGTTTATCTTATTGGACAAAGTATCGAGATTCAACATTTTGGCGTAAGTGAAATAAAAAGAAGGAGAACAAAAGAAAGGAAAACAAATAAGTGCAAAATTGCAAAATTTAACCTAGGTTGCCCTAACCACCTTGCCGTCAGCTAGGCAAACACCAACTCTTCTTCAACCTCTATGTATGGGATCCTAAAGCATTAAAGCTTTCATACAAGCCATGCTCGAATCATATGAATGCTTTAGACGTTGTCCATTCACTGTTATCTCTCGGCCATTCTTTAAATCTTTGATCTTCACCGCTCTGGAAAGGTAGGGTATCAATACTTCATATGGACCATTCCATCTTGACTTGAGCTTATCTAGAAAGAGTTTCAAACGTGAGTTAAATAATCAAACTTTATGAAAGGGAGAGAAAGATTTCTTAAGAATATGTCTATCAGGAATTCTCTTCATCCTATCTTTATAAAGTTTGGTATTCTCACTTGTGCTAGGAACCTATCTCTCTCTCTCTTCTCCCTCTCTCTTCTCCCAATGGGAAGTAAAATGCCCTATGGCAAGATAATTAACAATGTGAGTAAACCAAGGTGTGTAATGAGAGATGGCAAACGATTGCTCATCTAGAAATGAATCACAAAAAGGAAATGGATCTTTAGAAGACTCACTAACAAGATGGGAAAGGTGATTCACAGCTAAGTTTTCACTACCTTTCTTATCTTGGATTTCAATGTCAAACTCTTGAGGAAGGAGCAGCACACCTAATCAAGCAGGGCTTAGACTCTTTCTTAGAAAACAAATACCTCAACGTCGTATGATCAGTGTAGACAATCACTTTAGACCCTAAGATGTACAACCTAAACTTGTCGAGGGAGAAGTCAACTGCTAGAAGCACTTTTTCTGTGGTAGTATGGATCTTTTGGGTTTCATCAAGAGTCTTACTAGCATAATACACAACATGAGGCAACTTATCCCTCTTTTGACCTAAAATAACTCTTATCACATAATTGGACGCATCATACATAAGCTTAAATAGGAGACTGTAATTAGGTGGTTGGATGATCAGGGAGGAGGACAATAAGGATTTAAGCCTATTGAAAGCCCTAATACACTCATCATCAAACTCAAAAGAGACATCCTATGCTAAGAGCCTAAACAAGGGCCATTCTATATGGCTAAAATCCTTACTAAACCTATAGTAGAATCCTGCGTGCCCTAGAAAAGATCTAACATCCTTAATACTCTTAGGGACAGGCAACTTCTCAATCAATTCTATCTTAGCTAGGTCAACCTGAATACCACTAGATGAGACTACATGACCCAAAACTATGCCTCATTGCACCATGAAGTGGGACTTTTCCCAACTTAACACTAAGTTTTTCTCCTTACATTGATCTAAGACTAAAGAGAGATGATTCAAGCACTCATCAAAACTATCACCAAAGACTGAGAAGTCATCCATAAAAGTCTTTAAATGCCTCTCTATCATGTCACTAAAAATGCCCATCATACCTTTCTAAAACGTTGCTGGGGCATTGCAAAGACCAAAAGGCATTCTCCTATAGGCAAAAGTGCCATAGCAACAAGTAAAAGTGGTTTTCTCCTAGTTCTTGGGGAACATAGGGATCTGATTATACTCGAAATAGCCATCTAGAAAGCAATATTAGCTATGCCCAGCTACTCTATCTAGGATTTAGTCTAGAAAAGGCAATGGGAATCCTGCGTGCCCTAGAAAAGATCTGACATCCTTAACACTCTTAGAGACAGGCAACTTCTCAATCAATTCTACCTTAGCTAGGTCAACCTGAATACCACTAAATGAGACTACATGACCCAAAACTATCCCTCATTGCACCATGAAGTGGGACTTTTCCAAACTCAACACTAAGTTTTTCTCCTCACATCGATCTAAGACTAAAGAGAGATGATTCAAGCACTCTTCAAAACTATCACTAAAGACTAAGAAGTCATCCATAAAAGTCTTTAAATGCCTCTCTATCATGTTACTAAAAATGCCCATCATACGTCTCTAAGACGTTGCTGGGGCATTACAAAGACCAAAAGGCATCCTCCAATAGGCAAAAGTGCCATAGCGACAAGTAAAAGTGGTTTTCTCCTAGTTCTCGGGAAACACAGGGATCTGATTATACTCAAAATAGCCATCTAGAAAGCAATATTAGCTATGCCCAACTACTCTCTCTAAGATTTAGTCTAGAAAAGGCAATAGGAAATGATCCTTCCTAGTTTTGGAGTTAAGCTTCCTGTAATCAATACAAACTCTCCAACCCATGGGAGTACGTATAGGGATAAGCTCTCTTCTCTCATTTTCTACAACTGTGATCCCGGACTTCATTGGGACTACTTGGACTAGACTAACCCACTCGCTATTAGAAATCGGATAAATAATGCTTGCATCTAAAAGCATAATGATCTCTTTCTTAACTACTTCGTTTATGTGTGGGTTTAACCTCCTTTGCATCTCCCTAGAAGGAATGGCTCTATCCTCAAGGTGAATATGATGCATACAAATTGAAGGATCTATACCTCTCAAATCATCAATTTTCCACCCTATATCCTTCTTGTGTTTCTTAAGAACCTCTAAGAGATGTTCCTCATCCTCACTAGAAAAGTCAGAGGCTATGATAACTAGAAGAGTCTTACTAGGGTTTAGGAAAGCATACTTCAAATGATCGGGAAAGGGTTTGAGCACTAAAGATGGGCTAAGCTCAACCGAGAGGGACTCAACATCAACATCACCAATGAGGACATTACTAGAATCAAGACTAGAAGAAACAACCTTAAGTGACTTACCAACCAAAGAACTCTCAACTAATGAGGTATAAGCTACACAGTTTTGCACTACGATCTCCAAATCAAAGCTAGACAACAATTCCTCAAATTTTCTCAATTCTTCTCTAGCAGTCATAGTTCTCTCTACAAAGTCCTCGACACAAGAATCGATCATATTAACTCTAAAGCACTCTTCTCCATCCTCTTATCCTCCTACACTAGCCCTATTCACCACCTCGACAACCTTCATAGTGGACCTCAAATTCCCAAATTTTATCTCTAATAACCCTGGCCTACAATGAATAATGGCATCTACGGTAACAAGGAAGGGGCAACCTAATAGAATGGGGATGGAATGCCTAGGATTGTGACCCGAACCCATATCTAATACTATGAAGTCAACAGGGTACACGAACTCACCAACTTGGACCATAACATCCTCTACTATACCCTTAAGTCTATGCTCAGACCTATCAACTAACTGAAGAGTAACATGTGTAGGGGACAACTCACCTAGATCTAGCTATTGATAGATGAAGTAGGGAATGAGATTCACACTAGACCCTAAATATAGGAAGGCGTGATCAATCTAAGTCTCACGGATCTTACTAGGAATAGTGAAAGCTCCGAGGTCACTCATCTTGGCCAAAAGGCCCAAAGTACAAATACTACTCACATTTTTCGTAAGCTTCACCTTTATAGGAATGTTCAATGATCTACGCTTTCTTGTACAAAGGTACTTGAAGAACTTAGAATAGGAGGGAATGGAAAAGATCGCGTCTATCAAGGGAGATTGACCTTAAGGTCCTTAAGATGCTCTAAGATCTTGAAAAAACTAGAATCCTTACTAAGCGTGGGCCTCTCTAAAGTACATGGGAAAGGAACTTTAAATGCAATACCTCTACACACATAGGAATCATCAATGGGTTTTTTTCCCTTCCGATGTAGGTGGGAAGTACTACTCTCTCCATGGTCTTTAATAGGCTCAACTTTCTTAACAAGACCCTCTCTAGAATCCCTTTCAACAGGGCTACTATGTGGCACTTTAGACTTGGAGGGACCACTAGGTGCAAGCACTGTAAAGTCAAATCCTACCCTATTATCCACTATCCTACCACTCTTAAGAATGGTCACAATTTTAGCCTGGGCTTGAGGGGGATAAGTGGTATCAGTGGAGGAATAGGACTAGACTCTGGGGTTCACCTCTGGCAGAGAAGGCAATTTCCTAGGGCCAACTACTCTAACTGTGCCTCAATCCTACCCATGTATGCCTATTTTCTACTAATTCCTATTGTTGGTTCTGAATGAACTACATTATCTTTATCATGTCATTACTAGAAGGCTAGTTACTAGAAGGAGCAGGTAAAGCCTGAGGTTGAGAAGTACTAGTAAGATAGGGCTAATTAAGATGGTAGAAACCTAGGGGGTATTGAAGACGAGGTCACTGCTAGGATGGAACTTAGGCATGTGAACTAGACTCCTACTAACCTTATCTCCAAGAAAATTTTGGATTGTCGTTCCAACCCAGATTCTATGTGTTTAAGTACGAATTATACTCACGAGAATAGCCTTGAATGGCACACACTTGCTCTTTCATGAATTCAGGAAACTAGGGTGTTAAAGGGCAAGCTACAGAGATGACTCAAAACACAATACACACATCTCAACTACCAAAAGGGCAAAGGACGATCTACGAACTAGTCCTATGACCATGAGATGAAAAAGACAAAGAAACTCCTACCTCACTAACACCTCTCCTAGTACCTCCTCGACTAGACCTATTCATAGCAAAGTTTTGAAAAGAATTTTTGGCCATCAACTTCATTTTCTCCCATGCCTCCATAGGTCTCAAGGTATAGAAGCCACTACCAGAGGCAGCATTGACTATCATCATATTTTGCTCATTCAAACCTCAAAAGAAATACTTTAGTAGGTTACGACTACCATACCGATGGTGTGGACATTGTCTAAGAAGGTCTTTGAATATCTCCCAAGGCTCATGAAAAGATTCTAGATCATGTTAGGAGAAAGTTATAATGACAGTTCCAAGGTCAGTCATCTTAGTCATGGGATAGAATTTTTGAAAAAACTCAGATTGAAGCTCGACCCATGAAGTAATGCAACCGTTAGGTGAGGAATACAACCAAGTCCTAGCCTTTTCCTTAAGAGAGAAGGAAACAATCTTAGACGTGTGACCTCTTGGGAGACATTAGGAACATGGAGGGTGGAACTCATCTCAACAAAATCAGTAATATGCTCTAAAGGACTCTCATTGCTTTTCCTATAGAAGGAATGAAGCATGGCCAACATATTATGCTTAATCTTGAAATTTGTCTCCTCCAAACCCAGAATTTGAATAGCCAAATTAGGCTCAAAATCTGCGGGGAGAAAGAATTGCCTAAGAGTAGGCTTTTCATCTATGGGTGGGTCCGGTCTAAGGGGTTCTTATCTAAAATGATCTTAGGCTTGATGCCTATAGTAATCATGAGGTGGAATGGGATTCATTGGGAGAATGGGAGGATTAAGAAGATAATTTGGATCAGTCATCTCCTTAAGAAGATCTCCTAAATTCCTAAAATGTCTTGCAATCCTATCGGGTTCGGGATTAAGGGGAACTAGGGGATTTCTAAGGGATCTCCTACCAAGCATACATAAACTATCCTAACTCTGGCCACATCAACCCCCAAAAACTTCAACAAAGCTACGTCTATAGCAAATAAGCCACAATCCTAGAAAGTCTACTAAAAATGAAAACAAAAACAAAGATAGATAAGAAAGTACTAAGGTAAGATAATATAAATAAGAAGCAAGATTAACAAAAACTAAACAAACTATAAAGAGAAAGCAAAAAAAACAAATAAAGCAATGACCAAAATGCACAAGCAAAGAATGCAAATCACCGTGCCTCCCCGGCAACGGTGCCAAGAACTTTTTCAGTGCAAGCCGTAAAAGACTCGCAAGCGTACGAATCATGCAGAATAGTGTGTACAAGTGTGGGTGTCGAACCACAGGGAGGCGTGCATTGTGGAGGAAATTTTATACTAGTGTGCTCTAGAAGAAACCTAAAAAGAAAAGTGATGTATGTCTCTCGAGTGCAAGCTTTAAAGACCCACAAGCACACGAGTCGATGTAGTGTAGTGTGTGCAAGAACGGGTGTCGAACCACAGGGAGGCTATGTTGTAGGATGGATTCTACGTGTGTGTTCTAGAGAATGCTAAAAAGCAAACTTAAACTAACTATTTTTGGTGTTTTTGGATGGTTGGGAGCTCTAACTAAAGTAAATAAAACTATACTATAGGAATGGGAAATATAGAAACAAGCTATCTAGAGAGAACTAACAAATGGAAAGGATTAGGGTGACATCTACTTGTAAAAAGGTGATCTTAGATTCCAATACTATGGGATTACATGGAATGGCTAAATCATCAATTGCTCTTTCACTAGGTTGCTTAGTTAATATCCTAATTTCCCCCTAGGACTCAGTGCAGGTCCGTCCCTAGGCGACGCCTCCTAAAGCTACGGCATGGTCCTTATGACTTAGGGCCTTAAGAGTGACTAATTAGCTTCCTAGGTAACCTAGAACAAACCTACCCTAGAACCTAAATCATTGGCTGGATTTAAAGCCAAGACCTACTGTTGCTAGAGTTGACTAAATCTACCTGGAAACCTATTGGTTGGCTTTAAAGCCAAAGGAAACTCGATTTAGACTAGCCTTTAATTATGCTTCATTATTCTAGGGTCACAATAGCGGGATTTGACCTATTAACGCATTCATATATGTTCTAAGCCAAGGAGTTCGCGAATAAAGGGACCTATTCGACTACCAAACATCGTCATGCTCAGATTACACCATTAAAAGCGTTTTTGAACCAACATGTATGCAATATTGATGTCATATTTACTACTAGGCATGCAAACATACACATGGACATGAATATAAGTGATACCCACTTCATAAGATCCACACATAAACACATAGACATGATTATAAAATGGATTACAGGTATTTAGTAGCAAATAGACTTCAATTTATATTTATGCAAATCTCATCGGCATATTATCAAACACCTAGATATGTATTGAACAATAGCCATTGAAACAAGAAAAGCATAGCATATGTATATACTTTAAGCCATTGAATCCCATAATATAGAAGTAAAGAATCAACCCATTACACAAGTGTCATCACCTTAAACAAATCTACTCAAACATAATATAATAGATGATGAAAGAGAAAAGAGAAAACTCCCCTTCCATCCTAGCAATTCTTGTACAAATTCCTTAAGTAGCCTTTGTTCCAAGTGTTTGAATCCCTCCAAATAAGCTTGAAGGTAGGTGAAAAGTGTGTGTGTGTGTGTTGGAGGTTGGTGAAAGAGGAATTACGGTTTTAGAGATGGGTGTGAAAGAATATGATTTAATTAATTACAAAATGACCAAAAGCGAGCTTATATAGCTAATTTCTGTGACTACTGGAACACTCCACTGGAGCACCAGTACCAAGAGGTCTCTATTTCGGTAGCAGAAGCTTGCTCTCTGTTTTTGGCAGAATAATGAACCAGTGCACCAGTATGAAAGGCCCTTTATTCTGGTAGTAGAGACTTGCTTTCTGTTTTTGGTGGAATAATGAGCTGGTACACTGGTACTTTGAAGCCAGTTTCTGGTAGTGTCTCTTTGCTCTCTTTTGGCTTCGTTTTAGCTCCATTTTGCTTCCAATTGTCTTGACCTTTGTCTGGAAGCCTCCAAACTTGATTTTCTTCCACTTTTCATCTTCAATTATGCTTCCATCCTTGCTCAAACCATCTCTATCTTCGTTGATCTTCAAACAATCCTCAATCTTACCTATAACATCCAAAACAAACCATTAATGTAGCATTTACCCTTTAAACTCAACTATGTACAGTTATATACACTTAAGCCTATACCTAGCACAAGTACCACATTAATGCAACTATTAAGCACAATATACCTCTAAAATATAGACAAAAAACAATTCAAACACACACAAAAACACCACACATCAACACCCCCAAACCTTCTCCTTGCTTGTCCTCAAGCAAGTCCAATGTTAAGTTTATTTCTAAAGCCGATGCAATGGATTGCCTAAAGGATTGACTCTCTATTAAGGTTAGTCTAAGAAGCATGAAGGGGGCATTCCTATTGTGAATAGATCCCCAAATCTCTTTAGGTCCTCCTTCTACTCATAAGTGGTCTCGTTTCTCGTGGGAATTTCCCAAGTAGCCAATCTACCACAAGCCTAGGATTCTAGCTCACGCACTCGGGATGTTGATATTTCGTGCTCCCTCAACTAACATGGCCTTCCCAACATGCACTAAGCCTCAAAGACAAGAAAAGGGAATATACAAACACAATGGCTTATAAAAAGCCTTATTCATGTATCTACAAAGATGATAGCTTGTGCTAAGTTGAGATTGTGTCACTTATGCACTCATTCACTAACTTTTTAGTGCCTTTGGCTTTTTCTCTTTTTCACTTTTTTTTTTGATATTTTTGCTCCTTTGTGCCTTTTTCAATTTTTTTTTATAGATTTTTCATGCTTTGTATTGTATTCACAAAAAGAAAGAAAAAGAAAGGCTTAGGCACATAAAAAAGAACCAATAAAGGAAGGGGCACTCACATCAACAACCTTTTTTTCAGCACTTTTTCCTACCAAGCTATAGGGTGGCCACATGAGTTATTCTTAAAGGTCCTCACTCATCACAACTTTGAAGGGCATCCCTTTTAAGACTTAGTTTTCAAACGACTCTATTCATTTCCCCACAATGCATCTCATCTTCACAAATCAATAGAGTCAATCACAATAGCCAACACAATGATCAACAAAGAAATAAATGACTTTACATGCATCAAAATTGAAAAATTTTCACCATTTTTAAGCACATAATGCAATCTACGCTAAGCAAGGTATATGACAAGAAAACCAAACTGCCACACCCCTAAACCTAAACTTTGCTTGTCCTCAAGCAAATAGAGCAAAACACTTAAACAAGCAAATTGGCATTACAAAGCAAGTAAGGGTGGCGGGAATAGGGCAAAAACATAGGGAACAAGTAGAGAAAGGATAGATACAACCTTGCATTTTCTTCAAAGCTTTCCATGCCAATGATAAATCACCATACTACTAACCCTGTGACTCACAATTCACAAACACTCACAAAGAAAACAAGATTAGTAGCATTGCTTATGCATGCTTACATTAGCATATGTAATAATGAGCAATGGTATATCTTATGGGACAAAGGATCGAGATTCAACACTTTGGTTTGGATGCAAGAAAGATAAAAGAAAGAAAGAAAACAAAAAGAAAAGAAAGTGAAACAAATTCAAAACTGCAAATTTGAACCTAGGTTGCCTCCTAGTAGCGCTAACCACCATGCCGTCAACCAGGCAAACACCAACTCATCTTCAACTTCCATAGATGGGGTCCTGAAGCATTAAAACCTCTACACGAGCCATGCTTGGATCATATGCGTGCTTCAGGCATTGCCCATTCACAGTTAACTCTCGGCCATCCTTCAAGTTTTTGATCTTGACCGCTCCAGAAGGGTAGGCAACCAACACCTCATATGGACCATCCCATCTTGTCTTAAGGTTACCTGGAAAGAGTTTCAATCATGAGTTAAACAACCAAACTTTATCGGAGGGAGAGAATGATTTCTTAATAATGTGTTTGTCATGAATTCTCTTTATCCTATGCTTATAAAGCTTGGCGTTCTCATATGCCTCAAATCTAAGCTCTTCCAACTCCGCTAGGTCTAGCTTCCTTTCCTCACCTGCTCTTGCCAAATCAAAATTTAAGGCATTGATGGCCCAATAAGCTCTATGCTCAAGTTCTACCGGCAAGTGACAAGCTTTCCCATAAACCAATCTATACGAAGACATACCAATGGGAGCCTTAAAGGCAGTACGGTAAGCCTACAAAGCATCATTTAGCCTAATAGACCAATCTCTCCTATCGGGCCTAACCGTTTTCTCTAAATGTGCTTGATCTCTCTATTGGACACATCTATTTGTCCATTAGTTTGTGGGTGATAAGGAGTAGCTACCTTATGGGTGACCGAATATCTTCTCAACAAGGCTTCTAAAGTCCTATGGCGAAAATGCAAACCCCCATCACTAATCAAGACCCTAGGGATTTTAAATCTAGAGAAAATGTTCTCCTTAATGAACTTAACCACTACCCTATGGTCATTAGTGCGTGTAGGAATTGCTTCAACCCATTTGGACACATAATCAACGGCCATTAAAATGTAATGGTACCCAAAGGAAAGTGGAAATGGACCCATGAAATCTATATCCTAAACACCAAACAACTTACATGGAAGAATAAGGGATAAAGGCATCATGTTTCTCCTAGAGATAGACCCAGATTGTTGACATCTAAAACACTTTTTGCAAGACTCTTCGGCATTCCTAAAGAGAGTGGGCCAAAACAGTCCACATTGCATAATCTTCGTGGCGGTCTTCTTCCCACTAAAATGACCCCGACACCCCTTATCATGACATATGCTCAAAATGTTCTCAAACTCGTCCTCAGGTGCACATCGGTGAATCATTTGATCTGTACACACTTTGAAAAGACAGGGATCCTCCCAAAAAAAATGTCTAACTTGCGCTAGGAACCTATCTCTCTCACTCTCTTCTCCGAATAGGAAGGAAAACGCCTTGTGGCAAGATAGTTGACAATATGAGCAAACCAAGGTGTGTGATGAGAGACAACAAACAATTGCTCGTCGAGAAATGAATAATGAAAAAGGGATAAATCATTAGAAGAATCGGAAACAAGACGGGAAAGATGATCCGCAACTAAATTTTGACCTATTAAAGCATTCATACATGTTCTAAGCCAAGGTGTTCGCGAATAAGGGGACCTATTCGACTACCAAACATCGTCATGCTCAGATTACACCATTAAAAGCACTTTTGAACCAACATGTATGCAATATTGATGTCATATTTACTACTAGGCATGCAAACATACACATGGACATGAATATAAGTAATACTCACTTCATAAGATCCACACATAAACACATAAACATGATTATAAAATGGATTAGAGGTGTTTGGTAGCAAATAGACTTCAATTTATACATATGCAACTCTCATCGGCATATTATCAAACACCTAGACATGTATTGAACAATAGCCATTGAAACAAGAAAAGCATACCATATGTATGTACATTAAGCCATTGAATCCCATAATATAGAAGTAAAGAATCAACCCATTACACAAATGTCATAACCCTAAACAAATCTACTCAAAACTAATATAATAGAGGATAAAAGAGAAAAGAGAAAACTCCCCTTCCATCCTAGCAATTCTTGTACAAATTCCTCGAGTAGCCTTTGTTCCAGGTGTTTGAGTCCTTCCAAATAAGCTTAAAGCTAGGTGAAAAGTGTGTGAGTGTGTGTGTGTCAGAGGTTGGTGAAAGAGGAATTAGGGTTTTGGAGATGGGGTGTGAAAGAATATGACTTAATTAATTACAAAATGACCAAATATAGGCTTAGATAGCTAATTTCTGTGACTACCAGAACACTCTACCAGAGAACGATACCAAGGGATCTCTATTCCGGTAGTAAAACTTGCTCTATGTTTTTAGCAGAATTGTGAACCGGTGCACCGGTACCAAAGGCCCTTTATTCTGGTAGTAGAGACTTGCTTTCTGTTTTTGGTGGAATAGTGAGATGGTACACCGGTACTTTGAAGCCAGTGTTTCGGTAGTGTCTCTTTGCTCTCTTTTGGCTTCATTTTAGCTCCATTTTGCTTCCAATTGTCTTGGCCTTTGTCTGGATGCCTCCAAACTTGATTTTCTTCCACTTTTCATCTTCAATTATGCTTCCAATCCTTGCTCAAACCATCTTTATCTTCGTTGATCTTCAACCAATCCTTAATCTCACCTATAACATCAAAACAAACCATTAATGTAGCATTTACCCTTTAAACTCAACTATGTACAATTGTATACACTTGAGCCTATACCTAGCACAAGTACCACATTAATGCAACTATTAAGCTCAGTACACCTCTAAAATATAGACAAATAACAATTCAAACACACATAAAAACACAACACATCAAAAAGGAACAAAGGCTAACTTGTTTTTATACTTTTGGATTTTTGGGAGCTAAGGGAAAAAAAGTGAAAGGACTACACTATAAATGCAATAAGGGAAAAGGGTAAGAACCAAGCTAACATAGGGGATTAAAAGAAGAAAATGGTGATAGGGTGACCTACACTTGCAAATGGGTGACTTAATGCCCCTTTGCTATGGGATTCGGGAATTAGCTTTCTAAATATGGCTTCTAATACTAAGCAACTAACTAGTGTCTTAATTACACCCTAGGACTCAGTGCAGGTCCATCCCTGAGCATGCACACTTAAATCTACAGCATGGTCCTTATGTACCTATGGCCATAGGAGGGACTACGGAGTTACGTAGGTGTCCAAGAATGATCCTACCTTAGTTCCTAAACCATTAGCTGGATTTAAATCTAAGACCTAGGGTTCCTAGGGTCGACTAAGCCTATCTGAACTCCTATTAGCTAGATTTAAAGCTAACGGGGACTCGATCTAGACTAGTCCTAACTTATGCACCATCATTCTAAGGAGACTAAAGCAGATTAGTATCTAATACGCGTTGTCCTACATGTTCTAAGGCAAAGTGTTGTGAATATGATGTCCTATTCATGGTAGAAACATACAAGTTTGTTTTACACCATTAGAAGCATTCAAGCATCAACAAGTGGCATTAATCGAGCATGTATTCATTATAAGGCATGTTTGATACTCACACGGACATGAAATGATATAAAGCTTCTCAAAATAAGAACAAAGTGTATATATATATATATATATATATATATAATATGTATATATATATTATATATGTATATATATATATATATATATGTTGGCTAAATACAAGTTATTAATTTTTTATGAGGAAAATTTGATATGCATCTATAATTATTTTACTAAAAAAAGCATCCTGTGAAGATAAGTGCTAAGATGTGTAGATAGATGCTTGGAAGATAAAAGAAAATGAACAAATGAGCATTATTTCAAGAAGAAGAAGAAGATGAGAAGACATAAGAACGAGAAGAGGCGTCATAAGGGGTACTGAGTGTTCTCGCTCTTCTTGTGAAATGCCTAAGTATTGCAAGCATTTGGCTCAAATCTTTATTTTCATAACTCAAACACTTTAAATCTCATGCACATTAGATTTCATAAAAGCATAAATGATTTTGAATGCACATTTAGTGTAAACATGTGTTTTGAAGTGTTTCTGCTCATAAAAAGTATTTACAAAATGCCTTAAGATGATTTGGAGTTATGAAAATTGTACTTAAATTGTTTTCAGGCTAAGTTTGGCTTTACTTCTTTTTCTGGAGTGGCTGGACCCCCCAACCGGTCAACCGGCTGACCAGGGAGGGTCGCCTAGCCAAAACAGATAAGGGAAGAAAAAGCCCGAGCCCTTAGCCGGTCGACCAGCTAAGGCATTCAGTCTAGTTAGAGAGGGCCAAGAGGAGGCCGGACAACCTACCCGGTCGAGCAGCTGAGCGAGATGCTGTAATAAATACACTAGTTATTTATTACCGTTTTGGCCATTTTCTCTCCTCTTTTCCTCACCTATCAAATCCCTAACTCTCAAATCTCTTTAAATACACTTTCATCACACATTCAAATCATCAATTCAAGATTGCAAAATCATTCATTATCTTTCAATTAAGCGTTGAGTTATTCTTGTAATATCTTGGAGCTTTCAAGAGCACCATTTATTGTTATATTCTCTTTTAAGAAGAAATTACAGATTCTTTATAATTTATATTCTTCTTGATTGTATACACAATTTTGTGAGCTAAGAAATCTTAAGAGAGACATCTATTAGAGCTTAAAAAAGTGTGGGGAAATCCTAAAGAGTAGAACTCTTGGATTCTTTGAAGTTTGGCTTCAAAGAAGTTTAAAAATTGGTCTTTGCTTCACCAAGATTTTAAGAAGCAATTTAGTGAAGATTGTTGAAGTCCTAAGGGAAGCATCCTTAGGCGATGGACGTAGATTTGGCTGAATTACCTTAAATCGTTTGTCTTTCTTCTCTCTACATTTTATTTATCTTTGTTTACTTGTATTGTTTACATTGTGTTTCATATATTGCTTGATAGAAATAGTTAAATTTATGTGAATTTTTAAAAATGAATTAGCAAGTATATCTTAATTCACCCCTCCCCTCGGTTAAGATATTTGCACCAACAATTGGTATTAGAGCTAGGGTTCTACCTATAGTTTAACAACTAGTAGAATCTCAACAAATATGGAGGAAATTTCTATTAAGTAAGCACCCCCTTTTGATGGAACAAATTATGCATTTTGGAAAATAAGAATGAAAGTGTTTATACAATCACATGATTAATAAAGCTTGGAAAATTATAGAAAATGGACCTATTTTACCTACAAAATTAGAAGGGGATAGAAGAGTACCCAAATCCAAAAACAAATGGAATGGTGAAGATATTAAACTATTTGAGTTAAATCAAAAAGCATTACATTATTTATTCAATTCCATGAATGCCACTGAATTTGCAAGGGTAATAGGGTGTACTTCAGCTAAAGAACTTTGGAACCAATTGGAGGTAACTTATGAAAGAACTAGCATAGTAAAAGAATAGAATTGCTATGCTTATACATAGACATGAATTGTTTAAGATGCTTCCCAATGAAAATGTTGAGCAAATGTTCTCCAGATTTGTTGAAATTACTAACGGCTTGAAGGCCCTTGGAAAGGATTATTCCAATGTAAAGAAAGGAAGGAAGGTGCTAAGAAGCTTGCCATTATCATGGCAACCAAAAGTCATTGCCACCAAAGAAGCTAAAGATTTAAACACATTGGAGCTCAATGAGCTCATTGGATCACTCATGACTCATGATCTCGGAATAAAAGACCATGAAGAGGAAGAGAGAAAATCAAAGAAGTCCATTGCGCTTGTTGCATCAAAATATACATCAAGTGATGATGAAGACCCAGAAGATAAGGAAATTGCAGTTCTTGCCCGGAACTTCAAAAAATTCATCAAGTTTAGAAAGATGAAAAAAGGAGCATCTTTAAGCAATGCAAATTGAAAGAAGAAGGGAAAAGAAAGCAAAGACTTCAAGAGGACAAAAGATACAAAAGGCCACGAATTGAAATGCTTCAATTGCAACAAGTCAGGACACAATAAAGTAAATTGTCCAAACCTTTCAAAGAAGAAAGAAGGCAAGGACTCAAAGCCACTTGGGATACCTCCGAAAGTGAAGAAGATGTGGAAGAGCAACATGAGGTAGCCAACTTTTGCCTCATGGCCAATGAGGATGAGGAACTATCTTCACCTTCTCCATCTATTTATTATTCATCTAGTGAAGAAGATGAAGAGGAATATAGCTTTGATGAACTAAAAGATGCATTTGCTAAATTACATAATGATCTATCTTTAGCTTTGGCAAAAAATAAGTAAATGCATAGAAAATTGAAACTTGCTCTTGATGAAAAAGAAATTTTAGAAAAGAAAAATGCCTCTCTTATAAAAAAGATGGAAATCTTGGAAAAAGAAAATGATTCATATGTCAAAGATGTTTGAAATTTGAAAAAGAGGTTAAAGATTTAAAAAACGAAAAACATGGACTTGAATGGTATTATTCAAAAATTTACAAATGGCAAGGCAAACTTTGAAAACTCCTTAGAAGTCAAAAAATGGCTTTTGATAAGAGCGGAATTGGGTATAAACCAAGCATTAATCAAAAGTATTTCAAAACCTACTTTGTCAAGGCTTCTGCCTCTACACCCTCCTCTTCATCAAAATCTAACATCACTTGCACATATTGTGAAAAGAAAAGACATGTATCAACTCATTATTACTACAAAAAACTTTGTGATAGAGGATCACATGTCCCACGTTGGCAAAGACCTAAATGGGTGGTCGAAACCAAAAACTAAAACTAACGCCAAGGACCCAAAGTGTTGGGACCCCAAAATAAAAGAATTGCATTTGAATTCCATGTGTGTTGGTATACAATGAAAACAAAACAAGCAAGATGAAGTGGATCTTGAATAGTGGTTTGTTTCAAACACATGACGGGGAATTCATTACTCTTCTACAAATTGAAAAAGACAAAAGAAGGAGACGTTACCCTTGGCGACAATAGCAAAGGAAAAATAATCAGAAAAGGAAGCATTGGTAACGAAAACTCTCTTGCTATACATAATATCTTACTTGTAGAAGGCCTAAAATTTAATCTACTAAGTATTAGTCAATTGTGTGACAAAGGTCATAAAGTAGTTTTTCAATCCTCTAGTTCCATTGTTTATGAATGTGGAAATGATAATGTATTATTTGTAGCTAAGATAAATGAAAATGTCTAATCCGTTGAAATTGATCAACTTGTGTGTCAACATATTAAATGCTTGTCTGTTGTGCATGATAATGCTTGGTTATGGCATAGAAGATTAAGGCATGCTAACATGAGCTTGTTGAATGATTTATCAAAGCATGATCTAGTTAGGGACTTACCCAAGCTAAAGTTTGAAAAAGATAAAATTTGTGATGCTTGTCAATTAGGGAAACAACATAAGACATCTTTCAATTTTCTAAATAAAGTTTCAACAAATAGAGCATTCAATTATTACATATGGATTTGTTTAGACCTATTCATGTGGCTAGCTTAGGAGGTTCTAGATATACATTTGTAGTTGTAGATGACTATACAAGATTTACATGGTTCATGTTTCTTGCATATAAAAATGATGCCTTCAATGAATTTACAAGATTGTGTAGAAAAGTGAAAAATGAGAAAGGCTATTTTATAACTTGCATACGTAGTGATAATAGCACCGAATATATGAACACTCCTTTTATGAATTTCTGTGATGAACATGGCATTGAACACAATTTTTCGGCCCCTCGGACTCCTCAACAAAATAGGGTAGTAGAGAAGAAGAATCGTACATTACAGGAAATGGTAAGAACCATGCTAAAAGAACACAACATATTTTTGGAGTAAAGCCATAAACACTGCATGTTATGTGCAAAATAGGGTTTTAATTAGACCTATCTTAAATAAAACTCCATATGAACTATGGCATGGAAAAGCACCTAAAATTTCATACTTCAAAGTATTTGGTTGTAAATGTTTTATCCTAAATACTAAGGACCACTTAAGGAAATTTGATGCTAAATCAGATGAAGGTATATTTTTTCAGTTATTCCACAAAGAGCAAAGCATATAGAGTATATAATAAAAGAACTCTTGTTGTGAAAGATCAATGCATGTTACATTTCATGAAACTAACCCATTTGAGCTGAGAAAGGAAATTGACGATGTAGGTTATCTTTTGGAAAAGACGACACTTGAAGATCCAACTCTAAAAGACAAAGAAACTCCACCAAAACAAGAAGATGCAAAGTAAGAAAAAGAATATCAAGAAAAGAGGTCTCAAGCAAATATGGAGAGTGGAAAATGCCTAAACAAAGGAAACATTGAAACCAAAGAAACTTATGGAGACCTACCAAAGAGTTGAAAGTTTATAAGAAACCATCCTCAAGATCAAATCCTCGATGATCCAAACAAAGGTGTAAGAACCAGGCGTAATATTAATGCTTTTTGTGAACATTATGCATTTATTTCTTATATAGAACCTAAAAATGTAAAATAAATCTTTATTTAATGAAAATTTGATAATTTCCATGCAAGAAGAACTTAACCAATTTGATAGAAATAAAGTATAAAAGTTAGTTGAAAGGCCTAAAGATAGACTAGTAATATGAACAAAATGGATATTTAGAAACAAACTAGATGAAGCCAGTATAGTAACTAGGAATAAGGCTAGACTAGTAGCACAATGATATAATCAAGAAGAAGGAATTGATTACAATGAGACCTATGCCCCCCGTAGCTAGACTTGAATCCATTTGTATGTTACTTGCATTTGCATGTTATATGGACTTCAAAATTTATCAAATGGATGTTAAAAGTGTCTTCTTAAATGGCTTCATTGAAGAAGAAGTTTATGTTGAACAAACCCCCCAGTTTTGAAGATTCATGTTTTCCAAATCACGTTTTTAAAGTAGAAAAAACATTGTATGGTTTAAAGCAAGCTCCTAAAGCTTGGTATGAAAGACTTAGTGAATTTCTTGTGGAAAACAATTTTGAAAGACGAAAACTTGACTCCACTTTGTTTATTAAAAGAGAAGAGAATGATATTCTACTTGTACAAATTTATGTTGATGATAAAATCTTTGGTGCTACTAATGTATCTTTATGTGAGAGTTTTTCCAAGTGCATGCATAAGGAATTCGAGATGAGCATGGTGAGAGAGTTAACGTTCTTCCTTGGACTCCAAATCAAGCAAGCAAAGGAGGGAATCTTTATCAATCAAGCCAAATACATCAAGGAAATTATAAAAAAGTTTGGGCTTGAAGATGCAAAGGAGATTGGAACTCCCATGAGCCCCTCAACAAAATTGGATAAGGATGAGAAAGGTAAACCTGTAGATGAGAAGAAATACAGAGGTATGATCGGTAGCCTACTATATTTAACTGGCTTTAGACCTGATATCATGTTTTCAGTTTGCTTATGTGCTAGATTTCAATCTAATCCTAAGGAAACTCACTTAGTTGTTGTAAAAAGAATCATTAGATATCTTAGGGAACAATTAATCTAGGGTTTTGGTATGCAAAAGGAACTTTATTTGACTTATGTGGATTTTCTGATGCTTACTACGCTGGATGTAAAGTAGACCGTGACAGCACTAGTGGGACTTGTCAATTCCTAGGACATTCCTTAGTATCTTGGTCCTGTAGGAAACAAAACAATGTTGTTATCTCTACCACTGAAACCAAATATATTGCAGTTGGTAGTTGTGTAGCTCAAATTTTGTGGATGAAATAAAATTTACTTGATTATGGATTGCAATATGATCATGTTCCTATATATTGTGATAATGCTAGTGCAATTAATCTCACTAAAAATCCAATTCAACATTCAAGAACTAAGCATATTGAGATTAGGCACCATTTCATTAGAGATCATGTACAAAAAGGAGATATCATAGTTGAATTTGTTGATAATTTGCATCAAGTTGCGGATATTTTTACTAAACCACTGCATAAGGATCAATTTTGCAAGATTAAAAGAGAAATTGGAATGATAAAAAGTGGTTAAAATGCATATATATGTGTTTATCTGGCTTGGGCATGAAAAAATATGCATTTAAGCATTTTATTTACCCGTTCGGTCGACCGGCTAAAGCTTATAGAGCATCCGGCTAAGCAAAAATTTTAAGGTGCTCTCTGATCCAGCTGGTTGACCTGGCCGGTTGGCTGAACGCAGATGAGGTTAAAATTGGGGCTTTTAACCCGAAAATCACTTAATTCCTCCCCAATTTTTAACCCTAACCTAAAACTCTCTCAAAACCAACCTTTGATTCTTCAAATTTCAACCAATTTCTCTCAAAATTCTTTTTATATTCTCATTACCCGCTTTAAAAAATAAGTTTTTACCGATTCAATTTTCGAAAAACTACGTGAGATCATGGTGAATCCAAGGGCTAGAGCTTATGAATGTGGAAGAAGAGGAAAAAGGGCTAGAACACAATCTTCTCTGCACCTGTATCAAAGATTCAAGGAAAACACTCGATTTTATACGATAAATTTCTTGTGGACTCAGATTTTGCTGGCACTGATGTTTTCTCACTATTTAATGATTGCTTTATGTTTATGCACTTGCATTGTGATGTTCAAGATAAATTGGTGATAGAATTTTATGCAAATCTTGAGGTGCATCATAGGAGTCCAAAAATTGAATTAGCATCAACTGTTTGTGGAACTAGTTTTGTACTCAATGAGGATACATTGAATAAAATCTTTAAGATACCTGTGGAAGGAGAAGCGCATTATAATAGTCAAGGTTGGCCGAAAGGGATTAAGGGCACTAACATACCAAAAGAAGTTATAGATTATATGTGGAAGGATGTAGGGCCTAAGACCCTAGAGTTGATTCTTCCATTGTTGAAGGATGTTGATTTCAATAAAAGGATTGCTTTTAAAATCATTAGTGAAGTAATTCTCCCTAGGAACATCAATGATGGAAAGATCCCACTTATGGATGCTTATATTTATTATAACCTCAAGAAGGGAACTAAGATAGCATTGTCTTCCTTATTCTTCAACACATGCTGCATATAAGTGGAAAAGATGGAGGAAGGACAACCACTCTGGGATATGGCATGGCTTGATGTATATTTTCTCTCACATCAATATTTCCTCAAATGCACCACTTAGGAAGTTTGCTTGGAATTTTGATATGCTTTATGTGAATTTTATGGGTATTTATTGGTATAATGGTGAACTAATAATCAGAGAGACATTCAAAAACTTACCACAAGATATCCAGGTAGCAATTAAAGCTAGAACAAGAAAGGGAACTACTTTTACTAATCCCATCTATAGGCCAGATGCACAACATGTTGATGATATATTTAAGGGGATAAATATTACTTTCGAAGAAGAAGAAGTGCCAGAACAATAGGGGGAAGCTAACATAGGTATACTAAGAACAATCCCTATGGTTGTTAGCACTTCTAAAGATAAAGAATTGGATCTTGAGGAGATTACTCCTAGGAGAGTAATGAGAGAATCACGGGCACAGGGGTATATTGATGAAAAACGACAAGTTGAAATGCAACGAGGTGTAGGTTCTAGCTCTATGGGATAACAAGAAGACCCCTCCATAATGGCACAGATTCTTTCATAGCTGCAAGCTTCAAATACAGGGATGGGAGAAATAAGGACTACAATGACAAATCAATGGACTAAGCTTACTCGTTGGAGGGAGCACATTGATACATAAATGGCGAGCATGCGATCTGATATGCAGCAGTACTTCAGGGATCACAATGACCATGCACCTTGATCTTCTATATTTAAGAATTCATTTTAGTACTAGAAAACAATTTTTAGTTAACTTTTTAGTTTGTTTTAAATTTCTGACTAGTGGTATTACTTTTGCTTCATCATTTTCTTATTTCATGGATTAAACTTTTATGACGTATGCTATTTTTACTTGCATTTTCTTCCTTCTTGATTCCTTCTTAATTTTTTATGATGCCAAAGGGGGAGAAGGAAAAGGAGAAAAGAAGAAAAGGAGCACATAAAAAAAGTTTATTATACATAGTATTTGATTTGCTAATTTGATTTGCTTTGCTACTTAAGCACATATAGCTTGACTCTTGAGTTGATTACTTGTGATTATATGGCTTAATTCTTATTATGATTATATGGCTTGATTCTTAAGTTGATTACTTGTGACTTTTGCTTGAAGTTTCATTTTGATAATTGCTTGTGTAAGCACTTAATTAAGATTGCATAAAGCTCAAAATGTGCATAAGCTAAATTGACAGGGGGAGTATATGCTAAAATGATTTTTACTTGATTAGCATGCTCATGTTAAGGGGGAGTATTTTTTGCGCATATCTTTAATAATTTGTCATCATCAAAAAGGGGGAAATTGTTGGCTAAATACTAGTTATTAATTTTGATGACAAAAATTTGATATGCATCTATAATTATTTTACTAAAAAAAGCATCTTGTGAAGATAAGTGCTAAGATGAGTAGCTAGATGCTTGGAAGATGGAAGAAGATGAACAAATGAGCATTATTTGAAGAAGAAGAAGAAGAGAAGAAGACATAAGGAGGAGAAGAGGCGTCATAAAGGGTACCAGACGTTCTTGCTCTTCGTGTGAAATGCACAACATTGCAAGCGTTTGGCTCAAATTTTTATTTTTATAACTCAAACACTTTAAATCTCATGCACATTAAATTTCATAAAAGCATAAATGATTTTGAATGCATACTTAGTGTAAACATGTGTTTTGAAGTGTTTCTAGTCATAAAAAGTATTTACAAAATGCCTTAAGATGATTTGGAGTTATTAAAATTGTACTTAAAATGGTTTTAGGCTAAGTTTGGCTTTACTTTTTTTTTCTGGAGTGGTCGGATCCCCTAGCTAGTAGACCGGCTGACCAGGAAGGGTCGCTCGGCCAAAAAGAGAAGGGAAGAAAAAGCCAGACCCCCTAGCCGGTCGACCGGCTAAGGCGTCCGGCCTAGTTGGAGAGGGCCAAGAGGAGGTCGGATGACCTAGCCAGTCGACCGGCTGAGCGAGATGCTATAATAAATACACTAGCCATTTATTACCATTCTGCCATTTTTTCTCCTCTTTTCCTCATCTACCAAAGCCTTAACTCTCAAATCTCTTTAAATACACCTTCAACACACATTCAAATCATCAATTCAAGCTTGCAAAATCATTCATCATCTTTCAATTAAGCCTTGAGCTATTCTTGCAATATCTTTGAGCTTTCAAGAGCACCATTCATTGCCATATTCTCTTTTAAGAAGAAATTACAGATTCTTTATCATTTCTATTCTTCTTGATTGTATACACACCTTGTGAGCTAAGCAATCTTGAGAAAGACATCTATTACAGCTTGAAAAAGTGAGGGGAAATCCTAAAGAGTACGACTCTTGGGTTCTTTGAAGTTTCGCTTCAAAGAGGTGTAAAAATTGGTCTTTGCTTCACCAAGATTTTAATAAGTAATTTAGTGAAGATTGTTGAAGTCCTAAAGGGAGCATCCTTGGGCGGTGGACGTAGGCTTGGCCAAATCACCTTAAATTGTTTGTCTTTCTTCTCTCTACACTTTATTTATCTTTATTTACTTGTATTGTTTACATTGTGTTTGATATATTGCTTGATAGAAATAGCTAACTTTCTGTAAATTTTTAAAAACGAAAATTAGTAAATATATCTTAATTCACCCCCCTCCTCTTAAGATATTTGCACCCACAATATATATAAGCCAATAAAATCCCATAACAAAGAGTATATAAATCATCCCATTACACAAGTTAGGCACCCTAAATCATCTACTCAAGCATGAAGTAAGTAAGAATGAAAGAGGCTATAGAAATCTTCTCTTCCATCATTGTTTGTCTCTTTACAATCTTGAGTAATATTCACCAATTGATGTTACGATCCTCCAAAATAAACTTAGTTTCAAGTAGGTGTGTGTGTGTGTGTTAGTAAGTGTATTGGATGTGGGTAAAAGTAGGGTTTTGTGTGTAAGAAGTGGGTGTGTGAATGAGAGGTGAAAAAGGGATCAAGATCTGCTAAAAATGGGCTGGAAAAGGGCTTAAATAGTGTGGCATATGCATCTAGCCGAGGGTCTTAGCACGTCAACCGACTAAATCTTGAGGTTAACCAGCCCAAAATGAGTTGCTCTCTATTTTGGCCGGTCCCCTAGGCCGGTCAACCAGCCCTAGGAGAAGGGGTCGATCAGCCAAGTCAGAAGCTGGCCAATTTTCTCACGTTATGTCTGTTTCGCTTTGGTTGCTCTTTTCTTTGCCCGTTACCTCCAAACACTTCTTTTATGCTTCTCCCATATCCCGAATACCTCGAGCTTGACTCCAATATCAATTCTTTATTAGTTCAAGTCCCGAGCTTTTGACCTAACTTCACCAAACATGAGAAATATGCATGCATTAGTACAGCCTTTGTCTTTAAACTCAACTATGTTCATTTGCTTACGCTTAAGACTAACTTTAACATATGTACTATACTAATGCATCTTCTAAAGCTTAGAACACCTCTTAAACATAGGCAAGTAACTACATAAACATACACAAAAACACAAAACATCGTGGGCTTAGGTTTATTTTCCTTTCCCCGAGCACCCTTTAATCCTAAAGAAAGCACACACATACACGTGTATGTAACTAGTTTTAGGCATCGAGCACATACAGACCAAACTAAGGTAGCCTCCCTATGAAGATGATACCCATACGCACATACTATCTTAGATACAATCTGTACACTTGTAGGTGTAAAACTTGGCTGTATTTGTACTTCATTTCCACATACCACTAAGTCCGTATTAGAGACGATACCTACACTTGTATCCGCAATACCATGAATGATTTGAACCCTTGGGGGTTAAAATAAACATCACCTGTATAGTTAAGTAATGTGAGCATAACTATTTTATATTTACTTGCGGCATTAGTGATATATGATAATGCATATGAAATTCCTTTAATGAGTGGAGACAATTATAAGGCATGGAAGGAGAAAGTTCTTCTTCATTTTAGGTGCATGGAACTTGACTATGCGCTTCGAAAGGAAGAGCCAGTAGCACTTACTAATACTAGCACTTAAGTTGAGATAGCATTATATGAACTGTGGGAGTGAACCAACTGTTTGAGTATGATAAGTAGTAGTTATTGTTCTAGTTGTTATTCCTTGTTAACTACCTTTCCTCCACCCACTCCTATGCTATTTTTATGGGCACTCTAGGCCTCTAGAATTTCTGGGCTAGTTGGGTAGGCAGGTTTGAGTGGCTCTGTTCAAAGTGAATGTCTTGTTTGCGTTAGTGGTTACAGCTCTCCAGTACTAAACTAAACTCATTCTCTTGCCCATAAGAAATAGCTTCCACTGGACAAATTCAGTGGTGTTAGAACAAGGAAAACCCCTTTCCTAAGCTCTTAAAACAAGAATTCTATCCTCACTTACCCAATTTCCTGGAAGGAATTATGGGAGGGAAAGGTTAGAAGCAGTTGTCCTTTACTCAATTCCTGATAGGGAATTAGAAACTGGTAAAGGAGGAAAGGTACACCCATTTGAGTATGATATTTATTATGTCTTGAATTTTAGCTAGTATTCGTGGGTCCATTCTTTATTGCAACAATGTCAAGGATTATATGAAGGCTATTGCTAAAAAATTTGAGGCTTTAGACAAGTCACTTGCAAGCACTTAATGGCATAATTGTGATTAATGAAGCTTGCCATCATTAGAGGTATGGGTGAGCACATAAAACAATAGGGGACATAGCTGCTTAGTTGAAATCACTAGAGGTTGACATTTCTGACTTTTTTTTTGTGCATCTTATTGGGAACTCTTTTCTTTCTGAATATGGGCATTTCAAAATTTCTTGCAACACACATAAGGAAAATTGGTCAATAAATGAACTACTTGTCATATGTGTCTAGGAAGAAAAAGAAAGGTTGGTTCAAGAAATTGTGAAAGTGCACTAATAGTGACAAATGAGAATAACAAGAAGTGCGCCTATAAAAAGAAAGGAAAAGGTCTTGCACCTATCCATTCTCATAAGAAGAAGGAGGTACTTCATTGTTTCTTCTGTAAAAAGAAGGGACACATAAAGAAAGGGTGCCTAAAACGTAAGGTTTGGCTTGAGAAGAAAGGTAATCTCGTTCCCTTAGTGTGTTCTGAATCTAATTTGGTTGAAGCTTGTCATGACACTTGGTGGATTGATTCTGGTGCTACAATTTACATTGCTAATACCATGCAAGGTTTCATAAGTCAAAGGAAATCAGTGAGAAGTGAACTAAACATCTATATGGCCAATCAAATGAGTTCATGAGTTATGGCTATTGGAACTTATAGGCTTATTTTAAGTATTGGTTTTATTTTAGATATAGAAAGAACATTTTGTATTCCAGACTTGTTTAAGAATTTAACTTTTGCTTCAAGACTTCTATTACAAGGACTTCATGTAAACTTCCACAATAATTCTGCAATATTGTGAAAAACTCAAAAGTTGTTGGAAAATGTACTTTAATTGGTGACTTGTTCAAAGTCCATTTGAGTAACAATGTTCCATCAAGTCTAATGGTTGTGTATGGTAATGCAAGTTCTAAGCATTGTGTCACAAATGAAAAGTCCTTTATGTTATGGCATCGTAGATTAGGACATATCTCTATTGAGAGAATAAGAAAATTAGTAAATGATGGAGTTCTTGAAATTCTTGACTTTACTAATTTTGAAACTTGTGTGGACTGCATAAAGTGTAAACAAACCAAAAAGTCCTAAAGGGTGCTAAGAGGAGTTTAGACATATTAGAGATAATACACACTGATATTTGTTGTCCTGATATGTGCTCAAGTGGTCAGAAGTACTAAATCTCTTTTATTGATGATCATACAAGATTTTTGTATCTTTATTTACTTTATAACAAAGGTGAAGAGGTGTGTCTTTTGAGTGCAAGTTCTAAAGATCGGCAAGTGCACGGATCGATGTAGTAAAGTGTATGCAACTGCAGGGTCGATTCTACAGGGAGGCAATATTGTGAGATGGATTCTATGTGTGTGTTCTAAAGTGTGCCTAAAAAGAAACCTAAACTATCTATTTTTGGGATTTTAGATGGTTAGGAGCGCTAGCTAGAGAAAATTAAACTAAACTATGGGAATGGAAAGTGGGAGACAAGCTAATCTAGAGGGAACCAACAAATGCAAAGGTGTTAGGGTGACTTCAACTTACAAATAGGTGATTCTATACTCAGATGCTATGGGATTAAAGGATGATGGCTTACTTTAGTGATTGCTCTTAACTAGGTTGCTGAATTAGTATCCTAATTTCCCCCTAGGACTCGGTATGGGTCCATCCCTAGGTGGTGCTTCCTGGGGCTGTGTCATGGTCCTTATGACCTAGGGCCTTAAGAGTGAACAATTAGCTTCCTATGTGACTTAGAATGAATCTACCCTAGTACCTAAACAATTGACTGGATTTAAAGCCAAGACCTAGTGTCATTAGGGTCGACTAAACCTATCCTGAAACCTATTGACTAGATTTAAAGCCAAAAGAGACTCAACCTAGGCTAGTCCTAAATTACTTGTCAGCATTCTAAGGTCACTACAGTGGGATTTGACTTGCTAGCACATTCATACATGTTCTTGGCCAAGGTGTTTGTGAATGATGGGGTGTATTCAACTACCAAACATCGTCATGCTCGAATTACAGCATTAGAAGCGATTAACAACCAACATGTATGCGTTATTGAAGTCATATTCATTACTAGGCATGTAAATATACATATAGACATGAATATAAGCATTACCCACTTTATAGCATCCATATATAAACACATAGACATGATTATAGCACGGGTTAGATGTGTTTAATAACAAATAAACTTCAATTTATACACATGCTACTCATCTAGGCATTTTATCAAACACTTAGACATGAATGAGTAAATAACCATTTGAACAAGAAAATCAAAACATGTATATATTCAGCCATCAAGTCTACTCAATCACAATAAGAGATATAATGAAAGAGAGATTATGAAGCTTCTCTTTCATCGTAGCTAATCTTGTACAAAGCTCTTGAGCAAACTTGAATCCAAAGGTCTGAAACCCTCTAAATCCACTTGCTTCTAGGTGATACAATGTGTGATTGTGTGTGTGAAAGGTGATGAGACTACGGTTTTATGTGTGTGTGATGAGTGTGTGTTGGGTCTCTGAAAATTCCTCCTTAAAAATTTCTCCCCTTTTTAAGCCTAAAAATCGAGCTTTTTATATCAGCAACTGTGTACTGCCGGTCGACTGGCTCGACTAGCTTTTTAGTGATGCTCTCTGGATGAACCGATCGACTAGCTCTGGAGGGGTAGTCATCTGGCTATTTTAGGAAACTGTCTGGAGTGACCGGTCGACCGGCTCTTCTAGGTTGTTCGGCTGACTTTCTTCCTCCATTCTTTGTCTTTTTGGCCTCTGGTTTTCTCTCTTTGACTCGTGGATCTCCCATCTTCATCACCCATCAATGTCCAATCTCAATCTTAACCCAAAGTTCACCTAAATCATTAAAAATAAGCAATTAGTGTAGCAATTTGTCTCTTAAACTCAATATGTACAATTGTTTACACTTAAGCCTATTCTTATCATAAGCACTACACTAATGCATCTTTATGAACACTTAACACCTCTTAATCATGGGCAAATAACAATGCAAACACACACAAAAGCACAACACATCATGAAGCTCTAAATGCTTTTATATTCTATAAAGTGAGAGTAGAGAAACAATGTGGCAAACAAATTAAAATCATGAGATTTGATAGAGGTGGGGAATTTTATGGAAGATATATGAGAAGCGAACAAGCACTTGGTCCATCCATGAGCAAGGTATTATAGGTCAATATAGTTTGCTTGGATCAAATTGTGCAGTAGAAAGGTTAGAAACCAAGTTTGAATCATATATGCTTTTAGGGTTGCCCAACTAAAGCTCGAGTTTACAATCCACATGAAAGGAAGCTGGATCCAAGGACTATAAATGCTTATTGTATAGGTTATGCTGAAAAGTCCAAGGTATACAGATTTTATTGTCCTTCTTATGCTAGTAAAAATATGGGATCCATAAACACTGAGTTTCTTGAGAATGATATGGAAAGTGGGAAAGATCGTTTTCGATGTGTAGTTTTTGAAAATGATCATGTTAGTCATACAACTCCACATAAAAGAATAGCTATTCAATTCAACACTTATATAGATGGGATGAATGATCAACAACCAATTGTCAATATTTCACATGCTAAAGAAAATGTTCTGGTAGATCATGTTGAAAATCAACCTCTTCATAATGAAAATCCTATTCAGAAGCAGACTTTGGAAGAGGTAGAACCAATTGTACAACCACCATTACAAAAGGTTAGTAATACAACATTAAGAAGGTCAACTAGAATAAAGAAACCAACAATTTCTAGTGATTATTTGGTATATCTTGTGGAATTTGACTACAATGTTTGTAATGAGAATAACCCAATGACATTTTCACAAGCAATAGAAAGTTGTAATTCCAATTTGTGGCCTGATGCTATGAAAGATGAAATGAACTCTATGACAGATAATCAAGTTTGGGACCTTGTAGAATTGCTTGATAGGGTCGAGGCTATTGGTTGTAAATGGGTCTTTATGACCAAAAGGGATTCATCAGGCAATATTGATCGTTATAAGGCTAGACTTGTTGCTAAAAGGTTTACCCAACGGGAAGGCATAGATTATGGGGAAACTTTTTCTCTTGTTTCTAAGAAAGAATCCTTCTGTATCATCATGGCATTGGTTGCACATTTTAGTTTGGAATAACATCAAATGCATTTGAAAACAGCCTTCCTTAATGGAGATTTGGAAGAAGAGATCTATATGAAACGACCTGAGAGGTTCATCGTAAATGCTGGTAAAGATTTAGTTTGCAAGCTGAAGAAAGCCATTTATGGTCTTAAACAAGCTTCCTGACAGTGGTATTTGAAGTTCACAATGTTATTTCTTTATGTGGTTTTGTTGAAAACATTGTTGATGAATGTATATATCACAAGGTTAATAAGAGCAAGATCATCTTCCTTCTCTTATATGTAGATGATATTTTGCTTGCAACTAATGATATGGTATTGTTGCATGAGGTGAAACAATTTCCTTCTAGACATTTTGGTGGATGAGAAGAAATATAGAGGTATGATTGGTAGCTTACTCTATCTAACTACCTCTAGACCAGATATCATGTTTGCAGTTTGCTTAAACACATTTAGTTACTTTAAAAAGAATAATTAGATATCTTAAAGGAACTACTAATCTAGGGCATTGGTATGCAAAAGGAACCTCATTTGATTTTTGTGGATTTTCTGATGTTGATTATGCTAGATGTAAGGTAGATCGTAAAAGCATTAGTGGGACTTGTCAATTCCTAGGACATTCTTTATTATCTTGGTCATGTAGGAAACAAAGTAGTGTTGCCATCTCTACTATCGAAGCCGAATATATTGCAGCTGGTAGATGTGTAGCTCAAATTTTGTGGATGAAACAAAATTTACTTGATTATGGCTTGTAGTATGATAATGTTTCTATATATTGTGATAACACTAGTGCAATTAATCTCACTAAGAACCCAATTCAACATTTAAGAACTAAGCATATTGAACTTAGGCACCATTTCATTAGAGATCATGTGCAAAAAGGTGATATTATACTTGAATTTGTTGATACTCTACATCAAGTTGCTAATATTTTCACTAAACCATTAAATGAGGACTAATTTTGTAAGATTAGAAGGGAAATTGGAAGGATAAAAAGTGGTTAAATTGCATGTTTATGTGTTTGTATAGACTAGGTATGAGAAAATATGCATATAGGCATATTCTGACCTAGCCAATCAACTAGTTAAAGCTATAAGGCGCTCGGCTTAATTGAAAATTCTTTGGTGCTCTCTGATCTGATCAATCGACCAGCTGCCACAAGCCTTAACTTGGGGCTTTTAACCCCAAAATTTCACAAACTCTCTAAATTTTTCAAACCCTAACTCAAATTCTCTCTTAAACCTATCTTTAATTCTTCAACTTTCAACCAATTTCTCCCAAAATTCTTTTCACATTATCATTACCCGCATCAAAAAACAAGCTTTTACCGATTTAATCTTCAAGAATCAACTCAAAATCATGGTAAATCCAAGAGGTAGAGATCATGGACATGGGAGAAGAGGAAAAAGAGCAAGAACACAATCTTCACCACCTCAATCTGCCTCAAAGATGCAAGGAAAACAAACCATCTTATTCGGTAAATTTCTTGTTGACTACAACCTTGTAGAAACAAATATATTGCAATTGTTTGATGGTCAAGGTTGGTATGCATTTTTACACCTGCATCATGATGTGAAAGTTAATATGATTAGGGATTTCTATGAAAATCTCGAGGTTCATTGTAGAAGTCCTAAGCTTGAACTAAAATCAACTGTATGCAATAAGAGCTTCATATTGTCTGAAGATACATTGAAAGCAATCTTTGGTTTACTTGTTGAAGGAGAAGGACATTACAATGATCAAGGATGGCCTGATGGAATAAAAGCTGTAGGTATACCGGATGAAGTGATTAAATACATGTGGAAGGACGTAGGGCCAAAATCTATGGATTTAATTTGCCTTTGTTGAAAGATGTAGATATTAATAAAAGAATTGCTTTGAAAGTAATTAGTGAGATATTGTTCCTTAGGGTTGTCAATGATAGGAAAATTCCGGTTATGGATGTATACATTCTATATCGTCTGTCAAACGGAGTTAAAATTATTTTGCCTTTCCTCATCTTGCATCATATGCTACATATTAGTGAAAAAGATGATGGAAAAATAACCCCTTAGCCAGTCGACCAGCTGACCAGGGAGGTCGCCCAGCAAAAACAGAGAAGGGAAGGAAAAGTCGGACCCCCTATCCAGTCAACCTGCTAAGACGTCTGGCCTAATCAGCGAAGGCCAAGGTGGAGTGGGATGACCTAGTCGGTCGACCGGCTAAGCGAAATGCTGTAATAAACCCCTTAAATCTAATTTGTTGCAATGAAAAAGAAAATATTACATATCAATCCCATACCTAGAATATTCTAAACCCCTTAAATCCGATAATTAATTGGACCCGAATTCATATCCAAAAATGTAGAATTATAATAAACAAATTATAGAAGAGATAAAGCAAAAAGAAAATCTTCCATGGAGAAATCTCAAAAGAAGAAAAAAACAAAAACTTGAAGAATTCACAACCTTGAAGGCTTTTCACTACTAAAATTTTCAATTTTCACGTCAATGATATCTCTCTTCTGATACTGAGTCTAGCTTGCTCAGGGGTTACTTGTCTTTGAATAGAATCCTTTAGTTTCTAGCCTCAAAGTCACCCGTGAATCAAGATAGATTCTATTAATGCAATCACCAAGAGTTTTATTGGTAGAGAGATCGCTGCCAGTGAGAAATCCTTGCTGCCTTATTATTAATTTTGCAGCTCCAAAGAAGAATGAACAATGTCATTTTTTTTTCTTGAAAACTGGATTCAAATCCAACAACATCAAAATTTAGACTAGGGGGCTCGTTTGGATTGGCTTTTTTAAAAGCGCTTTTTTTTAACAGCTTTTGAGAAACAACTTTTTTTTAGAAGCTGAAAATTTTGGCTTCTAAAAAAAGCTGTATTTAAGTTTTTTTCAAAGTTTTAGCTTTTTTGGAAGCCAAATCAAATAGTTATTACAAATTTAATGTAACATTTTCAAAAAAAAAAAATCAATCCAAACAAGCCCTAGGTCTTACATGAACTACTTAAACTTTCAATAAATTTTGTTTGTCAACACCAAAATCTCAACAAATTGTTCGTTATGTCCAAACAACACCAAGATCTCAAAACAAAGAAAGAACATAAATCATGAAACAAGGTTTAGTGTCATAAATAAGGTTCACACGTTTCATATGTAAAGATAATTGACTTTGCTTCAATTCGCTTTTAAGGCTGAATTAGGGATTAAATCTGACGAGTACACACAATATTTTGTGGCATTCTATTAAATAAGGCCATTAAAGGATTTACCTAGTCTAGGTGAAAATCCTTAAAAAAAAAAGGTTACAGTTCAATGTAAATCCTATATCATGTAAACTATCTATAAAATAGGCCTACGCGGGTGCTAAGCTAGCCTCCACGGCAATAGTGCCACTCTCCCACAACATTTACTTGCAAAACCTACTAGTGACCTTGAAACATCTAAATAACCTCATAAGTCACTTCAAACTTGTTTAGAACCCGTTTCGCATTGCATATTTTGCTGTTTATAAGCTCCTTAAAAAAAATAACTCTTACATGTTTTTTTATTATTTACAACTTATAAATTCCAAATAAGCTCAGGGCCTGTTTGGATTAGTTTTTTAAAGAAAAAAAACACTTTTTTTTTTTAAAAAAAATACTTTTTTTTTTGAAAAAATTACATTAAATTTGCAATAGCTATTTGATTTAGCTTCTAAAAAAACTAAAACTCTGAAAAAGTTCAAATACAACTTTTTGTAGAAGCTAAAATTTTTAACTTTTCAACAAAAAGTTATTTTTTAAAAACTGTTAAAAAAAACACTTTTGAAAAAATTCAATCCAAACGAACCGTTAGCCAAACAGGCTCTTAATCTAATACCCTTAAAATTGACCCCCTTCAAATGTTTGTCCAAATTGCCAGTTTGCTGGTGCCACATCGTTGCTGGTTACAGTTCTTCCATCACTGGTAGTGACCTGAAAAGAGAGGCTTTGACCATTGAGGTAGGAGTTGCTTTGCCAATTTTGGCCCCAGTTTCTTGACAATGGTGTCCACCCTGTTTTAGAGCCTTTGACCGATACAGATTGGACATCTCCTGCACCACCAACGTTGGTGATGATGACCAAGTTGAAGTAGAAGTGGCCATTGATGGTGAATCTTATTCCTCCTTTCTTCACACAGGGCACCCTGTCCGAGCCAACATCAAGCATAAGTAAATGGATCAAAATGCATTTTCCCACCTCGCTTATTAAGTGCTATGAATGAATTGAGTAGTGACGTTTTATGTAGGTGTGAAACATAATACGAGTGTAGTTTACAAGTTAGTGTTTTAAGTTTAAAAGATAATTGAGTCAATCATCTAAGAACTAGTTGACTAACATAGCTTACAAATTCTGATCTAGACTTAAGACATGACAAATTTATGAATATTAAGAGTTGAAGTTATAACTCGGGCTAAATTTGATACTTCATGCTTGACGTGACACAAGTGGTAAAAAGGCAAAACTCATCCAGCATGTAAATGAAATCTGAAGTCTTCCATAAGGAATTTACAGTTCTCTCTTACCTTCGGAAAGCAACTGGGACGATTCCAGCACGGTATTGAGCAATCTGCAGGAAAGCAGGCTGTGCCAGGTCGAAGTGCTGAAGGGGAGGATTACACCAGCCGCCATTGTCATTAGACAGGGCGAAATTTGGTGGGCAGAAGTTTGTTGCCGTGACTGTAATGGTTCCAGGGAGACACCATTTCGGGTCACCATCGCACTTCATCTCATAGCAAGATCCGCAGCTCAAACCATTGTTGAACAGAGCAGTGCTTAGTGCTGCCGTGTTAGTGCCGTACCCTTGACCGTACAAATTGCCATATCCACAAGCCCCTCCTGCACTTCCAGCAACAGAACACACATAAGATGACTTGGCACTACCAATTTACATCATATATATATATATATATATATATATATATATATATTCAAATAGATATTAATTAAACTTCTTGAATGTCAAGTTTTTTGCGTATGTAGTAAAAATTTTATAGTATGAGGAAGGGTAAAGAGTTAACAGGGTGATATATAGAAATGTTCGTCCATAAATAATGAAGTCCCCGGGCCGCAAGAATAGACATAATGTACCCATTGTGCCAGAGGCATCACCGCCTCCATAGAAAGTAGCATGAGCATTTTGCCACCCTCCATAATCACCATAGCTCCCGTGGAGGCATAAGCATAAGATGAATAACGACAGTGAAACTATGGAGAAAATTTGACTAGCCATTGAGGGGAACAAGAGAATACAAAGCTAAATGCTGAGGAAAGGAGTGGAATTAAGAGCTTAATGCATAACCAGTGGACTTGAGGACTTATTTATATAGACAACTAGGAACTAGGTAGGACATCAAGATATACAACACTCACAAGCAGACAGTAGAAAGCGACTAGTTAACAATTTCTAGTAACTCAATCAGACGAACCAACTAAAATACGCTTATTATAGATTTCTCACGTACCTCTCATAACTAGGTAGTAAAATTTTTTTCCAGGTTTCTACAAAAAAACGGCCAATTTGCACATGACATTGTTCCATTTGAACTACCGACTGCTGCTAAGATCATTAGACCCCACCAGCACATGCATTTCTCAACTGTTTTTGGTCTATTTTCTATATATGTCCAAATCTTCGTATTAATTAATAAACATCATTTTTTGGTGGTTGGCCAAAATTTTTGCAAGTCAGGTAAGCGGTTCTTATATCATAGATGAAAAGAGTTAAAACAGCATGCACATATAACAGATATTAAAATTTTAATTTAGTCGGTATATGTACTTGCTAAAACTAAGGAGGTTTCCCTAATCATACTAGAATAGTTGGAAAATTGCACCATATATACAAATATCTTCTATTTACCAAAAGACCTAGTAGTAAGTAGTATGTCTCTTACTTTTAGTGTGAGTAGTTTGGAAATTAATTCTTACTAAATGCATGTTGTAATCGGTTTTTGGCCACCCTTGAAGTGAAAAAATATATACATGTATATTTATATCTTCCATTTGTTGTACAATATGATTTCTCATGTGAGAATGTGCTAGTTTTCTTTTCTTTTTGTGGGGTTTGGAGAAAAAAAAATGAATTTACTCATAATGTTATATTCTGAGAAGTTGACAACTATTGAAAAGTAAATCTTATGCAAGAGTTTTGGTTTTAAATGAGTATCCAAGAATTTCTTTTCTGATTCAAGCACTACAAAAACACAAGGTATATATACATACCTTTTTTTGTTATAGGCGACAATTCTGAAAAACACCTACGCGATGATTCAAAACTAATAGTTATAAAGCCATCATAAATATTATGGTGCTTTAAGAATATCCTTTTCTAATTCAAGCGCTACAAAAAAACACAAAGTATAAGCGCCGGTTTTTTTGTTATAGTTTGCGGTTCTAAAAAACGCCGAAGTAGCAGTTCAAAATCGCCATACAAAACTTCCAACTGTAAAGGTTACTAGACACAAGGCATAGGTGGTGATTTTTTTTTTTTTTTTGGTTACAGAGGCATGTTTAGAAAAACGTCTTAAGTAGCAGTTAAAAACCACCAACTGTAATTACAAAACCACCAGCTATAAAGCGGTTGACAATAGAAGGTAAGAAAATTTTTTGTGATTCAAAAGAGATGTACTTTGATACCATTAATTAAATTGATGTACCTCTCTCCACCGGAAAAAATAAAAAGAAAAAAAATCGATGCACCTCTCAACCGAAAAAAGAGAAAAAGAAAAAGAAAAGGAAGTAGGACCAATAATATACTCTAAATCTTTGCTTGTTGGAAGCATGCAATTGGTTGGATTATTCTTTAGCCTTAAGTTTCTAAATATCAGTCTTACCGGTATAAGATAAACAGTTTAAACTCTGTTGTAATGAAATCGGATCGAATATAGTTAAACTTCTAAGGATGCCATTTATTCATATTGACATGCTTCTTCTTTCTTAATACTACGCAAGAATAACAACTCGGTTAAATATACCATTTAACTCATCTTTCGAACTGTGTACCTTATTTTTGCTTATTTCGGTTTCAATGAATCTCTTTGGGCTTGTATGAATTAATTTTTCTGAAAAGTACTTTTCTATTTAATTTTTGAAAAAAAAAACTTTTTTCAGAAATTTAAAATTTTGCTTTTAAAAAAAGTTGAAATAATTTATGAAACAAACATATATTTTTCAAAAAAAAATATTTTTTCTTTCATAAAAAAGTCAATCTAAGTTTTTTGGTCGAGAACTAGAAAATGATATATTTAAAGAGCTTATGTGGAAGGTACAAGTGTTTGCGCAGAATTAATCTCGATTTGCCCTTCAAATAGGTCAAATGCTTCTATTCCTAATTGAAGTGAATCACTCAACGACATCTTCGTGGAAATTAAAATAACTGGCAAACTGGTGCGCAAACGATGAAAATCTGAAATTTGACGCCGTTGATGCTTGCACCACGTGCCCACTTGCTTGCTGAATTAAAGAGCTTTGGGATGTGTTTGAGCTCTCAGACCAGAAAAAGAGAGAAAAATATATATTTTTTAATTTGTGTTCGACGTTATGTAATTATCATAATTATGAGCCTGTTTGGCCATGTTTATTTGAAGCTTATAAATTATAAATAATAAAAAATATATGAATATGTGCTTTACTTTTAAAAATTTATAAACTACAAAATAAACAAAACCAAACAGACTCTATATTTCATATGAACTCCTTCCCTATCAAAAGCCTGCTTGTTGATAATATATAACCAAATTAAATCGTAAATTCGTTACGTATATATTTCAGAAGTAGCACATACAATAATCAAATGAGATCATTTCGTTTATATCAAATTATTGAGGAGATTATTTTTTATAGAAACAAATAATATCGTGACTCACATAATGTATCAAAACTTAATTAAATAATTAGTGGTCGAATTTTGTGGATCTTCTCGGACTCCTGACCTTCTGTTCTAAAAAGAGAAATGAACGTAGTCACATGCATGGATATATAACCAACCCTACTTGGAAAATACGACTTAATTAATCTGGTGTGACTATTTTTAATAAATGATACATTAGGGCGAAAAGAGAAAAACGTTTTCCACCATATGCAGTACTGGTCATACCAAGGTACCAAACGTATGCTTTTATCATTTTAGTGAGGCATCAAAACTAGTTTAAAGTGAGGATGTCGAAAACATCGGCTGTCGGTGAACTAAAACCTTTCTTTCTATGCATCTCATTGGTTATCGCCACACTGTGCCGTTTAGTACACGTGGTCACCCGAGGAAATAATTTTTTCACTCGTTCAGTCAAATAAACAATACTCCTACGTGCATGTGGGGAGCCACGTTGCTACAAGGGTGCCTGTCCACCCGTGACTCGGTCGGGTAAATAATATAAACAATATATTCTTTCGTTATCTTTTTTTTTTTTTTTATACTAAGATGTCAAATTACACGGAATGCATTCTTCCGTGCCGAAGTTGTTCCTTCTTGCGATCATAATGAGAATATTATTAATATTTTTTAAAAAAAATTCAAAAATTTTAAAAATATAGTACAAAAAATATATATAATTAGTTATGTCTTAAAAAACGAAAAAGTAAAAGAACATAAAAAAGATATAAGAAAAAAAAATACAACACACGATTGATTGATCACTTGCACGAGAAAAATGTATTTAATTACTTCCTAAAATTTCAACGATTTTAAAATATTAAGTCATGCTAAAGAACCATTACAAAATATATTTTTTATGTAGTGACTATAGTTACATACTTATTTCTGTGTATATTAATATATTATTACTATATTAAATATCATATTTTTTTAAAATTATTTTTAATTTATGCAAAAAATTTATACATCAATGTATCTCAACCAAGCCCTAGGTATTGACTCTAGCCCTACTTCAATGAATGATTAATTTAATAATCCATGTTAACAATACCACTAATAACTCAACATGATGAGGTAAATATTTGTATATCTATCACGTATAGTTAGAACTAGAGCTGGTCTTTTCAGTTGAAAGGTTATGCTGATTTGTGATTAAGGTCCTACCATGTCAGCAGCACATGCATGTCCCGGACATCACGGTTCCTTGTTTTCCATGCATCGTTTTCAAAATCTTTGAAAGAAATTTCAACCCAAGGGCTGAAGAAAATACAAGACAATGTAGTTTGTTTCCTCCGTAAGGGGGGGGGGGGGGGAAGAAATTTTTTTTGTTTATAGACTCCCTGTGTTTAAACCTAATTACAACGCAAGTCCTTAAATTTACGAAACTACAATTGAAACCCTTTATGTTTTTTTCAAAAATTGCACACTTGCCCCTTCGTCAACTTTTCTGTTAATTCATTAACAGATTTTGTGAAATGTCCATTTTTCCATTATCTTATTGAATAAAATGTCTATTTAGCCCTTATTCTAATTAAAAATTAAATTTAAAAAAAAGAAAAAAGAAAATACCTATCACCCCAGGCCTGCCACCTCCCAACCCTACCCCCAGCCCCATCACCTTCGCCACCCCCAATCCCCAGTCACTAGCCCCGCTACCCTCAACCCCCAGCCCAGGCACCTCGACCACCCCCAACCCCTAGCCCTGCCACCCCAACCACCCAAGCCCCTAACCCCGCCATCAAAAAAGAAGAAGATGATAATGATGATGATGACAATGATGATGATGATGAAAAAGGGTGGGGTGTCCAGGGGGTAGGGGGATGTGTGGTGATTTTGATTTTAATTTTATTTTTGGAATATGAGGAAAATAAAAAAAAAAAGAAAAGAAAGGAAAACACAAGGGCTGTATGTGCAATTAAGGACAAAAAATGAAGCCCAATAGCATTTTTGGCACGTGTTAAATATTTGCCATCAAAATGGACGAAAATAGTGACAAAGGGGCCAAACGTGCAACTTTTGGAAAAGAACATGGGGTTTCAACTGTAGTTTCATGAATTCAGGGACTAGCGGTATATTTATGCCTAAACACGAGGGATCTATAAGCAAAAAACCCAAAAAACTGACCAGATGATATGGCTTGATTAATTAAAGTTAACGAGGTTTTTGGGTCTACATCATGATATTGAAGATTTTACTTTTGACTCACCTCATACATACTTGGAGCAAGACTCTATATTAATGGTTAAATTTTATTATAGATTTCTCTTCTCATAACCAAAAATAAATAAATAAATAAGCTAGAGATAGCTTATTTGATTTGTGGACAAAATGACAAATAAAATACGATTTATTTTGGATTTTTTCTTAGCGAATAATAAGAGAAGTAGACAATGATAGCTATAGGAAATTTAAGTTTCACTAATGGTGTTCTAGGACTTTTTCTGGCAATTTTAATCACCACAAATACTGTCATTAGCGACAGTATTGTTGGGAATATCTAGCATCAAAATGTAAAACTTATAACTGAAAACACAAAAAAGCAAACAAACAAATAAATTGTAAAGTATAAACTTACAGCACTTGGTGACAATGAAATAAAAATGCAATTGTTAGTTGAGGCCTGAATTTGACTCATTGTCTTTAAGATCTATTCGTCCGGCATTGTCTCAAGAAATACAACGGCGACATCTCAAAAGACTCGGCGAACCAAAATAATTTTGGACTTCTTTCTTTTTAGTAGTCTAAATGAAGAATAATAATTTCTACTGAGTTTATGTGTATGAATGAATGATATGAAATATTAACCTGCAAATGCCCTATTTATAGATGTATGATGCCTGTTACATTTAGTATATTTGAGCAATCACATCTGGGACTTTGAGAACATGAGTAAACATGACCTTGCAGCTAGCAGACATGCCTGTTTGTCCAAATAGCCACTTGCTACAATAATCGGCTACTCATACCAGTCAACTTGGAGATAGAACGGTAGAGGCAGCGACCAACAGCGGTTTTGCCGGTTGGGCAACTAGTTGGGCAATCGGTTGGCCAATAGGTCTAAACAATCGAGGGAGTTTCTCAAACACTAGTCACTGGATTAATAGTTCTCATTGGGTGCATAACTGGCTGACCAAATATGCGACCGGCAATAAAAATAAATTGGAGAGTTTTAAACAAATTTTTTATTAAATAATAAAGCCATCTTGGTCAAGACCTAAGCCCAATTTTAGGTCCATCCCACGCCCATGCCTATGCATGTGTCGTGCCAAGCCGATCGAATAGATGGGCAACGTGTATGTGTGTGTGTGGTTATTAACTTTTTAACCTACAATTGGGTAGGTCCTCTCCCTATTCATATATGTGGGCCTTGTGGCCCAAACCTAAATCTCAAATTTTGTATGTATAAGTAGCATAAAAAGGTTTTATTCTTCTGATGTGGTAGATTTGCTTTCACCAAGATAAAGTTCCACATATTCCCCCTTTAAACTCAACTTTCTCATTCATTTCTCATTAGTTTGAACAATTAAATATACTATGATTAGTTTGAACAAGTAAATATACTATGATCATCTACTTGGAACAAAGATTTTAGATATGCATTGTCCTTCTCGTTTTGAGGTGTAGGACCCACATCAAAATTGGCTCAAAGTTTGATATTTACACTTGTTTAAAACTACATCAATCCCTCATATGAATGAAAAATTGACTTTTGTCCAGAAATAGGTTGTCAGAAATGCATGTGTATATAGACACACGGAAGAGTCCAAATAGAATGATATTGAATCAAAATAGTTATCCGGTGGCTTTGAACCTTCCTTGACGAGCAATATCGGATTTGCTCACTAACAAATGAAAGCGATGTCTTGAATTGTTTAGCTTTTGTATAGACCAAGACAATAGTATTGCACACTATACCACTAAAACATTATTTTGAGGTTCTTATTCTTGTATTCATTTTGGTCTTGAATAACCCTTGGTTTTTATGAGTAGTCTTCAAGAATTTAGCCTTTGGGTTCTTATAGGAACTACCTAATCCCTACTCATATAGGTGACTTCTTATTAAGAAGTTTCTAATGCACCCCCACCTAGTATTTCCCAAGATATAAGAGTAATTTAAAGCCATTGCTCAACCATGATTCACTAGTAGCATTTTCCGCATATAATATGAATAGGCAAGAGGGTAAACCCCCACAATGCCTTGTATTAGAGTTGCAATTACATAATTTAGTTTTCTTTTGAACCTAGATCCTATGATTTGCAATCAACTAGATAGGTTCCTAATTATGGGAACTTTTATTAATTCATAGGCTTGGGACCTGTTCCCTTCAATGTAGTATACACTCTTTCTCTTAGTAAACCTTTTTGCTAATGTATCTGTTAAATTATCTTTTGACTTCACATAGTCCATAGATATAATTCCACTAGAGAGCAATTGTTTAATGGTATTGTGTCTTCTACTTATATGTCAAGATTTACTATTATATATACTATTATGTGCCTTTTCAATTGTTGATTGATTATCAAAATGAATACAAATTGTCGGCACAGGCTTAGCCCAATTAGAAATATCCTTTAAGAAGTTACTAAGGCACTCTACTTCTTCACCTTCTTTATCTAAAACAATAAATTTAGATTCCATTATGGATCTGGCAATACATGTTGCTCAGAGGATTTCCATGAACTAGCTACTCCTGCCAAAGTGAAAAATATCCATTTGTGGACTTTGTTTCACTTGAAGTAGATATCTAGTTCCCATCGCTATAGCCTTCAACCACTACTAGTTATCTAGTTCAGTGCACCCCATAGTTTAAGGTTTATCTCAAGTATCTTAGAACTCTCAGAAGAGCTGTCCAATGGTTTTGAACTGGATTATGTGTATGTCCACTTGGTAACTAATTGCATATACTATACTGAGTCTTATACAATTCATAATATACTTAAGCTACCTATAATATGAAAATATTCCAAGTGGGATATTCCTTTACCAGTATTCTATGTTAAATGGAAATTTACATATATAGACATCTTCATAGGACTACTATCATAGCCTTTAAATTTATAAATCACTTTCTTAATATAATGAGACTAACATAGTACTAATCCATCAGATTTTCTAGTAATCTTCATTCTCAAAATTACATCTACCACACCCATATCTTTCATGTCAAATTTATTGGCCAACATCTTCTTGGTAAACATAATGATTTCAATACTGCTCCTGATGATAAACATATCATCTACATATCAACAAACAATGACATATTCTTATTTAATGCATTTCACATGGACACATTTATCACATTCATTAATCTTATACCCATTTAATATCAATGCTTTATCAAACTTTTCTTACCATTTTTCAGATGCTTGCTTTAGGCCATAAAGAGACTTAACAAGCTTACAGACATTCTTTTCTTGTCTTGGAGGCATAAACCCCTTAGGCTGTTCCATATAGGTTTTCTTCATCTAAGTCTCCAATTAAGAAGATTGTTTTAACATCCATTTGATGTATCTATAAATTATTAATAGCTGCAATTGCAATCAACAACCAAATGGATGTTAATCTAGTGACTAGTGAATAGGTATCGAAATAATCAAGGCCTTCTTTATGTCGATAACCATTAACCACTAATTTAGCCTCGTATTTACTAGTCGATCCATGAACTTTTATCTTTCTTTTGAAAATCTACTTAGAACCTTTGGGCTTATTTCCAAGAGGAAGATCCACCAATTCCCAAGTATGAAATTTTATGATTGATTCTATTTCACTAGGCCTTTTTCCAAAAAAGTGCTTATAAAGAAGATTTTACTTCTGTTGGATCTAATGGCTATTATCACATGCAAGATTAAGTTTCAAATTTTAGTTTTAGACACATAATCAAGATATGTTAGCGGAATATAGGATAAAAACATGCTATACACATAGGAATCAACGAGACTGCATAAAGATAAACGAGTATGGATGAAGATATCGTTATTGTTGATGCGTGATTCAAAAGCTAGTGGCCTCTTTGCATTTAATCTTCCATGCAATAGCCTTCTTGTGGTTTTTTCCACTATATTCCATTTTCTCCACAAAGATAAACGATTACTAAGCTTACAAGATCTAGGGAATATTGTAATTCCCTTAATACCCTTCCTGAAACTTTCTAGATAAGAAATATTCATTTGAAATAAAAGGACACCCAAATATTCCATATCATGTGGTGCGTGTAATTGGTGGTGTATGAAAATGAAGCACAAATACAACCAAGTTTTATATCTGCAAGCGTACAGATCGTGTCTAGTATAGTGCGTGCGTACAGGTATCTTCTCCACAGAGGCTACTTTAGTTTGGTCTCCTATGTGCTCGGGTGCCTAAAACTAGCTACGTGCGTGTGTTGGAGTATTTTTTGTCTTTTTGATAAAAGAGGGCTCTAAAATTAAACTTAAATCTAATCCTCAGCTAATGGAGGAACTATAGATGCCAAGCTATGGAGGAAAACCTAACAAGGAATAAAAGGACCTAGGTTGTTATGTTGTAACTAGACTCGGGCTTAGATAAAAATTCGGTTTATCTATGGCTTGATTGCTCCCTTTGGTGTTGGTTAACATCCTACTTGATAGACTAACTTATTAGTATTGTTTTAGACTTGAGATTAGACTCCTAGAGCATTGACTAGTGCTAATGGATACACTTTTAGTATTGTTTCCGACTAGAGGCTCCAACCACGCTAAGACATCTATTAAGCATATTAATCAACACATTTTAGTTGCAAATAGGGCTCATGCCATTAGCATGGATTAATGCTAAGGTGAGACCACTATCAAAAGCATTTAAGCATAAAAAGAACGCCTGCAAGTTCACTTCAACATTTTGATGTGTTTGTTTTGTGTGTTTATGTATTGCATGTATATACTTGTTTTGAGGTGTTTTGAGCTTCATTTGGTGTATTAGTTTAACATTTAGGTCATACTTGTGCATATTAGAGTTTACATGTTTATAGTTGAAGTTAAGACTTAAATGCTACACTAATGTGCGTTTATTGCTTGTTTTAGGTGTGATTTGGAGAGATAATTAGAGCTTAATTGAGGGTGCTTAGTGTGTGGAACAAAGCCAAGGGTGTTTTGGACATAAAGGAATGAAGAAAAGTGCATTTGGAAGTGGCTGGGCGAAAGAAGGAGTGACCGCGGCGAAACCAAGCACAACGTGAGCCAAATTCAAAGCTTGCAACCTAAAAAGGACATGGACAAATTTTGGACATGTTTTAGGGTATAAAAGATGGCTTGGCAGATCCCCCACAATGATACAAAGCCATGAAAAAAAAAAACGGTGCGCGAATCGGACCCAAAACGAGTAAGATATGGACATTTTATTGTCAAGACTGGTCGACCAGTTGAGGTCAACTGGCCGGAGCAGAATCTGGGCCAATTTTAGCCGGACAACTTAGCCCAAAGCCGGATGACCAGTTGGGCCTCGGCTGGACGCGCTGAAAGCTCTATTTAAGCCACTTTTCAGCCCTTTTTGAAGAAGAAGAATACCCAAATCAAACACCCATTTCTCTAAACCCAAAATCCACCTAAAACCACCTCTCACACACTAAACCACATACAAATACACCTAGATCCAAGCTTGTAATTAGGGTTTTAATACTTGTAATTACAAGATCAAGGCAAGGATTTGAAGAGCAAAGCTAAGAATGAAAGGGAGGTTCATCTTTCTCTTTTTGTACTTAGTTTTGTCCATGTTAGAATAGATATTTTATGGGTGATTAAGGCTTGTATTATGGTTTGATTGAGTACTACTTTGCTATGAGATTTTGATGGTTTAATATATATGTTTGCTCTTAATGCTTCAATGGCTACTTACATGCATGTCTATGTGTTTATTGATATGCCTAAGTGAAAGAACATATATTTATAGGCTTGATTTCTATTTAACACTTTTAAATCATTATATGAGCATGTCTAGGTGTTTATGTAGTGATTCCATGAAGTGGGCCTTGTAGCTATGCATGTCTATGTGTGTTTTTACATACTTTAATAGCAATTTTAGCTTTTATGACATACATGTTGGATTCTAACGCGTAAACTGGCATGACCTAAATATGTCTAAGTATTTAGGACTAGAATATGCTTTATATTCATTTGTACCATGCTCGAGAACATGTATGATGTGCTTTATTGTTGCTTGCATGATGCTATGATTGGTGGTGCTTCACTAGTAATTAGACCTAGTTTAGTCTCCTTTGGCTTTAAACCCAGCCAATAGGTGTCGAGCTAGCTTAATTGACCTTAGGAAGCCTAGTTCTTGGCTTTAGACCCAGCCAATGAGTTAGAACCTGGGGTAAGACCAATTATCATCACCTAGAAACGTAATTAGCTAATTCGTGCCCTAGTTCAGAAGGATCACGCTATATTTCTAGGTAGTTAGCACCTAGGGATAGACCCACATGGAGTCTTAGGAATTGTAGGGGAGGTTGATTAGATTCTTAGCTTAGAGCACCCTTTTTAGAGAAAAATATCAAAGGTAGTCCCATAGTAAAGTTAGTACCCAAATCACCAATAGTTAAGCAATTTCACCCATTGTCCTATTTCTTGTGTTAATTCCCTTTTTACTTGCTTGTTTTCTCTTGCCTTTATTTATATTGTTTGTTTAGAATAGTTTAATTTACTTTGAGCTCCCTTCGCATCTAAAATGACCAAAATGAATTCTTCGTTTAGCTTGTTTTCTTTCTAGCTTTCTAGGACACACACTTAGCTTTCATTCCCTATTTCCTGCCTCCCTGAGAGATCGACCCTGCTTTTGCATATTAGACTACATGACCTGTGCACTTGCAGGCTTTTAATTAAGGCTTAGTGCTTAATTAGCAAGAAGCATCATATTTTAACAAACACATAGACATGTTTGATTTTCAATACATAGACATATTGAATCATGCCATTAACCAATGTAAACTGATGTGTGTCATTTGTGCATGTTTGCATCTAGTTTTTGCATGCATATTTAAGGGTGTTTAGAGTATAATTGAGTGCGCTTAGTATAAAGTTTATGCATATTTGTTAATATTTGTACATAATGTATTTAGGTGCATAAATACTATACTAAGTGTTATATTTCACGTTTTAGGAGTGTTTTGGAAGGGTTCAAGCTTATGCGAGGAAGAAATGAACTAACGGATAAAGACCGGAAGAAAAGAAATAAAGAAGAGATCATTCTGATCCAGCCGGTCGACTTAGAAGAAGAGCCGGTCGACCGGCCGCTCCAGAGAATAAAAGATTGAAGCCAGTCGAGTTCCTCAAGAAGCCAGTCGAGTTCCTCAAGAAGCCGGTCGACCGGCCAGTCCAGAGAGCATCATGATTGAAGCCGGTCGAGCAAGAAAGAGGAGCCGGTCGACCGGCTGGGTCGACCATGTCGTGAAGAAATCCATAAAAGCTCGTTTCAGCTCATTTTACGGGAGGAACTTTTATTTCTTAAATCCTAATAAACCCTAACCCTTTGCCCACTTCACAAAACACCCTAAACCACCATCTAAACCCCACACCAAGCTAGGATTGAAGCATTAAACAAAGATTTGAAGGATTTGTACGGATTTGGAAGCAAGAATTTAGGGAAGTTCTTCTTGTTCTTTCTCTATTTCTTGTAAATATGTTGCTAGATTAGGCTAGATTTAGGGTTGATTGTTGTTGTATATTAGATTAGGGCTTTGAATAATGGATTTTTGTAGATCTTTGGCTCTTAATACATGTTTATTTACATAAATTTATGGCATGATTCAATATGTCTATGTATTGGAAATCAAACATGTCTATATGTTTGTTAAAATGCCTAAGTGAATATGCATGTGTTATTTATGCTTCAAATGCTCTTATCTACTTATATGGGTGATGTGATTGTGCTTAATCTCATGGCTTTGCTTAGTAGAGTAGGCTTTAGCTTTAAATCCAGCTAATAGGTTACATACTATGCTTAGTCGAGTTTAGGTGCTAGTCCTTGGCTTTAAATCCAGCCAAGTAGATAAGTTAACCTAGACTAGAGTATCCCTCACCCACGTTAGTGTTGGTTAATTGAGCTTTAATGTCACGTAGTGTTTAGGTGCTAGTCCTTGGCTTTAAATCCAGCCAAGAGGATAAGTTCTAAGCACGGATTGCGTAGGCTAGGAGGGATTGGCCCTTAGCTTTAAATTCAGCTAACGGGTTGAACCACTAGTATTGGTTAAGAGAGCCCCCGATCAACACAACGGCAATAGAAGTCCCGAGCCCTAGATAGACCTCATCTGTTATCATAGCCCAAGTCTTGTTGCAATTCAATCGCCCTATGTCCCCTTCTTCTTTATTAGTGTTTCCTTCCTTAGTTTGGCTCCTTTAAGTTCCTCCATAGATTAGTTTTTGTTTTCCTTTTTTCTGAGCTCCCTTCCATCCTAAAGTAAGTGCACACACACACGTAGCTAGTTTAAGGCACCCGAGCACACAGAGACTAAACTAAGGTAGCCTCCCTGTGGATTCGACCTCGCACTTGCACACACTGTACTACACACGTCCCGTGCACTTGCGGGCTATTAAGGCTTGTGCTCAAATAGCGGTATCATAAACAAGCATGTATTAATAGCCAAAGATATACAAAAATCCTTTATTCATAACCCTAATCTAATATATAGCAACAAACACCTAAAGATCTAGCCTAATCTAGTAACATATTTACAAGAAATAAAAATAAAGAACAAGAAGAACTCCCTTAACCTTGCTTCCAAATCTATACAGACCTTCTAAATCCTTGTTAGATCCTTTAATCTTAACTTGGTATGGGGTTTAGATTGTGGTTTTGGGTGTTAATTGAAGTGGGAAAACGTTTAAGGTTAATAGAGGTGAGAGATTATTAGATTCCTTCTCTAAAAATGACCTAAAACGGGCTATTTATAGACTCTTCAACTCGAGTGCCAAGGGAACCTACTGGGTATCCAGTATGAAATATGGTGCTAACCAGTAAAAATATGAGCTCTCTGTATCTACCAGGGGACCCTACCAGGGACCCCTTCTCACTTGACAGCCTCAACTTAAAATTTATTTTTGACTCATTTCTTTATCTTTTTGCTTCCGGTCTTCAATGTTTAACTCGTTTCTTCCTCTTTTAAGCTTGACTCATACCAAAACTCACCTAAAACACAAAATATAACACTTCTTATAGTATTTATGCATCTAAATACATTATGTATAAATATTAACAAATATGCATAAACTCTACACTAAATGTACTCAATTTGCTCCAAAACACCTCTAAACGTGTATGCAAACACTATGTACAAACATACACAAATGACACACATTATCATGCACACACTAAATGTCTCCATGTGGTCCTTGCTTTCTAATTAAGATATCCACGCGTTATATTAAGAAGACCTGGATAATTAAATCCCTTCTTAATTTTTAAACCCAAATCTTAATTAAGCAACCTACATATTAATTTCCAAAATTATGTATCTAATAGAGCAATGGCTAGTGGAGGAACTAAAAGACATAATTATCCTTGGCTCCCAAAATGACCAAAATGCCCTTGCCACCACTTTGGCGACATCGTGACCACTTTGACTCTAGTCTACTCCACCAAAAGACGAAAGCCGTACTCCAAGAATAATTACTGGCTGAGTAGGAGCTTGTCACACAAAATAAGTTCTATCTTCGACCAACCGAGCACAATGACCAAAATGCCCCTCTATGTATACCCATAGTCAAGGGCAGTCTAAAAGGCACCATCACCTCCAAGACTATGTCTGGAACCTTGGAATCTCTAGTCCAAGAAGTGATCACCACCTAGTCATGGATCTCTTGATCTAGGGAGTGACCTACAAGCCAAATGACAAATATACCCCTAAAGAGTGATATCACTAGATCTAGATTTATGATGACTAGGACAAATCCATGGGGGTACATAGACTTTGTTATTGCACATGCATGTCCTGATTGATTAGAATACAACACCCAATGTACGAGGCAGACAATCTTATTACTGAAGACCTTTCCTCCTCATAGTACATCAAAATGCTGCACCCTAACTTTGTCAATCATCCATATATGCTCAAGATTAAAAGCATTGGTCACTTAGAAGCAGTGAGTATCTTGTCTTCTATAAATGATGGTATAGTTCTAGAAGACATACTCATGGTGGTTTTGTCCAATGCGTGACATACGCACTAGGAACAAAGTTCAGAAATACCCTTCAATGACTTAGGTAAATCACCTTTATCGGGAGATTCACCCACCATAGCCTTATTTAGGTAGAGCGCCCAACACTATCATCTGGCTATGGACACCTTTTATGATATTTTCAAAATTAGACTTGGACTAACTGTGTGTCTAGCCGGACTACGCACCTAAGTCATTGGATTATATTATTGGACATTTACACAATGTATCACACGTATACACATAGATAATATATATAAGAAATGCTCGTAAATATATATATATATATATATATATATATATAATGATCAAATATCATTCCAATATTCATGTACAAGTGGTCTTTATGGCCTACAATCCTAACAATATCCCACTTGCACTAAATATCACTTCTTATGAACCTAACACCCACAGACTCTACACGTGTAGCAAACACTCTCTCTAGAAAAGTCTTCGTGAACGGGTTTGCTAAGTTCTCAGCTAAAGCAATCTTTTCATCATTATGTCATCTCTTTGGATAAACTTCCAGATCAAGTGGTACTTTCTCTTAATGTACTTGCCCCTGTTGTGATTTCTGGGCTTTTTGGACTATGCAATAACAGCTCTATTGTCATAGTACAAGACAATGGGCTTTTGTACTATTGGGACAATCTCTAGGTTAATGAGGAACTTCTTCAACCATATGGCCACCTTTGCAACCTTAGACGCTACTACGTACTTTGCTTCCATGGTTGAGTTTGCGATGCATTTCTACTTCATACTCTTCAATGAAACTGCATCTCCTGACAAAGTAAAAACAAAACCACAAGTAGACCTCTTGGAACCTCTATTTGACTAAAAGTCCGATTCCATATAGGCTAATGGTACTAAATCATCTATGTAGTATTTTAGCACATATTTCTTATGTTGCCTAGACAATGAATCTAGACGGGGGAGTGAATTAATGCAAATAAACACTAAAACCTCTTTTAAAATATTTCAAGCAATTACATATACAAAATATAAATATAATACTTGAAATGTAAAGAGTTTGAGGGATAAAAAGATCAAACAAATGGATTTAGAGTGATTCGAAGTCCGAAGAGCCTAGTTCACTACCTAAGTCTCTCTTAAGGTTTCGGTTACTTTACTAATGAATACGCTTCTTGGTTAGTATGTTGTAGAAGCATAGACAATGATCACAACCCCTTACTTCACCATAAGGACCACAAGTGTTCTCCCAACACCTGAGGATTTGAAACCCTTCACTCTTAATAGAATGTCTTTCACACTCTATATTACCCAAGAGCAGAGTACGCACCCAATGTAATAGTGAATTGTTTGGTTACAAGACTTCTTGTGAGTAAGAATACAAGAGGTATTTAAACCTTTCTATATTGCTCTAAGTATAGGCAATTGATGAGCTTAAGTAACTTGATCAGTGAATGCTAACGATGTGTAATCATTGAGGATAGCAATAAATGAGATGAATTTGCAAGAAAGAAAGCTTTCAATGCTATTAGATTGCAAAGAGATTTTGGATCAAGTTCTATTTTGAGTTGAGAGGTGAAAGGTGTATTTATAATACCAAAAAGTAGATTTTCCAATGGTCAAATTTAAAAAGCTCAAAAAGGCATATAGGTTGATTGTACTGGTCAACTCTTTAGCTTAGCCGGTACTTCTAGTGGGTTAAAGGCCTAACTGGTCGACCGCCTAGCTTAGCCGGTAGGAAAAAAAAAAGCATTCTGTTTAAACCAATTGACTGAGCAGGTCGACTGGCTGTCTCAGCCGGCAACGGCAAAAGTAGCCTGAAAAGCTGTTTTACTTTTTCAAAAAGCCACTTTTTGTACCTAATGCACAGTAGCACTTTTTTTGTAAGTTTCAATAGTTCAGAAAGACAACTTGCACCCAATAACATCCAATCACATTAATATTACCAACTCAAGCATGCAATACATTAAATGCTAAGTTAACTACCACTCAACTTAAGATTTTCAGATTTTTTTAGAATGAAAAGAAAAACTTTGAGCATGCAAAGGTATTAACCCATAGGTTTATATCATACACAAAAGCACTCAAATACTTATAATGCAAAGCTATACTCAAATTAGGTACACTTTTACTGTAGATTTCTTGAAGATCTAAGCATATACATATATATACAATCACACAAACACAAACACATATATCAATGTGACATTTACCAATGCATTAGGTAATGTTATTGTACATATTACTCTATAAGGCATAGAAGTGGACCAAAGAACTCAATTCTCTACAGGAAAAGTGGCATAGAAGTGGACCAAAGAACTCAATTCTCTATAGGAAAAGTTATCTTATGCATGTACACTCAGATGTATTCTTATAAAGATAATGATATGATGTATAAGCATACACTAGATAAGGTACATGCACTTAATTAAGAAGAAAAGATGATCTAAGATTGAAATCTAAGAAGCATGTACAAAGTTAATGAATATGCATACAATGCAAGAAGTTATTGAGCTCATAATAGTACCTATGTACTAAGATAAAATTAACAAGACTACGAAAGAAGAGACTAGACTAATTCTTCAAGTATTCTCCATAACTCTTCAATCTTCAATGATGAACCATGCTCCATTCTTAATCTTGCTTAATTTTTTCATCTTGCTCAAGTGGCTACTATGAATAAGATATTCAAAATACTCTAATAGTAGTAATTAGTTAATTAGGTACAATTATTACATCATCAAAACAATATTAAAACCAATATGCTCAGCATTTTCCTTTTTTTTGATGATGACAAAATAATTGTCTATTTGAAGTCCAAGGTAGAGTCTAAGGAAGAAACTCCCCCTGACTCAAGACTCCCTCTCAACTATACCATAAAAGCAATAGAAGAAATATGAGCAATGAGAATAATATGAGTACTAAAATACCAATTCCATATTCAAAGATCAAAATTCCATATTTAAAGATCAATATCAACTACTAATATCTTTTACTTTCAATCAATATCCTTTACTCTCTTCTCCCCTTTTTGCATCATAAAAAAAGAACCATATAGGGAAAGTTAAGGAGAATTTTGGGCCATCAATACTAAGTGGTAGTATTATTTGGCTCCACACAAGCATGCAAGCATAGAAAGCCTAGACAAACAAGAACAAAGATAGACAAATAGAGAGAAGACATTAGCATGATTAAAAACATTCAACAATAAGCAAAAGTACTAAAAAATAGTCAAAGTACCAACAAACGCTAGTGGGGTGAAAATTAGTTTAAAACCCTAGAGGAGTGGGATTTTGGAGAAAAACTAAGAATTTTTCAGAAACATAGAGGAGGTAGTGACTTGGGCCGATTCATTATCATCTAGAAGCCCCATATGAAGCTTTATCATCTTTACATCCCGTGCCAATCTTGCCATGAGTTGACTTTGATCTCCAAAAATGGTGGTAAGGCTTTCAAGAGTTCGATGTTGATCTTTCACCATAGTTGCCAAACCATCAACCTTATCACCAATGAGATCAGTTTTATCAAACAACCTTTGTGTCATCCTATCATTGGCATCCTTGGACCTCAACTCATAATTTTGACCTTGCTCTTCATTATATTCCTTCCTCGCTTCTTCATCCTCTTCAACATCATCCATTTCCTCATCATCATTATTATTGTCACTATCCCTTGATGTCCTTCCATATTAACCCCTTGTTTCTCATCCATATTATCCTTATGTGGAAAATCAAAAGTGGTTTTGTTCACAATGTGTTATTCAATGAGATTTTGTATATGTGGAGGCAAAACTTGAAATTTCTCTTTATGCATCCATCTTCCTCGTCAATAGTATATATCAATGCACTTAAGACATTATAAATCAAGATTTCACATATGACTAAAGAAGTTTTTAGGTATACCCTCAAAGCTAATCCCTTTGGCTCTAAAGATTCTTTTTAATACCATTCCAAAGGGCAATATAGTAGACCAAAGGATAACATTCTTCACAAAAGCAAGGATGGTTTCCAAAAGATTAACCCTTATGTTGTGATAAAGCAAATAGAGACAATATGCTTCAGCTTTATAAATTTGGCCATCATGTGTATCCTTTAGGACTACATTATGCTTAAACATCCTAATAAAGGCTTTGTACTCAGGATGACCTTCATTTAACAAAGGAAATTCAACATATTGTGGTTTTTCTTCCAAAAGAAACTGGTAAATGGTGACTTCAGATATCCCCTTAGGAAATTTGGAAAAATCTCTAAATGCAAATATTAGACATTGAACATCATGCAAAAGAATACTAAAAATTCTCCTAAAATCTTTCTCAGTAGTTTCAAAATCAACACCTTTCATGGTAGACCAAACTTTGCCATACAACTTATTTCATTCTATTTTTTCATAAAATTCTCTAACAAGTTTAGGATAGTAGGGTTCCTTAATGGTCATAGGTCATATAATCCATCCATCTATTAGCAATGCAAAACTCAATCATTCTAAGATTTTGTAGTTCATCAAGGACAAGCCTTTTACTTGGCCAAATCTTATTCCCAAAATAGTCCCTTTTCTCAGTAGGTGGAGTATGTGATGCTAATGGCTCCGGATATGGTTGCCTTCTTAGTCGAGCCCTTGATCCTCTTGGAGAAATTGTAACATTCTTCCCCTCGAATGTTGAAGCTTGAGCTTTTCCCATTTCTCTTGTGTTGGCCAAGAGAGAGAATTTGAAAAACTAAGGTTTTGAGGTTTGAAAGGTGGAAAGATTTGAAGTGGGTGTCGTGTTTTTGCAAAAGATTTAAGAGAAAAATATTTTGAAAGAGTGTTTTATAGAGAGATTTTGAGAGAAAAAGAGAGAAATTTAAGAGTTAGAAATGAAATATGACACAACCGGTCGAGCTTTAAGCTTTTAAAATAAGATTTTGTGACTATCGGTCGACCAGTACCCTATGGGTGTCAAACGGTACACTTAGCTGGTATAGATAGTAACTAAAATGCATTATTAGTTAACCCAGTTGGTCAGCCGATATGCTTAACTGGTATACTTCTTTTGCAAAAAAGCTTGACTTTTCACAAATTTGTCATGCCCAACTCTCTCAACCAGTATGCTTTTTTGTAGAAAAGCTTGACTTTTCACAAATTTGTCATGCCTAACTCCCTTCTAAGTTCAAAAATTGGTTTTCATGCAAATGCTTGGTGAAGACATTAGCTAATTAATGCAAGGAATCAACAAAATTTAGCACAACATCTCTCTTTTTTGCACATGATTCTAATTTCTATGTGCTTAGTCCTAGAGTGTTGAATTCGGTTCTTAGTGAGGCTAGTTGCACTTGTATTATCACATAAAACATGAACATCCTCAAATATCACCCCAAAGTCAAGCAAAGTTTGTTTCATCCAAAAAACTTGTGCAACACAATTACCTACTGCAATATATTCTACTTCGGCCATGGATAATGCTATACTGTTTTGTTTTCTACCTGACTAAGATATTAAGCAATTTCCTAGGGAGTGACAAGCTCCACTAGTGCTTTTCCTATCGGTTTTACAACTAGCAAAGTCTATATTGGAATAACCTACTAATTCAAAATTAGTTCCTTTAGGATGCCATAAGCCTAACACTTGTGTTCCTTTTAGATACCTAAAAATCCTTTTAATGGCAAGTAAGTGAGATTCTTTAGGACAAGATTGAAAACGAGCACACAAGCACACCACAACCATGATATCAGGTCTAGAGGCGGTTAAGTAAAGTAAACTTCCGATCATACCTTTATACGATTTTTCATCCACCAGCTTATCATTTTCATCTTTGTCAAGTTGGAAGAGGTGCTTATTGGTGTTCCTATCTTGTTAGCTCCATCAAGACCAAACTTCTTGAGCAATTCTTTAGTGTACCCAGCTTGGTTAATGAAGATTCTTTCCTTTGTTTGTTTGATTTGAAGTCCAAGGAAGAAATTGAGCTCTCCCATCATACTCATTTCAGATTCACTATGCATACACTTAAAGAAGCTTTCACAAAGAGATTCATTAGTAGCACTAAATATAATATCATCAACATATATTTGTACAACTAATATGCCTTTTCCATCATGCTTTACAAATAATGTCGAGTTGAGATTGTTAGGATTAGTATGCCCTAAAGCTCACTTGTACATGACATTTTGGATATGAAACAATGTATAATCATATTTTTGTTAAATGGCATTATGAGTTTCTTACATATAATCTCTGTTATGTTTTATCGATGCATGTATGAAGGTCCTTTGACTTGCACTAATGACTTGGGTACGCAGTGAGGCTAGACGCACAGTAGGTTCAAGTCTAGATTTAGTCACGTCATAAATTGAATCCATAACCAAATAGTAGTGTTGGGCACTCTACTTTGATAAGGTTATATTGAGTAAGTCTCCTCTTTGAGGGTGATCTACCTAGGTCATTGGAGGACTTTCTGGATCTGTCTCAATAGTATGTGTGTCACGTATTGGATAGGACCGTTGTGAGTATGTTTTCTAGCGACGTACTATCAAAGAAAGAAAACAAGACACTCACTGCTACTAAATGATCATTGCTCTTAATCTTGAGTATATGTGGATAAACTAATGAAGTTAGGGTTTAGTACTTTGATTCACTGTGGGTGAGATCTTATTTTATTAGGATCAACAGCTTGTGCATTGAGTGCTAAGTTCTAATTAATTAGAACATGCATATGCAAAAATGGAATCTATGTGCCCCCTTTGGGATTGTCCAAATTTATCATCCGAATCTAGATCTAGTGATAATACCTTTATAGGTGTGTCGGTCATATGGCTTGAGGGTCGCTCCGAGATCAAGAGATTCCATGACCAAGGATGGTTGGCAATAGGACAAGAAACCCAACGGAAAAGATATAGCTAAGGAGGTGATAGTACACGTGCCAAAGGACCGATCTTAGTGTGGGTATACATAGAGGGGCATTATGGTCAGTTATTTAGTAGGTCAAAGACAAAGTTCACATTCTTTTGTGATAAGCTTTTGGGTAATGACAATTATTCTTGGAGTGCAACTTTGATCTTATGGTGGAATAGATCGAAGTTAAAAATAATTATTATGTCGCCTAGATCGGGCAAGGATTTTATTAATTATTTTTGTAAGACAATGATAATAGTGTCTTCTTGGTCCCTTCCCTAGTTGAAATGACTTTGAGAGAGTAATCTTGAAAGAGAAAATTCCATATTGTGGTAGTAGCCTTATTGGGCCAAAGCTTGAAATTGGGTTTGGGCTTTCTTTAGAGTCCAAGATAACCTAATTGGGCTAGGATGGTTTCCTATTGGGCTTGGGCCTCCACATGGATTATGGACTATGTGTTGGATTTGGATAATGGGCTTGGCCTAAGTCTTCCAAGACAAGTGGACAACTTGCAAAATACTACAAAAACAAGTGGACAACTTGCACAAGTCTTCCAACACAAGATTGACAAGTTTCAAAAAGGAAATACTACATGGAAATTTTCTCCCACATTGAAAGTTTAGCAACTTTAGATGCCAAGGTTGTCTCTATAAATAGACAAGACCCTACACCTTTTATGCATTCCACTTTTTAGTTGATTTCTTCCTTTTTGGCAAGAAAATACTACAACACATAGTACACACTTATTGTGTGATTTTTGCTCTAGTTTTTCAAGAGCATATTACTTTGCTTCTTCCCACACAAGAGGCTATTCTCTCAAGATAAGTCTCTTTCATCATAAGGAAGAAGACTAGGGAGTTGCTTATTGTGACACTCTTATAGCAAATTTTGGTGGCCTTGTTCGTGAACGGAACAAAGCTTGTAACCGGTTTTAGCTTCATCAAAGGCCCCACGCTCAAGAGGTTAGCTTTATATATTTTTGCAAGCATTAGTTATATTCTATATGTTCTTGAGCATGTTCTTGTGTGTGTAATGTGGTTATTTTATTTTCCTAGCATGTTTTCTTAGTTATAATTTAGAAAATATGGACTAGGATACCCCACACTTAATAATATCGATCCTACAATTGGTATCAGAGCCTAGGCTCACACACAACATGCTTAGACTATGCAAGAATATTGTATTTGCATAAATATATATTAGTCATCTTGTGTGTGGCAAGATTAGGAAATCTTGTGTTGCATATACTTGTGGTTTTATGCTTGTATGTGCAGGTAATATAAAATCCCCTTGATGGTTCGTATGTATGCATGAGAGATTTTCGTGTACGGTCAACAAAGCTTGGCCATAGGCGATTTCATGTATAAAATATTTCTGGTTATTGCTTTTAGTTTCATTTAAAAGAAGCATAGGATGTTTTGATATCCTTGTAATGTTTCTTTATGAAGCTTGTATTAGCAATTGCAAAGTGTATTATTGTAATCTTTGAAGACCAAGGAGAAAAACAAGAAAAATAGCATATAAGAATACTCTACCTGGTAAGCAAGCCGGACGACCGGGTGGACTTAACCGGTCGACCGGCTACTCCAGGGAGCAAAAAAAAAAAAAAAATTCCTGAAGCAATTGGAGCCGGTCGACTGGCTCTTATTGACGGTCGACCGGCTGAGGCAGAAAAAACTACTATATGTGCTGTTTTTGTTGAAGATTACAGGGAGCCATCAAAGAGGGATTCTAACATATTTTTGGTGGATATTTATAATGCATTGATATATGGTTTTAACATATTTGCATTAGCATGATTGCCACCTAGAAATATGTCCACTCATTAGGGTTTATAAAAATTAGTCATACATATGAGTTGATTCTCAAAGATAGTTAAGTTTATGAGAATGGCTTAGACAAGAGAATTACAAGCGGCTATGTCTAAAGATGCCATGAGATCTCATGACAACATTAAAAGAACTTAACTTGAGATTTACATGTTTATATATCAACCTAAGGGTCTATGCATCCAGATATAGGTAAGAGATCTATTGTGATATTGCAATATTTTAGTAACACAAAAGGGATTTACATATATCCAAAATGTGTTTAGATCTAAAACAAAGCAAGAATATCAAAGGAAACCCTTAAGTTAAAATATTGAGTGGGAGAGGGACCGAAATACCCCATGACTTTCCATATCCAATTCATGTTAGTGATAAATGTTATTAACTTCCCCAACGGAAGGTGACATTTTGTCTAGATTTAACAAGGTGAAACATAAAATGTTTATTCAAAAGGGTGTTAGTAAGTTCGACCATCCCATCGATGGAGTTCTTCACTAAAGATCGCCTTACGTAACATTGATTAAAGTCACTACCCTATCAGAGGGCTTAAATCAAGAATGTTTTGGAGAATAAACATTAGGAATGGGTGTACACTCAACTTAAATGGTAGGTTCGACTATCCTATCGATAGAGTTCGCTACCGGATTTAAGAAGCCAAACAAAATAGTGATTGAATTATTCAATTGGATCATATCCAGACAATTGTTAATTCAAATAAGTGGTGGCACTTAACTTAACATTCATAAGTTCGGCCATCCCATCAGTGGAGTTCTTATGAGGATGTTGAGACACTGTTACATCGAGTAGTTTAAAGGGTTGATCTGCTCAAAGGCAAATGATGTAAAAAGTACTTGTATGTTTTATTTCCAAAGATAGCATACATATTATACATGCATCAATTTTGTACTCATAAATTAATTATGATTATATTGTTGTATCCAAAAAAAATGTCTTCGTTCAGTCCACTAGTTACAATTCTCAAAGAGCACAAGCTCACTGGACCGAATTTTGTGGACTGGGAACGAAACTTAGACATAGTACTCACTGCAGAAGAGTACAAGTATGTCCTAACAACTCCTTGTCCTGTTGTAAGGGCTAACTCTTCTGAAACCTAGAAAGATGCTGAGGCAAAATGGCAGAAAGCCAATAGTATGGCCAAGTGCTATATGATGGCTTCTATGTCAGATATTTTGCAAAGCAAGCATCATCATATGGAAACTGCAAAAGAAATCATGACCTTACTGTCTCGTATGTTTGCTGATAAGAGCAGGCCCGCAAGGCAAGGTGCTCTTAGAGAAATTATGAATCAAAGGATGGTAGAAGGAGCATCTGTCAGGGAGCATATGCTCAAAATGATGGATTGCTTTAATATTGCTGAGATCCTAGGAGCAAACATAGATGAACAATCAAAGGTAGACATGATTTTGGAGACTCTACCGTCATCTTATACTCAGTTTAAGCTTTAATTATAATATGAGTAAGATGAACATGGATATGACGGAATTAATGAAAGAGCTCCTAGCTGCAGAAGCCATAATGAAAAATAAAGGCCACATAAATATGGTTCAAGCATCCACTTCTGGACTTAACCCGAAAGAGAGAAAGTTCAAAGGAAAGGGAAGCAAAAACGTGGTCAAGGGAAAAAGAAGAAAAGTGGTGAACAGCCCGGTGATTAATCGGTGAAAAGCCCAAGGGCAACGCTTTAAATGTGGCCTAAAAGGACACCGGAAAAGGATTGCCCAAGTACTTGGCTCGAGGCCGAAAGGTACACCTCTTTTGTTCTACATTGAAACCGCTTAGTGGTTGATTCTACTGATTCTTGGATTGTAGACTGGAGCCACTAACCATATTTGCAATTCTTTGCATTGGTTTTGAAATGAAGGAACTAGCTAAAGGGAGTTTGCTCGAGGTTGGGTAATGGAGCAAAAGTATGGGCTGCGATGGGAGGAATGTGCTTAAATTTTCCTGTAATAGGAAGATATTTTTGAACAATGTTTATTATGTTCGGATGTGCGTAAAAACCTTATCTCTGTTTGCAATTAATATTAGAGGGTTGTTGCATTAATTTCCATTCTGGTGTTGATATCAGTAGAGATGGAAATATTATTTGTTCCGGTAGCATGCATGATAATTTGTTCTATATAAAACCTATTACAAACTCACTGCATAATATAGAACAAACTAATTCCCGGAAAAGGAAGGTTTCTTCGACCAATGATACATATCTTTGGCACCTACGCTTAGGACATATCAGTCTAAAGCGAATTCAGAGATTAGTCGAGGATGGGCATCTTAGCTCATTAGATCTCAAGATCTACCTCCGTGTGAATCTTGTCTCAAAGGGAAGATGACTAAACGGTCATTTTCTTCTAAAGGAGAAAGGGCCAAAGAAGTATTGGAATTGGTTCACACTGATGTGTGTGGTCCTATGAGCAAACTAGCACGAGGAGGTTATGAGTATTTCATTACTTTTACTGATGATTACTCTAGGTATGGATATGTATATCTAATGCGATGCAAGTCTGAATCCTTTGAGAAATTCAAAGAGTTCAAAGCTAAGGCAGAGCGGAAATTAGATAAACATATCAAAGCCCTTCCGTCTGATCGAGGTGGCGAATACCTCTCAGGTGAGTTTAGAGACTATCTTACACAAGAAGGGATAGTGTCTTAGTTGACTGCACCAGGGACTTCTCAGCAAAATGGTGTAGCAGAGAGAAGAAATCGTACCCTATTGGATATGGTTAGGTCAATGATGAGTCATGCATCATTACCTTTATCTTTTTGGGGGTATGCCATTGAAACAGCGGCATACATCTTGAACTTGGTACCATCCAAATCAGTACCTAGGACACCTCAAGAAATGTGGACTGGGCGTAAGCCCAGTCTAAATCATCTCCACATTTGGGGCTGTCCAGCTTATGTACTTAATAGTAATGCTTCAAAATTGGAACCAAGATTGGAGTTGTGCTATTTCATTGGATATCCTAAGGGAACCAGAGGTGGGATCTTTTATAATCCTAAGGAGCAAAAGGTGTTTATAAGCACCCATGCTAGATACTTAGAGAATGATGAAATGGTCTAGAAAACACCAGATTCTGAAGTTGTTCTAGATGAGATTTCAAAAGAATCTCCAGTAACACCTGTGGTAACTGTGAATGAAAAAGAACAACATATTACACCTAATATATCGGAGCATCGTCGTAGTGGGAGAATATCCAAGCCTCCTGATAGATACTATGGAGAGTCCTTTCAGACTTCTTCAGAGAATCAGGTGGTGGATCCCGTAAGTTATGATGAAGCAGTTTCCGACATAGATGCCGACAAATGGCATAAGGCAATGGATTCAGAGTTAAAATCTATGTATTCTAACAAAGTCCGATCTTGTAGTTGCACCTGAAGGGGTAAAACCTATAGGGTGCAAATGGGTCTACAAGAGAAAAAGAGGAGTTGATGGAAAAGTTGAAACCTTTAAAGCAAGGTTGGTGGCGAAAGGTTATACTCAGAAAGAAGGGATCGATTATGAGGAAACTTTCTCACCAGTAGCCTTGCTTAAATCCATCAGGATACTTCTTGCCATCGCTTGTCATTATGACTACGAGATATGGCAAATGGACGTCAAGACACCTTTCTTAATGGGGAACTTGGCGAGACCATTTACATGACACAACGGATGGATACATTGCTAAAGGCCAGAACATATGGTTTGTAAATTAAAGAAGTCCATTTATGGATTAAAACAGCATCTAGAGCATGGAACATCAAATTTGATCGTAATTAAATCTTATGGTTTTGATCAAAATATTGATGAACCTTGCGTGTATAAAAGGTGTAATGGAAATCTGTAGCTTTTTGGTTACGTATGTGGATGATATCCTACTAATTGGAAATGATGTGGGGATGCTATCATCCATAAAGGTTTGGCTTTCTACTCAATTTCAAATGAAGGATTTAGGAGAAGCTAGTTATGTTCTAGGCATCAAGCTTATGCGAGATCGTAAGAACAGAAGGCTAGCCCTATCTCAAGCTTCATTTATTGAGAAGATATTAGTCAGGTTTAACATGCAAAACTCTAAGAAGGCCTTGTTACCTTCTAGACATGGAGTTTATCTATCTCGGATCAATGTCCTAAAACACTGAGGAGATAGAGAGCATGAAGCGAGTTCCTTATGCTTCAGCTTGGAAGTCTCATGTATGCCATGTTATGTACTAGACCGGATATCCGCTTTGTTGGCATGGTTAGTAGATATCAGTGAAACCCTAGACTGGCACATTGGGTCGCGGTTAAGCATATATTCAAATTCCTGCAAGGAACAAAGGATTATGTGCTAGAATACCATGCAGATGATCTAACACCATTAGCCTATACAAACTCGGATTTCCAGTCCGACAGAGATTCCAGAAAGTCTACTTCTGGATATGTTTTCACTCTGTCAGGAGGAGCTATTTCATGGAGAAGTGTGAAGCAAAATTGTATTGCTGACTCTACCACGGAGGCCGAGTATGTAGCAGCATCTGAGGCTGCGAAAGAGGCAGTATGGCTAAGAAAGTTCCTGTTAGACCTAGAGATTGTGCCGCAGCTCACGGACCAATAACGTTGTATTGCGACAACAACGGTCTTTGTTTCACAGGCAAAGAGCCCAGAATCACAATAAAGGTAAACACATTGAACGGAAATATCATTTGATTCGTGAGTTTATCCAAAGAGGAGATGTAGTAGTTGACAAGATAGCTTCACAGAAAACTGGACCCATTTACTAAGACTCTTTCAGAGAAAGTGTTTGCCACACATTTAGAGTCTTTGGGTATTAGGCTTTGCAGAAGTAATCTTTAGTGCAAGTGGGAGATTGTTAGGATTAGTATGCCCTAAAGCTCACTTGTACATGACATTTTGGATATGAAACAATGTATAATCATATTTTTGTTAAATGGCATTATGAGTTTCTTACATATAATCTCTGTTATGTTTTATCGATGCATGTATGAAGGTCCTTTGACTTGCACTAATGACTTGGAGTGCGCAGTGAGGCTAGACGCAGTGAGGTTCAAGTCTAGATTTAGTCACGTCATAAATTGAATCCATAACCAAATAGTAGTGTTGGGCACTCTACTTTGATAAGGTTATATTGAGTAAGTCTCCTCTTTGAGGGTGATCTACCTAGGTCATTGGAGGACTTTCTGGATCTGTCTCAATAGTATGTGTGTCACGTATTGGATAGGACCGTTGTGAGTATGTTTTCTAGCGACGTACTATCAAAGAAAGAAAACAAGACACTCACTGCTACTAAATGATCATTGCTCTTAATCTTGAGTATATGTGGATAAACTAATGAAGTTAGGGTTTAGTACTTTGATTCAACGTGGGTGAGATCTTATTTTATTAGGATCAACGACCTTGTGCATTGAGTGCTAAGTTCTAATTAATTAGAACATGCATATGCAAAAATGGAATCTATGTGCCCCCTTTGGGATTGTCCAAATTTATCATCCGAATCTAGATCTAGTGATAATACCTTTATAGGTGTGTCGGTCATATGGCTTGAGGGTCGCTCCGAGATCAAGAGATTCCATGACCAAGGATGGTTGGCAATAGGACAAGAAACCCAACGGAAAAGATATAGCTAAGGAGGTGATAGTACACAGGCCAAAGGACCGATCTTAGCTGTGGGTATACATAGAGGGCATTATGGTCAGTTATTTAGTAGGTCAAAGACAAAGTTCACATTCTTTTGTGATAAGCTTTTGGGTAATGACAATTATTCTTGGAGTGCAACTTTGATCTTATGGTGGAATAGATCGAAGTTAAAAATAATTATTATGTCGCCTAGATCGGGCAAGGATTTTTTTAATTATTTTTGGAAGCCAATGATAATTGTGTCTTCTTGGTCCCTTCCCTAGTTGAAATGACTTTGAGAGAGTAATCTTGAAAGAGAAAATTCCATATTGTGGTAGTAGCCTTATTGGGCCAAAGCTTGAAATTGGGTTTGGGCTTTCTTTAGAGTCCAAGATAACCTAATTGGGCTAGGATGGTTTCCTATTGGGCTTGGGCCTCCACATGGATTATGGACTATGTGTTGGATTTGGATAATGGGCTTGGCCTAAGTCTTCCAAGACAAGTGGACAACTTGCAAAATACTACAAAAACAAGTGGACAACTTGCACAAGTCTTCCAACACAAGATTGACAAGTTTCAAAAAGGAAATACTACATGGAAATTTTCTCCCACATTGAAAGTTTAGCAACTTTAGATGCCAAGGTTGTCTCTATAAATAGACAAGACCCTACACCTTTTATGCATTCCACTTTTTAGTTGATTTCTTCCTTTTTGGCAAGAAAATACTACAACACATAGTACACACTTATTGTGTGATTTTTGCTCTAGTTTTTCAAGAGCATATTACTTTGCTTCTTCCCACACAAGAGGCTATTCTCTCAAGATAAGTCTCTTTCATCATAAGGAAGAAGACTAGGGAGTTGCTTATTGTGACACTCTTATAGCAAATTTTGGTGGCCTTGTTCGTGAACGGGAATAAAGCTTGTAACCGGTTTTAGCTTCATCAAAGGCCCCACGCTTCAAGAGGTTAGCTTTACATATTTTTGCAAGCATTAGTTATATTCTATATGTTCTTGAGCATGTTCTTGTGTGTGCAATGTGGTTATTTTATTTTCCTAGCATGTTTTCTTAGTTATAATTTAGAAAATATGGACTAGGATACCCCACACTTAATAATATCGATCCTACAGAGTTTACCTCTTGTCAAGCCATTTTTGAGCAAAAATCCACTAAGTTTCTCGTACCATGCCTTTAATGCTTGCTTTAAGCCATACAAAGCTTTCTCAAGTTTAAACAGATGGTTAGAATAGATAGAACCTTCAAAACCCAATGGTTGAGCAACACATTCTTCTTCATCAATATTACCATTTAAAAAAGCACTTTTCAAATCCATTTGATATAGTTTGAAACCATGAAGCATGCAAAGGCAATTAACATTCTAATAGATTCAAGTCTAGCAACGGGAGCAAAGGTTTCATCATAATCAATTCCTTCTTCCTATTTATAACCTTGTGAAACTAATCTAGCCTTGTTTCTAGTTACTATGCCTAATTCATCTAACTTGTTTCTAAAATCCTATTTAGTTCCTATGATTGATTGATTTTTGGTCTTTCAACTAGTTCCCACACATTATTTCTTTCAAATTGATTAAGCTTCTCTTGCAAAGTATTTATGCAGCTATCATCAAGCAAAGAAATATGCATGTTCTTAGGTTCAATTTGAGACAAGAAAGCAAGATGATTACAAACATTTCTCAAAGAGGATCTAGTTTTAACACCCTTAGAGGGTTCCCCAATGATTTGAGAAGGAGGATGATAACCAACAAATTTATAAGTTCTAGGCAAGTTATCATTCTTATCATGTATAACATCTTGATCATCATATTGTTCATCATTTTGTTCAACATGCTCATCTTGTTTATCCTTATGACGTGCATCATTAGGTCCATTTCCCTTATCTAAGTCAAGATTATTCAAGTTCTTTTGAATAGTAATCACATCCACATCATCACACTTAGAACCAAAGCAACCTTCATCAAACTTGACATTAATAGTTTCTTTGACAACCATGGTTCTTTTGTTATAAACTCTATATGCTTTACTAGACAAAGAATAACCAAGAAATATGTTGTCATCGGATTTAGCATCAAATTTACCAAGATTATCTTTTTCATTTAAAATGAAGCATGCACAACCAAAGGTTTTGAAATAAGTAATATTTGGTTTTCTCTCTTTCCAATGCTCATAGAGGGTTTTGTCAAGACCTTTTTGAATAATGCAACGATTAATCACATAGCATATGGTGTTTACAGCCTTGACCCAAAAATAATTAAGCAAGTTGTTTTCACAAAGTATTGTTCTTACCATTTCTTGCAAAGATCAATTTTTTTTCTTTCAAAAAATCCATTTTGTTGTGGTGTTCATGGTGCCAAAAAGTTGTGAGAGATACCTTTTTTTTAACAAAAAGATTTCATAGTTTGATTTGTAAATTCGATACCTCTATCACTTCTAATAGTTGAAATCATGTAAATTCGATACCTCTATCACTTCTAATAGTTGAAATCAAATATCCTTTTTTGTTTTGAACACATTTGCAAAAATTTATTAGCTCATTTGATGTGTCATTTTTGTGTGGAAGGAAAATCACCCATGTAAATCTAGAGAAGTCATCAACAATTACAAAGGCATAAAATTTTCCACCTAAACTAGCCATCCTATTAGGTCCAAACAAGTCTATATGCAAAAGTTCCAAGGGTCTAGTAGTTAAAATCACTTTATTGCTTTTGAAAGATTCCCTAGTTTGTTTTCCAAGTTTACATGCATGACACACATTATCATCAACATATTTAGTTTTAGGTAAGCCTTTAATAAGATCAAGATTAGCAAGTTTATTTATGGAATCTAAATTAGTGTGTGCTAATCTTCTATGCCAAAGCCAAGTATTTTTATTCATTGCACTTAAACACTTAACATTTTGATCATGTAAATCATCAAAGTCAAAGGTGTACACATTTCCATGTCTCATAGCAACAAACGCAACATTGCTATATTTATCAACTAGTTCATGTAAGAAGTATTTGAAATTGACAAACAATCCTTTATCATATAGTTGACTTATAGTAAGCAAGTTATGTTTTAAACCTTCTACAAGTAGCACATTCTCAATGCATAATTTTGATTTGTTACTGACATTTCCAATGCCAATGATTCTTTCTTTGGAGTTGTCCTTGAAAGTAATGAATCCTCCCTTTTTTTTTGAGTGACAAGAACTTTGATTTGTCACCTGTCTTGTGCCTTGAGCATTAGCTCTAGTTCCTTTAGGAACCCACATTAAATTGTACCTCTTTTCTCCATATTTTGTAACAAAGAATTTGAGTGATCCATGACCATTTCGACTATAATAATTGCAAGTAACTTTAGGTGCGCTAGTAGAAGATGCTTTTACCAAATGTCTTTTATTTGTAGTGATCATGTTTCTTTTGAAATTCATTTTTTACTGTTGAAGTACTAGCTTTTGAAGAACTTGCTTTGTTTTCAAAGAATTTCATATAGGGCTTTTGCTTTGTTAAAGAGTCATAACCAATTTTGGCTTTATCAAAAACACATCGTTGTTTTCCAAACAAAGAATTTAAGCTTTTGGTTTCATTTGTAAATTTTGCAACAATGTTTTCCAAATCCTTTACTTTTTTTTTTTCGAATCTTCATTTTCTTTTTGAAAATCAACATTTGTCTTCTTCTTTTCCAAATGCTTTTTCAAATTTCCATTTTCAATTGAAACATCATGCAACTTGTTTTCAAGAGTCGAAACATTCTTTTTAAGCTCTTTATTTTTGTTAACAATCTTTTTAAACTCAATAAGCATTTCATTGTAGATGTCCTCTAATTCTTTATGTGAACTTTTATTCTCATCATAAGAAGCATAATCGGGACTTACCTCATCATCTTCTTTTTCCATGAGGCAAAGATTGACAATTTCCTCCTCAATGGAAACTTCTTCTTCATCACTTGACTTCAAATTATTCGAAGTTTCCTTCAATTCCTTCTTTTTGTACTTCTTGTCATCTTTCTTCCTCAAGGGACACTTGGCTTTGACATGACCTAGTTTTTTGCAATTAAAACATATTAGCTCTTTACTAGATTAACCTTTACTTACCTCTTTTCTTTGTCCTTTGTTTGAGTTGAATCTTTGCTTCCTTATGAACCTTTTGAACTTTGAGAACATAGCCATCTCTTCATCTTTATCACTATCGCTTCCACTTGTTGAATCTTCTTATGGTGTGGCCTTAAGTGCAACAGTCTTTGTGGCTTTTGGTTATTTCTCAAGTTCTTTGAGCTCCAACTCATGAGTCACGAGTGAGCCAATGAGTTCATTTAATGGATATATGTTAAGATCCTTGGATTCTTTAATGGCTGTTGTCATTTGTAGCCATGCCATAGGTGGACTTCTCAAGAGTTTCCTAGCAAGCTTAGGATGGCAAAGGGATGGGTACCCTACCTATGAAGGAATCCTAAACTTGCTACCCAGATAGCATTCTAATTCCCATTTTTGTCCCAAATCGGATGAAAATTAAATGGGAATCCCCTTCCCGAAATGTCTCAAACCTTGCTGTACCCAAAACGCCTCAAACCTAGTTAAAAAATTTTAAAATTTAAATAAAAATTTTAACAAGAAATGCCTCAAATCCAAATTTAAGATATGTTCTCAAGCCCAAAAGTCAAATTAAATCACTAAATTTAAAAAACTAACCATTTAAATAAATTTTCCCCAAAAAATTAAACAATATCCCTAAAATCCATTAAAATGATAAAATTTTAAAGAGTAAAAGGTTATGGATTCAAACCTTACTACTACTAGAAAGTAGAAATCTTCTCTTAATTTTTAGTATATAATATGTACTTATGTATTTAAAACTATAATTAATTAATAAATGTAAAACACCTAAACACACACACACATATATGTGTGTATGTATATATATATATATATATATATATATAAAACCAGGTTCGGGAATGCGTGTATACGGGGGTCAATCCCAGTTCCGTCCCAAACCCTAACGGGTATTTTTAATCATTCTGGATTCCTTCCGGGTTATTAACAAGACTGATTTTATTAGATTTTAGTCGAATCGGTTGATGCCGGGTACCCTAAGTCACTCGTCCCATTGCCATCCCTAAACAAGCTTAGTATTTTCATAAGTTTTTCCAAGAGATTTCGAAGTGATATGTTGCATTTTTGTGTATGTTTACTTAGCATTTCTATACTTGTTTGAGGTGTTGTTGAGCTTTATTAGGTGTGTTAGTATTGCATTTATACCATACTTGTGTATAGTAGGCCACAAATGTCTATAGTAGACTTTAGAACATAAATGCAACCCTAATGCGCACTTGTTTCTCATGTTAGATGAAATTGAAGGCAAATCTCAGGACTTGAATTGATGATGATTTGATGGAGGAGCCAAGCTAAAGGTGTTTGAGATGTGAAGAAAGGTTGGAAGGGCATTGGGAAGTGGCCGGGCGAGGAAAAGACCTACCAAGGAGAGACGGGATTGCGAAGCGCAAAATTGAAAAGAAGACTGTCTAGGTTGGTCAACCTATGTTCTAGGTGATCGACCAGCCAAGTAGGCTAGAAAAGTTAGAAAAGGTGCTATTTTGGGCCTGTCAACCAAGCCCAAGCCCGGGCCCCCACCCTAGTCCCCTAACCTTACGCGTTGACAACTACTCTTTTTCAGCACTTTTTGAGGAGAGGATCAAGCTATTTTCACACCCACTTCACACACCTATTTCACACACATTAAACCTTACTTCACCCATCTCATACACACACCCTCACATACTCACACAATTGGATTTAAGCTCATTTGGAGGGTTTCAACTACATTTGGAAAGGGTTTTTTTGCTCAAGATTGTACAAGAATAGCTAGGATGGAAGGGGGATTTCTTCACGACTCATTCATCCTATTTTCATTCATGTTTGAGTAGATTAAATTAGGGTGATTTAGCTTGTGTAATGGGTTGATTTAACACTCTTTTGTTTTGGGATTTTCATGGCTTATATATACATACTTTGTTCTTCATGATAGTGGCTTTTTCTCAATACATGTCTCTATGTTTGATTAAATGCCTAGATGAGTAGAATGTTTATAAATTGGTGTTCATATGCTATAGAACACCTCTATCCATCCAATATGCATGTATATGTGTTTATTTATGGACTATATGAAGTAGGTTTTCTTTGTTCATATCTATGTGAGCATAAGCATGCTTTATAGTGAATATGACTCCAATCTTGCCTACATGTTGGTACCTAATTGCTAATAATGGTGTTAATCAAACATGACAATGTTTTGGTAGTGAATAGGTTCACATATTCACGACACCATATGTTAGAACATGTGGATTGTGCATATAAGTCAACAACCTGCTATAGTGATCCTAGAAAGACGGTGCATAAGTTAGGACTAGATTAGCTTTAAATCTAGCTAATTAGAGTCCGAGTGGGCTTTGTCGACCTTAGTAACCCTAGGTCTTGGCTTCAAATCTAGCCAATGGTTTAAGAGCTAGGGTAGGATTGTTTAGGACACCTAGGTAGCTTTCTAGTCCCTTCTATGGCCCTAAGTCACAAGGACCAAGCCGTAGCTCTAAGAGTACATGATTAGGGACAGACCCATACTAAGTCCTAGGGATGAATTAGGATATGAGATAGCGACCTAGTTATAGAGCATCACATAGATAAGCTATTTCGCATAATCCCATAGCATAAAAGTAGAGAATTGCTTATTAGCAAGCGTAAGTCACCCTAACCTTTTTCCATTAGTTAATTCCCTTAAAGGTTAGCTTGTGTCTTATTTTCCTATTCCCATTTTCATAATGTAGTTCCTTTTTCCTTCCTTAAGCTCTTGCTATATCCAAAAAACACCAATAATATGCTTAAGTTAGGTTTTCTTTCTGGCATCTTTTAGAGCACACATGCATAGGATTTCTTCCACGCAATAGTCTCTCTGTGGTTTAACACCTGCACTTGCACACATTACATCGCAGCGATTCGTGTGGTTGCGGGTCTTTACAACTTGCACCTCTAGAGACACATCACTTAATATTAAGGACTTCAATGAATCTAGAATACATTTGCTCAACACTCTCATCGGGAAGCATTACAAACATTTCATATTTATGTAGAAGCATGCTAATCCTAGTTTGTTTTACTTGATTAGTATCTTCATGTGTGACCTCTAATTGATCCCAAATTTCTTTAGCCATGGTATAACCAATGATCTTGTTAAATTCATTAGAATCAAATGCAAGATAAAGGTAATTTATAGCTTAAGCATTAGCCTCAACTAATTTCATGTCATCTTTATCCCATTCTTCTTCTGCTTTAGAAACCTTAACACTATTTACTTACTTAGCGCTAGATAGAGGACAATTAACAATGGTTCTCCATGCATTGTAATCATTTGTTTGCAAAAATATTTTCATCTTAACTTTCCAAAAAGAATAGTTGGTTCTATCAATGTGTGGGACTCTAATGGTGGAAAGACTTTCTTGAACTCTATGTACCATGATCTTTAGCTCTAGACGATTAAGTCAAAACACACATTAATGCAAATAATCACACAAATTATGCAAATAATATGTAGAGCACTAGGCTCTAATTCCACGTGTTGCCTAGATAATGAATCCAAGAGGTGGGTGAATTGGTTTAATGGCACCAACAAACACTAAAAACTCTTTTCAAATATTTCAAGCAGTCACACATACAAGATACAAATATAATACTTGAAACGTAAAGAGTTTGAGGGATAAAAGATCAAATGCAGTGATTTAGAGTAGTTCAAACTCTAGAGGGCCTAGTCCACTACCTAATGTCTCTCTTAGGGTTATGGTAACTTCACTAATAAATGGCTTCTTACTTAGTACATTGTAGATATGTACAACAATGATCACTACCCTCACTCCACCACAAGGATCACAAGTGTTCTCTTAACACTTAAAGATTTTAAACCCTTTACTCTTGATAGAATGTTCCTCACACTCTGTACTACCTAAGGGCAAAGTACTCACCCAATGAAATAGTAAAGTGTTTGGTTACAAGACTTCTTGCAAGCAAGAGAGTACAAGAGGTATTTAAACCTTCCTATATTGCTTTAAGTAGATAGACAATTTATAAGCTCACGTAACTTGATTAATGAATGCTAATGATGTGCAATCAATGAGTATTATAATAAATGAGATGAATTTGCAAGAGGGAAAACTTTCAATGCTATTAGACTGCAGAGAGAGTTTAGAGCAAGGTTTATTCTGAGTTGTGAGGTGAAAGGTGTATTTATAATGTCAAAAAGTAGATTTCCCAATTGTTAAATTTAGAAAGCTCAAAAAAGCCTACTAGTTGACTGTACCGGTTAACCCTCTAGCTTAACTAGTACTTCTAGTGAGCTGAAAGGAATAGCCAGTTAGTTGACCAGCTGGCTGAACTGGTAGGAAAAAAAAAGCATTCTGTCTAAACTGGTTGACTGAGCCGGTCGACCGGCTGTCTTAGCCAGTAGTTACCGAAAAAGACTGAAAAGCTAGTTTTACTTTTTTAAAAGCCACTTTTTGTACCTAATGCATATTAGTACATTTTTTGTAAGTTTTAACAACTCAAAAAGACAACTTGCACCCAATAACATCCAATCACATTAATATTTACCAACTCAAACCTATAATACATTAAATGCTAAGTTTAAATTACCACTCAACTTAAGATTTTCAGATTTTTGGGAATGAGAAAAAACTTTGGGCATGCAAGGGTATTAACCTATAGGTTTATATCATGTACAAAAACACTCAGATGCCTATAATACAAAGCTATACTCAAGTTAGGTGCATTTTACTATAGATTTGTTATAGATCTAAGCATATACACTGATGTGTGTCATTTGTGCACATTTGCATGCACTTTTTAGGGTTTTCTTGAGCATAATTGATTGTATTTAGGTTGCATTTGTGCACTATTAGTCATATTTGCATATGTAGGTGTCAAAATGCATAAATGCTATACTAAGTGGCTTATTTTGTGTTTCAGGCGCATTTTGGGACAAGGACTTGAGCTTAAAATGATGATGCTTAATCAAAGAGCCAAGCTAGGGTTGATTTAGAGAAGACAAAATGAAGAAAAGCCCATTTGGATGCTCCTGGACGAAGAACAATGCAACTGAGCACGAGGGGGGATATGTGTTACGGGAGAAGAAATTGAGCTTGGTTGAAGATGTAGAGAGCATGAACAAAGTTTGGCGATGTTTATGGGTATGAGAAAAGATGAATAAAAATGGCTTTGAAGGTCCCCAGAAGGTGGACGAGGTAATAGAAAAAACCATGTACAAATCAGAGCCAAAACGAGCAAGTTATGAGTAATACAGTTGAAGGCCGTTTATCTCCTCGGTCAGGGTCGGCTGACGAACCTTAGAGACCAAACTTATCTAGTGGTCAATCTCCCTTAAATTTAGGCTGGGAGGCCGACCTAGTGATCAACTTTTGCAGCGAAAAGGCTATATTTAGAGGTTTTCTGGCTCATTTTGAGGGGAGGAACCTAATAATCTCTCACCCCCATTAACACTAACCCTTTTTCCCTTTTCACCAAACACCTAAAATCACCATATAAGCCCTAAAAAAAGTTAGGATTGAAGCATTTAACAAAGATTTAAAGGATTTGTATGGGTTTGGAAGTAAGAATTAAGGGAGTTCTTCTCTTTCTCTTTGTATTTCTTGTAAATATGTTGCTAGATTAGGCTAGATATTTGGTGTTTGTTGTTGTATATTAGATTAGGGATTTGAAGAAAAGATTTATGTGCATTTATGTGTTGATTTTATGTGTTTATGTATTGCGTGTTTATACTTGTTTAGACGTGTTTTATGCTTTAAAAGGTGTATTAGTATAGCATTTATATCATACTTGTGCATATTAGGCTTTAAATGTCTATAGCTGAGCTTAAAGAATAAACTTTTCATTAATGCGCACTTATTCGTTATTTTAGGTGAGAATTGGAACAACACTTGGAGCTTGATTGAAGATATTGATTGAGTGGAGAAAGCTTGAAAAAGGTTTTGGAGATGAGAAGAGTAAGAAAAATGGGTTTAGAAGTAAAGAGACAAGGTTTGGAGCAATCGAGAGTGACCAAAGCAAAATCGGCCGAGATTAGAGCATAATACATCCCCTGCCGGTCACCCCCTATCCTCTGTTAATCAATTGGCATGGAGTCCAGTAGAGGCAGAGAGCAAATATTTTTTCTGGTCACTTAGCCCTCATCTTGTGGATAGACTGGGAGTGCTTCTGGCAATACTCGCATGATAGCTTTATGAGCTCATTTTTAGCCAATTCTTAGGGGGATCGAAACCTATCTCTCATACCCATTACACAAAACCCTATTTCCATCACTCACTCACTCACCTTACACACACAATCGCACATTAATTTCATCCATAAAAAAGCTTGGATTTGAAAATCAAACAAGGATTTGGAGGGTTTAAGTAAGATTTGTAAAGAACAAGCAACGATAATGAGGGAGCTCTACATTCTTCTCTTATTCTCATTTATACTACAGTAGATTACCTCTAGATTAGGGATAATTGCTATTTTTGTAATGGGTTAAGGATCTAAACACTTGTTTTCAGTTATTGATGGTCACATATACATGCTTTATTCTTGTATTTCTATGGCTTGAAATTGAACATGCCAAGGTGTTTGATGAAACGACTCCATAAGTTTGCATGTGTAATTTGTGCTTAGATGCTAATAGTAGTGGCCTCACCTTAGCCTCAATCCATGATAATGGCATGAGCCCTACTTGCAACTATATTTGTGTTGATTAATTGTGTTTGAAATGCCTTGAATATAGAAGGTGATCACCTTTTGCATAAAACTTGTCTAAAAGGGTATCATTATCACTTGCTTGACCTAAGGGACTTAATCTCTAGTTTGAAATATAACTAAAAAGTTAGACTCCCTATTAGGACATTAATCAACACCCAAGGGACTTAGGACTAGACCCAAAAGTCATAGCTAGCTAGGACAAACCTATACTTCTAATTGGGCCCCGGAAGGGTAGGATTGCACCGATAGTAGACAAACCATCAATAGCAAAGGTTAGGAACCCAAATCCATTCTAAAAGAGCAATCACCCTTAAGTTTCCCCAAAATTTTGTAGATCATCACTTCTATATCTTGTTTATACCACCATTCCCATCAGTGAGGTTTACTTTCCCTTTAGTTTAGGTTTAAATTAAATCTCCGATAAAACCAAAAAAGAGTCCTTGAAAACAGTAGGTAAGACCACACGTAGCTAGCGTAGGACACACCTTTACTTGGAGCCATACATATAGATTGCCTTCCCGTGGACACAACCCTGCACTTGTACACAGTATACTACCATGACTTATGTGCTTATGGGTAACAGCTTTAAAGGTTACACCAAGTTTTTGGCGCTATTACCGAGAAGGCATGGTTGTTGATTTCTTTGTTTTTGTGTGTTTTTCATTAGTTATGTGTTGTATATAGCAAATGCTCCTAACCCATCCTTTCCTTCGTAGAGTCATGTATTGTAAGTAATCTGAACCTGCCTGAAGCGAGCCCCCTAAAGAGGTAAGTGAAGTTGGTGAGCCATATGATAGGCAACTATCTCTTGCGGTTCGAAGAGGACTCAGCTATTAGTTAGTACCTTTTGGTTTTAGGGTGAACCTTTTCACTCTATTTTATTATATACACTTAGTGAAAAAAATGTTTTTTGATACACTTAGGACATGGATTCCATATGAACCAATGAATCGTGACAAGTCATTACTACCAGTAATGACTTCCTCTTTCATTACTTCATTCTTTCTATATCCTTCTTCTTTGTTCTCAGTTACTCATCAAATGGCAATCAGTTCATATCTTTAAGTTCAATCATTGACAAGGTTCAAAGAAAGGGTAGGACATTGATAAATAATACATGACAAACCACAGTGAATATATCCTTTGCCCATTATCATCTCATCTTTATCCTTTGTTGTTTAAGTTAATGAATAGGGAGAGTCTAGGATCTAAGCGAATTGAAGTTAAGAAACGACTCCCTGCAGGTTAATGAAAGCTATAAGTTATGGACCTTGACTTGGAAGTCGGGGCTAACTATCCAAGATAATGGCGATTCAAAAGCCAGACCTTTTCTTCAAGCCTACTGTAAGCCATAGGTGAAGTTGTAAATAAGATCCCGCTAAATTGGCTAAGCGAACCATACTTCAAATATCGTTCGAAGTAAGGACAATCATTGGATTAAGACTAAAAAATCGACCACTTCTTATAGCCCAGCAAAAGATCTCACTATGTACCTCGGCCTTAGGATTCACTCCAGTAGTCTAGCCTATATGCCAGACTACCTTCGCTAGCATCAGAATTTTATTCTCTCCAAATACTCTCACAAGAGTAGGAAATAGCTTAGGCAAATTATTACGCATCGATTCATGCACATTGGATGTCTCAAGAGGTCGACGTCTTTGCATTCAGGTCCAACTCGACCGACCCTTGAAAACATCCATAACGATAGGTACCGACGTATAACCTGTGGTATACAAAGGTATTAATCATATTTCTTTCTCTTATGGATGCATAGGTCATAAAAACCATAATTGTCTTTAAAAATCAACTACTATTCATGCTTCATCTAAGACAAAAATATTTGACTCCCTTATTCAAGAAAATCCTCACTAGTCAGAGCAAGAAAGACTCTCATAAAAGAACTCTTGTCCCACTTTTGTGCCAAATGATTCACATGCAGGAAGTTGACAGGCTTAGTTAAACGTAGCAAAAAATCATGGCATAGAGTTTATCCATCATTGGGAGCCTAATTCCCAACTCTAGTAATAATACAGGCAAGAAACTACACATGATCCTATTTTGAAGCACAGAAACAAGGAAATCCAATCGTGCTCATAAAGCAAAACTGATAGGTTGGAAAGAAGCTAGGTTCCCTCATCAAATATTTCCACTGTTATTCCCACGTTGTGCAAGGCCACTGCAAAAAACTAGATACCCTTGCCTATCTGTAAGAACAAGGGATTCACAACACATCCCATTCATTATTCATCCAATACCAAATCTTCTATAACTCTTCCTTCTACAATGGACTTGGATGAAAGCATTAAGGACAACTATAGCCCATTTAATCTAATACTATAACAAGGGCGACGAACATAACTATTCCCAATCAATCTTAAGATCGACCTTCCATTAATGAAGTTCCTATCTCAACTCATCAAGGTGCGTCTACTGCACCACCATTAGATACCAGCAAGTCTTACATTGAATTGTCCCCTTAAATTATAGTGCTGCATGAAACAAGGGATGCTTTCAAAGACTTCAGTCGATCACTGAAGTCCATCTAGCCTGAATCTAGCTAGTGTTCTCCACCATAGAAGCCACCACCTACCCATTGTGGTATCAAACAATAAGACTAACTCCAGCTTTGCTGGACTTTATTGATCCATCAACATTTATTTTGAACACTCAATCTGTAAGGGCCTTCCATGACTCGAAAAAAGAAGATTGAGATTACACCTCTGTACGTTGCCTAGCTGCCATAAATTCATCAAGATAATTGCATGCATATATGGCTATGCTAAAAGGATTATGCCAAAAAATGAAGTTCCATTGAGCCAAATAGACCCCCATAAAGAAAAGAGCCATCACATCTTCATCAAATTCCTCGAGGCAAAAGTACACCATGTCCATAAAGTATCTGAATCTATGATGTGGTAATTTGAGTTTGTATTCCATAAAACCCCAAACACTCATAACAATAAGGCAGTAAAAATGACAGTGTATCACAGATGAAGATTCACTTCTGTACAGATCACAAGTGTGAATTTGTATAAGCATGCCTTCCCAATAAATTTATTTTACTGGTAAAATGTTCAAACATCTCAACAAATAATTTGGCTTTGTGGGGAACCATCTAGGACCACAGTTGAATAAAAAAATTATTTATCTCTTAACTTGAAGAATCTAATGCCCTATCTCACTACTAGAAAATTAACTTTTAGCATGAAATCGGTCGGTAAAAACAATTAGAGACCGATTTAACGACCAACAACAGTGGTCACTAAACCCTTGGTCGCTAAATTAAAAACAGCGACCGATTCTAAATCGGTCACTAATTAGCGACCAAAATATCGGTCGGTAAAGACCTATTTTTGGTCGCTAAATATCTTGTCCTAGCAAAGTTAAAGTCGGTCACCAAATTAGTGACCGTTATTTGGCGGCTGAAATATCGGTCGGTAATTTTAGCGATCGAAAATAAGACCTATTTTTGGTCACTAAATATCTTTTCCTAGAAAAGTTAAAGTTGGTCACCAAATTAGTGACCGTTATTTGGCAACCGAAATATCGGTCGGTAATTTACCAACTGAACTTTTCGGTCGCTAAAGTTACGGACCGAACTAGCGGTCGCTAAAGTTACTGACCGCCATTTCGGTCGGTAATTTCAGCGTCCATAATTTTAGTGATCGATTCTAATTTTGTTAAAAAAGTGCAATACCTCATCCACTTTAGTTTACTCATAAACCTGCTAACATTTTATATATATACACATATATCATCATAAATTTGTAATACAATAAACCAAATGCATTTAAACACATCTTTGAATCCAAATTGTTGCACATAATAAACCATACAATAATATGCCGCTTAAAAACTTTAAAACATACCCGAAACAATGTACCAAACTAAGTAATATTTTTATCCACGCATAACAAAGTATTCCAGAGACCGACCTAACAAGGTTTTTTGTTCACCAACATAACACAATCACTTTTTAGGAAGGGGTGGATCCAAAGACGGCAATTGAGTTGTCAATCCTGCTGACTGCAACATCAATCTCATTTGTTCCATCACAGTAGCCTGTTAACGTTGGAATTTTTGCTCCAACTCAATTTCTTTGCAATGTAATTGTTGTTCAATTTTTTCTTGCATTTTTCGCTCCATTTCTTCTCGCATTTGTCGCTCCATATCTTCTCTCATTTGTTGCTGGGAGGACATCAATTCAGAGATCTTAGCTTCATACTTCTCTTGTTGTTTATAAAGGCAAGCATCCAATTGTGCTTGGGAAAGCAAAGGAGTGCAACCTATAGAAGAAGATGCTGACCCACATTGTTTAGGAGGAATGATCCCTTTGAAGTTACTAACGGGCAAGCCAAATGTAGTACCCTTCTTCACACCTACAATTGTATCGTAAAAAAGTTCAGAATCAAAGTACTTATCTGACTGGTTGATGCTACTTTCTGCATTCTCATCACCTTCTTGTTTCTTCTTTGCATGAAGCTCATTATAACGCTCTTGCATATAATGAATCAAAAAACATAGTTTAGTTATAAACAATTAACCGAAATCATAAAAATAAAATGTGAACTTAATGAAGTAACAAGTCAGATATAATTACCGAGACTCTTTGTGCTTTAGGTTTAACCCAGTCGCCATCTCCTTTATTTCTCTTATGTGTTCGCTCAAATACATCTATCAATGTAACATCTGGATTCTTTTCCTTCTATATAATAAATATTAAAAACATAAGAATACAACAATAAAGATTTATATACTTTATATGCACGTGAACACAAACCTCTCGTTGCCTCCATTCATCAAAACATATGGAGCCACCGGTGTGCAAGCAATACGATCCGTCTGTTGCTCCTTTTGCCCAGTTTTGTTTACCCGCTTCATGTCGTTTTATCCAATTGCCACTCTTTCAGAAGTCCACAAGCTCTTCCTAATCCTTTTGCTCAATCCAATTTGGTAGAAAGTCCTTCCAAGCATCATGAAGTTCAATTTGCTTAGATTCTATTATTGTACAATCTCTAGCATCGAACAACAAATTTCTCAAGCTGTTGCTACAACTTCACTGCCAAATGTTATATGTAGCATTCTCCTCCTCAGGTGTTGCAAATTTATAATATTGCTGTTTACATTACAAGACAAAAACATTTAGAAAAATATACATGAAAAATATTATTAACTAAATTGTAATTAAATATGAACATATAAATAATATGTATAGTTAACATTACTAGAAAACCTTTCCACATAAGTTGTTTATAAGCTTCAAGAACCTTTAGCCATGACACCTAAGGACCCTTAAAGTGGCTCCTAATCATGTGTGACTCGCATCTAACCTATTGTCCTCGTCTGTAAGGTTGAATTCTATAATAAAAATAAATTATAAAGTATTACAAGTAATAACTTTATTAACTTGTAAGAATAATTAATTTATGTTATATGACACATACTTTCCATTTCTAATATATAATTCTTGTCAGCTCTCAAGATTCGGAGGAATAGGCAAAGCTGTACGTCGACCTTCCATATTGGTCACCTCTCTCGATATATCATCATTGTCATGAGAGCTATTGTCATGCTCTGATAAAAAACACACATACAGATGCACATGTTACCAAAATATACAAAACTATGACATTTATCTTGAACAAAAGATACACACATGTAAAAATATACGTGATTATAATATTTACCTTGTAAAGGTGCAAAAGATGACGAAGTATGTGGGAGACTACTATCTATACGAGCCGATGAAAGTGATTCCTGATGTGTTGGTTTCGTGTGTGATTTTTCATTGTATTTCTATATCTATTTTGAGGTGTTTTGTGCTCTATTAGGTGTATTATTATAGCATTTATATCATACTTGAGCATATTAGGATTTAGATGTCTATAGTTGAGCTTAAAGCATAAATGCTACACTAAAGTGCATTTAACTTGTCTTTTAAGTGAGATTTGGAACAATTCTTGGAGCTTAAAATGATTAAGATGTGATTTTAAAGCCAATTCAAAGGTGTTTTGGATGAGAAGAAAGCAAAAAGATTGCATTTGCAAGCTCCCGGACAAAGAACGGAGTAACCCAGCGAAACCGAGCGCAACGGGAGCCAAACTTGGAGCTTGCAACCAAAGGGGAAATGGACTAAGTTTGGACATGTTTATGGGGTGCAAAAGATTAAGAAAAATGGCTTGGGAGAATTCCAAAAGCAATACGAAGCCATAGAAAAAAACCGCGCGTGAATCGGAACCAAAACAAAGCCGAACGGAGCAAAACAAGAAGAGTCGGCTGAGTGCCCTTTAGAGAACCAGTGCACTGGCTCACTAGGCCAGTAAAAATAGTGAGAAATCCTCCTTTGGTGGAATTGAGGTCCCTTGGTACCGGTGCTCTGGTTAGGTGTTCCGGTAGTTGCGAAAAATTGGCTATCTAAGCCCTCTTTTGGCCATTTTATAGGGGAACAAGTTATATTCTTTCACACCCATCTCCTAAAACCCTAATCCTCTCATCTCCTACCTCTTACACACTCTTCCATACACAAAATCATTTTGGAATCAAGTATTTAAGAGGATCAAACACAAGGATTTGGGCATAGCGCATGGATTGTAAAGCATGGATTTGGATAGAAGGATATCTCTCTTTTGTCCCAAATCTAAATATGTCTGATTAGAGCTATGTAGGGTGATTATTCTTGTATTTATGGATTAATTACTACTTCTTATGTAATGGGAACTTGATGGATTTATGTATATATGCTTTATGCTTAGGATTTTGATTGGCAAATTTACATTCATGTCTATGTGTTTGTAGAAATATCTCAATGATGTAGCATATGTATATTGAAGTCTATTTTGCTATTAACCATTTCTAAATCATTATGCTAGCATGTCTATGTGTTTCTGTGGTGATTTCAAGAAGTGGGTATGCTTATATACATGTCTATATGTGTGTTTGCCTATCAAATAGCATAAATAGCTTCTATTGCTTACATGTCAGGTCCCATTGCTTAAATTGATGTAATCTAAGCATGTCTATGTGTTTAGTAGTAGAATATTCCAGAGTATTCTCGAATGCCATGCCCTAGATATGTTTTCCATGCACTTTAATGTCAAGTTCTGCTATTGTGATGCAATCGATGGTGCACAACTAGTAACTAGCCTAGGTCGAGTCCCCTTTGGCTTTAAATCCAGCCAATAGGAGTCTGGATAGATTTAGTTGACCTTAGTTCACTTAGGAAGTCTAATTAGTCCACCCTAACACCCTAGGTTCATAAAGACCATGCAATAGCTTTAAGTGGGGCGAAGCTTAGGGACGGACTCGTACCGAGTTCTAGGGCCAGATTGGGGAACTAATTGGAGGACTAAGTGCTAGGGTTAGATCGATCTACACTCACCTAGAACCTTATTGACTAGCCCTAATTCCTAAGTCATGAAGATCACGCCGTACTGCTAGGCATCACCACCTAGGGACGGACCCGTACTGAGGCTTAGGGCACCAATTAGGAGGCTAATTATAGGTCTAGATTAGAGCACTTAGTATAATCCATCAAGTAACCCTAGAAAGATGTAGTAATCACCCATAAACAAGACGTAATCACCTTAGTTCCCCATTTTCCGATGTTTGAATCCTCTTAGATTACTTGATTCCCCCTTCACACAAATACATCTTTTATTACCTTGTCTTTAGTTTAGCTTTACTTTTTCGAGTTTCCTTTAAACCAAAAATCCCCAAAAAAGAGTGAAGTTTAGGTCCTAACACGTAGCTCTTAGGACGCACATAGCTTAGGACACCATACACGTTAGGCCTCCCTGTGGATTCAACCACGCACTCACACACACCGTACTACACATAACCCGTGCACTTACAGGCTATTTAGGCTTGTGCTGATGAATAGCGATCAATTCTCGTGTTTAGGGAACAAATGATCCACCCCTTCTAATAGACAGAAAAGTAGGGGTGTTTGCTCTCTAACATCATGTGACGTGTTTGAACTAGGCCCACCATGTGAACCCAGCTTAGATGCCGAAGATTTTGACAAGGGTCTTTTCCTTGTACCCCGTAGCATCTAGATTTTATTAAACAAGCACATGCAATGCATGTAAATATAAAAGACAAGATTTCAACCTAGCATTTAAATGCAAGCAAAAATATTATAACATAACGTGAAAAACAAAAAAAAAATGATGTGAAATGAAAAGTGTATATGGTGAGGAAAATAAAATAAAAAAATCACTTTTTATACTTAGCCAATCTTAGAGTTTGGAGTGCAAGTCACTTGGTTCTCTACTGAAAGTTCAAATATTTTGTAAATTTTTGTTCATATGAATAAAATCCTTACTTACTGAGCAAAAAGAAAAAAAAAGTAAAAAGATTATAAGATAATATGAAAAGGATGAGATTAAGCATAACCAATAGTTTGTTATTAATAATTACATATTACAAATAATATCAAACTTAGTTGATGTCACAATCCCTATCCTTGTCAAAGCCTTCCTGCTCAGAATCTTCATTAGAGTCACATTCATCATCATAATCATCTTTCTCATCCTCTTCATCTTCTCCATCATCCTCATCTTCAAGTTCTTCATCTTCATTTATGACCCTTCTCTTTTCTGAAGAAGATTGATTTTGGGCCAACAGTGCACTTATCTCAACTTCTTCAGACTCTTCTCCTCCACCATAAAGAGTATTAGGACTATCCAAATCGGTGTCAATATCAATGTGAATTGGCTCGGACGCTTCATCTTCTTGATAAACACCATCAATAATGTTGTTTTCATTGTCATCCAAACCAAGATATGCAGTTGTAGGAAACATTCTTCGTGCTTTAATCTTGCAAACTGCCCACCAATTCTCCCTCCCAATAGGATAAGAAGTGTAATACACTTGTTGGGCTTGAGATGCTAATATAAATGGCTCGTAAGCACTAATCCTAGATTGGTGATTTACATTTACAATGCCATATTTAGGGTGAATTACCATCCCCTTTTTGGAATCGAACCATCTATATTTAAATAAAGTAACTAAATTAAAATCAGTATAGTGCAACCGAATGATCTCCTCAATTACACCATAATAGTCATACTCACAGTCATCATAGCAACTACTTCGTACACACACACACCATAATTTTGTGTTTTCATCCTGTCCTTTTTCTCGGTGTGGAACTTATAACCATTTACAAAATATCCTTGATAGCTAGTAACAACTCTACCTGGACCGAGGATTAACTCCTTCAACTGAGGAATAATGTTTGTATTCCTATCTAACACCTTGGTATGACACCATCGAACCAAATTCTTTTCACGCAACTTTGCAAGATGATCATCACTAAGTGATCAATTCGTATGACGCATTTCATTGTCAAAATCCCTATGTTCATGAAAAGCACAAAAGATAGTATTATTAACTTAAATATTGTTTATGCTTCAAAACAAAGAAACGAACTAAGATTTGAATTTTCTTACTCTACATATTGTTAAATTAATTCTTGATTACAATTATGAAGAATGTATAACTGGGCAGCATTGAACTCTTCATCAGTCAAATACCAAAAAATCCTTTGTCCGAGTTGATGCCCTGGGTAGGTGAAAATTGAGAGTCTCTCATTTCTTTCCACTTCTCCACCATTATCATTCCTTGGAACTTGATTTCTCTTTGTAATCACATGAGACTCGAAATACTTCGAACAAAATTGAGATATCTCTTCAATTAAGTATGCCTCTATAATGGATCCTTCCACAAAAGGCTTGTTCCTAACTTTTTTCTTTAAATTCCCCATATGCCTATATAAACATTTCATCTTAATAGATCACCACTTAACTTAATAGGCAATAAAATGTAAGTGGATAGAGAATTACCTCTCAAACACAAACATCCAACGATATTGTACAGGACCACTTATTTTCGCTTCGTAAGGCAAATGAATTGGTAGATGTTCCATCGAGTCAAAGAATCCTAGCGAAAAGAATTTCTCAAGTTTGCAAAGGATTTCTGCGATGTTCACCTCCATCTTCTCTACATGGTTTATCTTTAAGGATGTTGCATATAAATCACGAAAGAATATACTAAGCTTAGTTATTACTTCCCATATGAGTTGTGGCAGCAAATCACGAAATGCAATCGGTAACAACCTTTCCATAAATACGAAAATCATGTGTTTTTAACCCATGGAATGTTAAATCATTCATATTGACACTTTTGGCAATATTTGATGCATAGCCATCTATAAGCTTTAGATCCTTTACCCAAATACATACTACCTTCTTTTCATTTCGTGACAAGACATATTTTGCTTTTGGCATTTTTGTTTTGTTTGTCCTTCTATTAGAATACAAATACAACTTGTCATGGTTACAATATTCTACCACATCTTTATTAGCTTTTACATTGTCTTTACTCTTTCCTTTTACATCCATCACCGTGTTGAACATATTATTGAAAACATTTTGCTCAATGCGCATCATATCAAGATTATGTCTAATCAGATTGTTGTGCCATTATGGCAACTCCTAAAAAATACAAATCTTGGTCCAATTATAGGACATTCCATAGCCTGGCCATTTTGATTTCCTAATGCTTTGCCAAAATTGATTATTTCATCACCTGCCAACTGAGGTGGAGGAGGATCATGTTCAACCTTATCTTTCTTGAAAACATGTGCTAAATATAGATATGGATGGTCTTGAGGCAAAAATTGACGGTGACAATCAAAGAATGAAGCCTTACCACCATTTTTCAAGGTAAATGCCTTAGACCGCTCTATGCAATAAAGACAAGCCAATCTCCTATGAGTACTCCAACCAGACATCATTCCATTTGCTGGAAAATCACCTATTGTCCATATTAGTGCAGCCTTCATTACAAAGTTTGTACTTGTAGACACATTATATGTGAGGGCCCCATGATCCCACAATGTTTTTAGCTCATCTATTAATGGCCTCAAGTATACACAAAGATTGTTCTCTGGGCTATGAGGACTGGGAATGAGTAGCGTCAAGAATAATACGGCATATTTCATACAAATGGTCAATAGAAGATTGTAAGGTGTCACATAAATGGGCCAACATGAATATGGGGTAGATTTATTACCAAATGGATTAAAACCATCTGTATATAATCCCAACCTTACATTACGAGCTTGATTAGCAAATTCCGGATAACATGAATCAAAATGCTTCCATGCTTTTCCATCTGATGGGTGGATCAATTTACCTTCTTCTCGACAAGCACGTTTATACAAAGTCATGTGTTTGGATGTTTGCTTGGACATATATAACCTTTGAAGTCTAGGCGTGATTGAGAGGTATTGCAAAATTTTGAAAAGAATGTTCTTTGTCTTCCGTTTAGATGTGTGTCGTTCCTTGTAATGCTTATGCCTACATACTTTACATGAATCAAGGCTATCATCATCCTTCCAATATAACTTGCAATCATTTGGACATACATCGATCTTGATATATTCAAGCCCTAATGCCTTCATCATCTTTTTGGCCTCGTAAAGTTGTCTGGCAATGTGTTAGGAGGCAACATGCTTTTCAAGTAACTAATGACTCGATCAAAACAACTCTCACTCATGTTATGCTCAGATTTAATATTCATCAACTGTGAGATTAATGATAACGAACTATGCGTCTTATATCCTTCCCACAATGGTTGCTCTACATTCGCCAATAGTTTATAAAACTTTGCTGCATTAGGATTCGGTTCTTCTGTCTCATTCCTATCTTCCTGGTCAAATTGATGTCCAGCAGCATCAATTACCATTTCCACATATGGATTTCTTGATTCTGTTTGAATGGATGAACTACTTTGTACGGGTACATTATCTTCCCCTTGTCTTACCCACTTAGTGTAGCCACGTAAGAATCCATTATGTAGTAGATGATTTGCCACTTCATCTTTACCCAAATAATTCCTTAATTTGCACTTTGTACAAGGACACCTGATATTCCCATTAATCACTGGCCCATTTTTGTACGCAAAATCAAGGAACTCTTTCACACCAGCAATATATTCATCAGTTATCCAATTATTCTTTATCCGACAATACATCCAATTTCGATCTACAGACATTCTATCCCTAACAAAGTTGAATAATCATAAATTAAACCCATGTCTAGAAGCCTATATATGCATTTGTTCAATTATTTGAGAGGAGAATATAAATTTAAAGACTAATAATAGCTTGTTTGCTCGTTTACTCCCAATTTATTATTTATTTTTATTTTTTATTTTCATTTTTATTTTTTTATTTTTATTTTTTCACTTTTCATCATTTTTTTTAATGTTTAACATTTTAATGAAAAGATCTATGATCTCTTCCAAACAATCTGTTAAACAAGTTTTAAATCAAAAAGAGATGCACATATCACAAGTAATGAAACTTATAAAAGATTTTCTTATTGCAACAAAAGGAATTCTAATTGCAAAACACAAATATAGCTACCATTATTCAATCACAAAATTTTTATTAAAAATGACAAAATTTCACGTCACTAAATCATGGATTTCTTATAGTGATTACACGAAACTATCACTATATTCACCGGCAAAGCAGGATACACAAACTATCTATACAATTATAGCAAAATTTTGCAACCGAAGAAAGTAATATTCAACACGCAATTTTTGAGCTCTAGTGGTATAGAAACTAGCCAATTAATTCAAGGGGAAGGAGGATATTAATTGTATTATACTGCTTTCTTTGCATCAATGTTGGTCAAATTACCTTTTTTTTAATACCATATATAGAAGACCACACAAGTTCCATCAGTACAAAAAAAGGCCATTTCAAAACAATGTGCCACCGGATGGAAATTTAATTGAGGAGCTTTCTTGTTAACCATATCAACTACTAGAAAAGTGCAATAATTAAGTATATTCTGGTAAATGCTAGATATGTTTTAAGCATTACCTCAAATAAGTGATCCAAAAAGAAGTGCGACAAAGAACCAACTGACACCAACAAGAAGCGCTGCCTCCTTGTAAGTGGCACCTACACCATGAAATAGAAAAATAGTCGAAGCCAAAATAAGAAATGAGCTTAATCATTTCTTCCACATAAAAATTATATTTTACTCATTGAAAGGCTTCTTTTTTCCCAGCTCAACATGTCACTCGTTATTAATTGTTTATTTATTCCTAGATTTGGCTAGGAATAGGATATCCCACCCACTGACTACATATATCACTATTGCAATGATAAGAGCTTCTCTTTCTTTCTTTTTTCTTTTTCCCGTCATATGGCCTATATACATTGGCTTTTGTTTAGAAAAAAAGTACTTTTTTATATATGATAAATTGATAATATTATCTTATTGGGTATTTTATTAAATTTAGTTGGACTATGACTTTAAATAAAGTATGATGACAAGGCAGAAAGGTGATTGAGTGGAAAATGCATGGTGAGGAGGGATCATACCACTTGGAAAAAAAAGAAAAAACTAATAATGGAGCTTATGCCTTGGCAATGTCATGTTGCATTGAGATACATAGTGGCTTACTCTCTGAACTATTCTCTCAACAAGTATTTCATTAGAGTACTTAGCCCCCAAAAAAAAAAGTGTTTCATTAAAGAATTGTTTATCATCGTACCATATATACTACGCTTAAAAATACTATATGACTAGTATAAATACACATAAGCTAACTAATTTTCATATTCCATCACTTAAAGTTGCATACATAAAGAATCACCAAACTAGTTTGATTTCATGTTTGGTGAATTATTTTAATTTCTATTTGAAATTTAATCAATCACCACACTAGTTTGACCATCCTCTTTTTTGTTGTTTCGACCACTTTTGGGCCTCTTGTGTTTAGTGATTATTGAAAAAATTAGTAGTCCTTTTTAATATATGGAAGTATAAATAAATTATCTGAGCCAAAAAAAAAAAAAAGAAAGAGTAAACTCTCAAATGTAATGGTCCACTAACAAATACTGCATAATAACATAGCATTATGACTGAAAGCCTCAAACATGATAGCCCACAAGAACAAAAGCTGCAACTAATCGAGCCCAATCCACTACGTGTTTAGACTAGCAAACACTAACAAAGTCCAATTAAGATGGCTAGAACCCAAAGATACACAATGCCAAAAATTGATTTGCCCAAAAAGTCAGCCTGAAACCACAAATCTTAAACCCAAAAATGAACAACAGATGAAAAACCCAATTAAATTGCACATTTTTATATTTACATTGTTTTACAAAACTTAAGAGTTTTTTTTTTTTTGAGTTGTCCGTGTCCTAAAAGAAATTAAATCCAACAATTATTGTTATATGGAAGATTTTCCTATAAACCTACATGCCATAGGAGACACAGTAATAACATATCAATGGTGTGGGAAAATTTTCCATTCGAAAAAGAAAGAATAAAATCACTAAGCCATAAAGTATTAGATTTTCCTATTTGTAATTTAATTAGGAAATAAGAGAAGAATTAAGAAATAATACAAGGATATTACTTTAAAGGGTTTACTGTAGGAATTTCAATATTCAAAAGGCAAGATTTTCATTGATAAGGCACCAATTTCTCCATTTTGAAAAATTTGACTGAATAACTAAAAATCATAACAACAACATGAGTTAAGCATTAATAAGCGCTTAATTGCTAAATGCTTATTCATAAAACATAGTTGAAACTACATGAAGCATTACCTTAAGTGAGACTTGAGGGTGGCAGAAGCAAGAAGAAAAGGCCACGATTCTTGATTGGAAAAGAAAACTTAAAACAACAATGGCTTTAGATAGGAAATTAAAAGCTTTAGATATAGAAAGAAGATAAAAGAAGCAAAAATGGTGAGCTGAAACAAGCAAGAGACGATTGACACGAAAAAAGGGAAAACCTGGTAACTCACCTCAGAATGTCGCGGTGGTGGCAGCGACGACATCGGCGGCAGTGAACATTGTAGTGGTGGGTAAGGTGGTCGCGAGTAGGGGATCTTTTCCCAGGGAAGAGGGTGTGTAGTCGCAGGTGCTGGATCCACGAGAGGGCGTGTTCGTGGGTAAGTGTGGTTAAGGATGAGGGGAGAGGGGGAGGGGAAGGGGGTCGCTAAAAGGGGGTGGTTTTGAGAGGTGAAGGGCGGGGGTTGGGGGGTGGTCGGTGGGGATTTTAGGGTTGAGGGGTAGGAAGGAGACAAATATATATATATATACATATATATATATACATATATATATATATATATTTGGATAGAAAATCAAATTTGATGTGCTGGTCAATTTTTTCTTGAAATTATTGGGTAAACTTTAAAAATTTTCTTTCCTTTTTTGAATTTCTTGATAAAAGTTAAACTTTTTTGTTTTTGTAAAATATACTAAACTTATAACAATAGGTTGGATTTGGTTTTAAATTAAATTGGATCCATTGCCATCTTAGGCTTGTTTGGCAAAATTAGCTGTTAGAGTAGCTAATAGCTGTTTAATTAGTTGATAGCGACTGTATTTTAGTTGTTAATTGATAATTGTTTAACTAGCTGATTGAACAAAATATATTCGATAAAATTAGTTATTGGATTAGCTAATAAATGTAAAATGGCATAAAAAGGCATTTGAATCACGTTATTATTATTATACTTATGATGATTATTATTATTAAATATGATAATTTATTTTATAATTAGATATATATTTCTTATAAGAATATTTTGTTATTATTAAATATGATAATTTATTTTAAATTAGATATATTTTTCTTATAAGAACATTTTATTATTAACGCATAATAAATTTAATTTTTTGACAAGTTAATTTTATTAATATTATAAAAAATCTTTTATTATAGATATATTTTTTAATTGATTGAAAATTTATATTCTGAAAGAAAAATAATAAATGAATGAATAAAACCTACATCTTTTTATATACATTTTGATGTGGATAGAATTTGAAATTAATTTTTATGTTATTTTATATTTATATTTGTGAAAAAGTATTTTATTGCAGATATATTTATATTTATAGTTTGGATTTGATTTTGAATTTTTTACACTAAACTAAAAAATTTGAATAAAATATATTTTTAAATAATTAAGACACTAGATTTAGGCACCAAAGTTAAAAAAGAACTTTTTGACTATAAATAAATTTTTATTATGCTTGAAAGCATAGCTAATCATAAGTTATTTTCTATTATGCTAGCATTATTATACTTAGAAATGTAACTAATATCTATTATACTTAGAAGCGTAACTAATATTTTATTTTGCTTAGAAGTGCAATTAATTTTATGTAGTATGAATTTTGTAAAAGGGAATCTCAATTGAGGTGCAACTATAAATATTATCATGGCTTTCTTTTTATCTCACAAACATGCATCATATCATATTTTTAGAAACTCAGACATTATGCCCAGAGCAATTAGCTTAATAGCAAAATGTAATGTTAAATAGTAAATAGTTTATGTTCAATGGAGTAATGGCTAGTCTGGATTGTGTTTTTTTATAAGTGAAAAAAGTACTGAAAAACTTAAATATTTTATTGTTGAAGAAAATTGAAATGCAACTATTTTTAAAATTTATTTAAATACTTATTGTAAAAAGTATGAAAAGAAAATCAATCCAAATAAGTCATAAGATAAACTCATATCAATTACGCTCTCATAATAACATGATAGATAAAAATTAACCATTTATATGCATATAATATTATCACAACCATTCATGAAATTCTAATCTAAAAAAATTAATCAGCTAAAATATAATTAAGCTAAATATGGCTAGAGCTAAACAAGTACGTACTCCCTTCGCGAACCTTTAAAACATTTTTTATGAGTTGATAGAAAAATTTTGTTCTAAAGAATTAAGGGAAATGATCAGATAGCAATTTGTTGTGAATAAAAAGAAAATAAAAATAAAAATTAGATATTAAAGGTAAAAATTAAAAAATTAAAAAAATTATAAATTTAAAAATTAAAGATTATAAAATAAAAATTATATAAACCAAATAAGAATAGGATCTAAAATATTTGCATTTTCTTAAACTAGATTTTCCCTTCACTTTTTCTTTTTTAAATTTTAAATTATTGACCGATTTACAAATCGGTCGCTAAATTTAGCGACCGTCCAAATATCGGTCGCTAAATTTAGCGACTATTTTGTTTCGTTCGCTAATTTAGTGACTGAATGTAAGTCGGTCGCCAATTTAGCGACTGAAAGAAAACAGTCACTAAAATTTAGCCATCGATATTACTATTGGTTGCTAAAAACAGTAAAAAATTATATATAGCGACTAAAATTTGTTCGGTCGCTAAATCTATAAATTAGCGACCGATATCGAGCGGTTGCTAATTTTTAGTCACTAAAAGCCAGTTTTCTAGTAGTGTCTAAATTCCTTGTCCTGATTGACGTAGCTAGATGATAAGCTGAACGTACTATGAACACACTAAACATAGAATAGTGCCAAGTCAAATGATCAGGAGGTAATAAAGATAAAAGGCTTAAAGGAATTCTTAAGATCATATCCACCTTAGAGTCTGTAAATAGTTTGCTTAAGCAATTCTATATTCCACAAGCATTTCTCAAAGTCAATAAGATTAGTTGCCTTGGCTTCTGGCCAGTTATGCCTCATTGGACTAAAGGGTTTCAAACTTGAAGGCAATTGAATACATTTCTCTCTCCAACCATTCACTTTCTACCAACCAGCACCATTCTGACACTGAAGTTTGGTATTTTATCGGCTTCATAGATTCTCATGCTAGAATTAGACGGCTCTATATTTTGAAATGCTATCCTCTAAAACTTGGGAAGGGAGATAAGTGATTCATTATACACAATCTAGCTCGCAAAAATAAAACTCAGAGGGTGTTTGGCTTTGCTTATTTAGTGCTTATAAGCACCTAAATAGTAAAAAAGCATGTGAGAGGGTGCTTTTTTCTATGTACTTATAAGCACGCAAAATAAGCAAAGCCAAACACCCTCTCAATAATTTTTTGACCACTTACAAGAAATAGCTTGAATTCGAAATCATTGCCAAATTTGCCAAGTACCGTTTCTATCACCATCTACCTTACCAGTTCACCAACAACGCGTAAAAATGTCTACTCAATCATCAGGGGCCAATCCCTTGAAAATGGAACTTCCGAAGCAACTCAAGCCAAGATATCTATTTTTTGGCTTCTTATGAATTCTTTGCCTCACTGAAAGGCGATTTTGACGTTGTTGAATAAAGCTCAAGTGCCTACAAACATTTTGGTGGATGAGGCTAACAAAGCCTGGGTTGAGAGTCTACGAGACGAGACTATGAACAAGCTATTCAAATATTTTTACATTTATGACATTTAGGGGAAGTAGGAGTAGGACCAGTCATCATTAATCATACCCATCTCCACTCCACCGTAGAACTGGTCTGTCATTATCGATCCCATTGCCACCAAGGAAGAACTAGTCGAGAATTTTGGTTACTCTGAGTTTGAGTCCTTTTATTTCCTTTTTTATTGGTGTAAGGAGTCGTTTGATTTTGAGGCCATAACCCTCGATAAACTTGCTGATTTTATTCTTCCTGAAAACATATTTATGAAATTCTTTCTAGTTTTGATTTTGGTTACTAATGTTAATGATGATTAATTGGTTCATTATTTAAATAATGAAACTAATAATGAATCATCGGAAGGCCTAAAGTTTGAAGATAAGAAATTCTTAAAGGAGTTGACCAAACAGAAAAAGGAAAATCCTCAAGATTATGCACAACCTACCATGGATAGAACGGAGATTATTAACTTAGGTACTGATGAGGAGATCAAGGAGGTCAAGATTGAGACCATCTTATCCCTTCAAAAAGGGTGCAGTTGATAGTCCTTCTGTAGAATTTTTTTTATATTTTCACATGGTCTTAGAGTGATATGCCACAGATTGATCCAGAAACTAAGAAGCATAGGATCCATACATTTGTCCAGATGCTAAGCCAGTGAAGTAGAAGTAGCCCTCGCACCTCCATTAAAACGACCATCAGGAGAGGAAGTGAAAATGACCATAGAGGGAGCAAGCAAGTCAAAATCTGTTGAGGGGGGTGATGAAGTAAGACTAGGAGAATGCTCAACTAGAGGAAGAAGAGAAATAGAAAGAAAAGTCAGACTGTCACTAGTAGAAGGAGGAAGGGCTACTCTTTTAAGTTCAATTCCATTCTTCCTCTGCTTTTTGTCGAATGAAACCTTTAGGACTAGACTTACTTAGCTTCTGAAACCTATGCGGCTAGGATGAGACTACGGTCTCCAATCTCTTAATCCTTTGCTTTTTACCACTTCATTGGATCTTCAAGATAGGAAGAAGAATGAAAAATTCATACATTTGCTATCAAGAAGAGGAATATAAATATTTAAGTTCTCATAATAGTGCATCCTATTCTCTACATCTGAACTCGCATTCTTTCAAGTCCAAGATCAGCTTTAGAAGACAGAATGTTTGTTTTATCTCTTTATCTTCTTATCACTGACTTGTTTGTCTACCTTGCCTATTTCTATCCAATACCGTATAAGGTTAGAGGGTTGTAAGACAGGATCTTTGACGTGGGATTCGCCGACATTGACCCCTTTTCCCTATTTGATTTGCCACATCTCAGGACTAATCATGCAAAAGGAAGGAGATTTAGAGCAGACCTAGAAGACCGGAGATTTTGTATTATAGAGAGTAATGATCTAGATGAACTAGATTCAAAATCATTCCTTACCTAAATTGATATCAGTAGTATGAACTCTTCTTCCTAACTTGGTACTCGACTTAACGGCTTAAAGCCTAATACTAAGGGAATCTAGTTTAAATGGATTGAGAGTAGCTTTTGTCCTGACTAATTGTTCTTTGTCTAAGTTTTCCCTTTACTTGTCTAATGAAAGAGTACTTGAAAGAATTGAAGGAAGCCATGGGATTAAGCACATTCAACATCAGGATCGGCTGTAGTAACCCCTAATTTTTGTTTAGTATTTATTGGTTAGCTCCTCAACCTCTAGTCTTTTGATAATATGAGTGTAGGAAAGCTTTGAGAGCAAATCCTTATGTCTTTCAAATGCTTTCTCTGGGAGAGTTCATGCCTCTTTCTTCTTCTCGAGTGAAATAGCTTACTAATGCTCTATGCGCTAGCCTCTATGCCTTTCTTCATGATAATGCCCTTATGTTTGCACTGTGTGCTCTGTGAGTTCTAGCTAGGAAGCAAGCATAGCAAAGGAGCAAGAGTGTTAGCACGCTAATGCCTATTTAGCTGTCTTATTTACTTATTCTTTTTCCACTTCCTATTCCCTTCCTCTTTAGCTGTAGTTGACTGTATTAGGAGTTTCTCCCCAAGACCTACTTCTTACTCTTTTCTTTCAATCAACATATGTTCTGTTTGATACCTCTATCTTTTCCTATCTTATATGACTTAGTCTTACATTTAGTCTTATAGTGAATGCCTAAGAAGGGAGGCTCTCGTGCTTGACTAGATAGAAGCACCAGTTTACTGCTTTCCATGTTGTAAGACAAAGCCAATTGAGAATATACTATGAATAGATAATAAGAAAAAGGCAATTTGACTCTATGAACTTTGGGCATGAAAGAAAGAAGAATATCCTTTGGTTTACCAAATGGTTAGTGGGCAGTGTACATTAATTTGAAGTTTCAACTAGGGTATAGTTTAAACAGAAGAAAAGTCCCTTTCATGGGTATTTAGTAGGCTTAAAGCCATTCAAGGAGGCAAAGTGGGTATAAAAGACAAATGTAGAGAAGGTGGTTTGACCACTTCATCAATTAAGTTAATAGGTCCAGCTCAAATCTATATGCCTCCTTTTCCTTATCCCGTGGGATAACTCCACAGCACTAAGAAATGGCAAACCCCCGTAAGAGCTATGTGAAGCCTCATTGGTTAACTTCCTACTTTTCAAGATGGGTGTCTATATATCTTATTGTGTTGCATACCAGCGTTTTAGCGGGAACAGATTTGTTGATAGATAGATGGTTTGGTATGTAGATAGACCGATGGACATTCATTGGCTTGGCCATATCAACAAAGATTCCTAGTTATGCCACCTTAACATCCAAAGGAAGAAAAATCATTATTAGGGTATGAGAATAACTTTCTCCTACAACAGCAAAGGACATTTAGTAGCAAAAAGCATTGGCACTTCTGCCTTCTAGGCTAGAACCCTCAAAGTTGGAAGAAGGGACAACCTAGCTCAATTGACAGATTAGTATTGTAGCCCTGCGTGTGCAATAATAAGGATGTAAACCTAAAGAAGAAGATGTTGATAGCAAGTGATTGATATCTAAAAGTCCATCATACTCTCTTTTCATGAAAGATAGGGTAGCAGGTCTTTTCTTATTCGTAGGGAGTGGAGGGTTTTCCTAAGAAGATGTAGCGGTGGCAATCATAAGGGAATTGTTGCCTGTTCCCCATTTAGGGATGGGGAAGACCTTGGTCTAAAAATGAAAGTGAGAGCGAGTTATTAGTCCTTAAAGAGTCCATTGTAGAGGACTTTTTAAAGTAAGAAGAGCTCTTTGTTGCTATAGGAAAGCCAGTGCATAAAGATTTATTCCCTTTGTCCTATGGCCTTTCCATCTAAGGGGGTGGATTCAGGCCAATAGTTCATGTTCCCTAGCCAAAATAAGGAAATCACATAGGACAACAAGTTTAGATCCATCTGGGCAGTACTTCCACAAAGAATCATAGAAGTAAAAAAAAAACTAGCTCTACAACTGTTATTCATGGAACATCTACTTTTAAATGGAAATCCTACTGAACAAAGCACAAATAAGTAGATATTCGAGTCTAACTACTTTCACTAATGAAACCTGGTCAAATTGGTATTAAGTCATTTTCCTTTGTCAACATCAATTGAAATGTGAGAGTTGGGCTCTTTACCTTCTTTTTTGGCATACACTAGGGATTCCTTTAGATGGCCTTTTTGCTTAAGTCAGGACCCTGGGCTATGGAGCCTGGTTTGGTCCTACATTTGTGCCTAGTTTTCGAGACTTGTGTTCGTGATCAAGCGTGTGGGGACTGGTTGGGTGTATTCTACATAGAAATAGAAGGCACTACTCCAAGGGAAGCAAGTAAAAACCATACATGGCATTAGTAGCGTAAAGAAGCTTCTAATCGACCCCATTAGTCAATTGAGCTACAAGCAATGAAGCTAGGGCAACTACTTCTACTATTTATTATAAAAATCAACCTTTGGTGCTCGGCCAAAGGCTACCCCTAATATAAGATTGTGCTATACTATTACTTTTGTGTAAGACCTCTGCCAAAGGTCATGTTTCGATCTCCTCTTCTTCTTTTTCCTTTTTACTTTCTTATGGAATTGACTTATCATAGGCTACTATTCCTTCCCCATAGACTTATCATGGTTCGATAATAATACATGTGGTCTATCCTAGTCCAAATTTTAAAAAATACTACCAAGAAAATATGCTAGGAAAATAAAATAACCACATAACACACACAATAACATGCTTAAGAACATATAGAACATAACTAGTATTTGCACAATATGTAAATCTAACCTCTTGAAGCGTGGGGCCCTTGATGAAGCTAAAACTGTCACGAGCTTTGTTCCCACTCATGAACAAGGCCACCAAAAAAAATTTTTACTATAAGGATGTTGTAATATGCAGCTCCCTAGTCTTCTTCCCTATGGTTAAAGAGACTTTTCTTGAGACAATAGCCTCTTGTGTGGGAAGAAGCAAAGTAATATGGTCTTGAAAATCTAGAGTAAAAAACCACACAATAAGTGTGTAATATGTGTTGTAGTATTCTCTTGCCAAAATAGAAGAGATCAACTATAAAATTTTTAGATGCTAGAAATGATTAAAGGTCTTGCCTATTTATAGAAAAAGTTTGGCACCTAAACCTTGTAAACTTTCCATGTGGGAAACTTTTTCCTAGTAGTAAATGTTTGCCATATGTCATGGAAGTTACTTGTACAATTTGAATTCTTCATGGAAATTACTTGTACAATTTGAATTCTTCATAGAAGTTACTTGTACAATTTGAATTCTTCATCTAGTAACTTTCTAGTACATGTCTTGGAAGATTGGGCCAAGCCTGTAATCCAAGCCCAACACATGGTCCATAATCCATGTGGAGGTCCAAGCCTAATAAGAAACCATCCAAGCCCAATTAGGTTATTTTGGACTCTAAAAAAAGCCCAAATCCAATTCCAATCTTTGGCCCAATAAGGCTACTACCACAATATGGAATTTGCTCTTTCAAGATTACTCTCTCAAAGTCATTTCAACTAGGGAAGGGACCAAGAAGACACAATTAACCTTGGCTTCCAAAAATAATAAAAAAATGTCCTTGCCCGATCTAGGCAACATAATAATTATTTTTAACTTCGATCTACTCCACCATAAGATCAAAGTTGCACTCCAAGAATAATTGCTATTACCGAAAATCTTATCACAAAAGAATGTGAACTTTGTCTGTGACCTACTAAATAACCGACCATAATGCCCCTCTATGTATACCCAGAGCTAAGACCGGTCCTTTGGCCTGTATACTATTACCTCCTTAGCTATATATATTTTTCCGTTAGGTTTCTTGTCCTATTCCCAACCATCTTTGGTCATGGAATCTCTTGATCTCGGGAGCAACCCTCAAGCCATATGACTGATACACCCATAAAAGCAGTATCACTAGATCTAGATTCGGATGATAAATATGGATAATCCCAAAGGGGGCACATAGATTCCATATTGCATATGCATGTTTCATTTAATTAGAACTTAGCACTCAATGCACAAGACTGTTGATCATAATAAAGAAATATCTCATCCACAGTGAATCAAAGTACCAAACCCTAACTTCATCAGTTCATCCACATATGCTCAATATTAAGAGCAATGATCATTTAGTAGCAGGGAGTATCTTGTTTTCTTTCTTTGATAGTACATCTCTAGAAAACATACTCACAATAGTCTTGTCAAATACGTGACACACGTACTATTGAGACAAATCCAAAAAGTCCTCCAATGACCTAGGTAGATCACCCTCAATGAGGAGACTTGCTCAATATAACCTTATCCCGGTAGAGTTCCCAACATTACCATTCGGTTATGGACTTAATTTATGACGTGATTAAATCTAGACTTGGACCTACTGTGTGTCCACCCTCACTGTGCACCCAAGTCATTAGTTCAAGTCAAGGGACCTTTATACATACATCAATAAAACAAAGTAGAGATAATATGTAAGAAACTCATAATGCCATATAACAAAATGATTATACATTGTTTAACCTCCAAAATATTATATACAAGTGAGCTTTAGGGCATACTAATCTTAACGTAAGGTCCTGTGGCTAATGATAGAAAGAAGCAGTCTTCTGAGTTAATGGTAGAAGTAGTAAAAGCATTGAAAGAAATGTTCTTGGTAGAGAGAAGGGATTTTCTGGACTAGCGAAGCATACAAAAGCTTGTGAGTGAAATTTGACCTATACAAATAGAAAGGAAGCGATCTTAATGTCTTGATTCTATGTCCTATAGAGAGTGTATGGGCCTATGAGACAAGGAAGCCTTGCTTGAAAAAGTCAACAGAGTAATGGATTATTTGAATCCCCGTTGCTTTGTTAATAATAAAGAATGATAACCACAATAGTATGGGCTTATTGAATGACAGGTTTGACTGGCAATGGAAAGGATTTGGGTCAGCCAAATTAGATGATCCTGATTGCTACCTTGAGGGGAAATCACACATGAAAAAGAGTACGCAAAAAAGAACCTTTAGGTGCCAGGAGTGTGGCGTCCAGGCACATTTGCTTCAAATTGAGTACTAGCACACGCGAATGACCTATTTCGTCTAATTCAATAGGTGGATCCTCTTATCCCAAAAAAAAAAAAGTGGCTAGTGGATTTGGATAACCTTTTCTCCCTTCTACTTATAGTAGTTGATGTTATAATGATACTAAAGAGAACTAATTGAATTGGCTAAGAAGTAGCTTCAACCTGAGATGCCCGAAGTCTTCTCCTAGAGTCCTAAGAGAAAAGACTTATTTATGTCCTTACCACTTTGTGAAGTCAATAATCTAAGTAATGGGTAAGTGGTAAGACTAGAAAGAAGTAGCATTCTATCTGCTAGTGTAACCTTTCATTGGCTAACCATGCTGCAGATTCGAACCACAGGTTTTCCTTACGTGGTAAAAAGTCCCTGTCAAAATCATCTTCTATCAACCCGGATCCTTTCTATTAGTATCCTATGCATAATAAATACCCTAGTAGTGGCGGTCTCTCCGTACCGTAGTTTGATCTCAATCACAATGTTGTCGATAACTTATCTTTAAGGAAGAAAGGTTTCTCCCCTAAAGAAAGACATTCTTTCTACTAAAAAGAGGAGAATTCTCCTCGAAATGCTTTCCTTGTGCCTGATCCAGTTGGAGAAAGAACATATATTCTTGTTTTCATTTCAATCAAAATCCTGGGCATTTGAAATTTCCTTCTTTTGTTCCCATGTTTTCGTGGTAGGGGTCCTACTTTCCCTTTCGCCAACCATTGCCCTAAAACGTCTTCTTATTCTATGCAGCTTCGTTTATGCCCTTATCTCTTGGTATAGCGAGATAGTCTATGAAGGAAGAACTTTCTAGTAAAGAAGAAAATGAATTAATGAATAAGATAACAGATGAATGAATGAAAAAAGAAAGAGGAGCTACTTTCTCTTTATTTCTCATAAGTCCCAGTATAGCAAAGCTTGCCCTCGTTCCTTTTCTCTATACTTTACTTATATGCAACCTTTGTTTATGATGAAAACCAAGCCCACTGATCTTAGTTAGCTTTGCTCTTTTGGAGGTTTTAGGCAGGAAGTAGGCACTATTTTTTGGGCTCTTTTGGGTTGGGATTTCTCTAATGTTATTCATAGAGACTCTCTTTCGGTAAACCTTCTTTCAAATTGTAAAACATTGAGAATATCGCAATAGATTACAGTCTTTACACTAGAGATAAATCATTACAATAAAATTTCCTCAATCAAAAGTTACCCAGACAGGGAATTCAAAAATAAGTCACGGTCTTATACATCAAGTTTTTTATTCCTACTCTACAACAGAAAAGGGTTGCCTAACACAATAACTGCCATCTTCTTGAAGTTGCTCGTGCCCAGGCTAAACTCCCTCTATTCTTTGGGGCATAACATATTCCCACATCTACTTATTGTATTGAATCAATAAAATGTCGACACTCGTGCTCTCTGGACAAGTCTCATCACAAAGTTCTTGTTCATACTAAGCACACTTATTCTTTTCTCCCTCTCTGTAGCTTATATGTTGTTTGAGAGCTACTTCAAGGATCTAACGAGTAGCTAAGGTTTGTTGACGATCCCTGGCTACGATCCCAGGGGCTTCATAAAATAGGACTTGTTGTTCATACTTTTTGCACTTCACACATGGGCTTTATATTCTCCATGGCGTCAACCATAAGTTTGCTTACATCACGTTCAGTTTGAGCTAGGCGATGAAAAGTTTGATAAACAATAGCACGAACTCTTGTTTTTCTTCCTTCTTTCACGCAAAATTCAACCAGCTTCTTAATCAATTGTTTTGTTCATGATCCAAGCTCCCTATATGGCTTATAATTTCTGAGCAATTAGTCGATGACGAGGACAAAAAAATTATATTATGCAATCGTTACTGTTCATCTTTATCAGCCAACTCTGCTGTTTCCATTTTTTCTTTCATAGTTTACTGCTTGACTTAATATGTAAAGAAGACTACACTATCATCACCATTTTTTAGAAAAAGCCCCGACCATATTATGAATGAACAACTTCCTTATGAATCAAAAGGTCTTATTTTGTTTATTAAGTGTTTGAAGAAACGAGACTTTTTGCCTTGCCTTTCTAAGTCATCTATAATTGTTTCTAAATGACGAAAACTATCCTGCTATTATTACTTAGGAGTGCTTTTGCACCCTTTTCTAGCCAAGAATGTAGTGGATCTAGTTAAGCCATGATTTCCACTATTTGAACCTTGTCCTTAAAAAGGTCTTGGTCAAGCACGTGAGTCTTTTCCAAGTTCTCGTTGCTAATTTCTTTGCCCACCATTAGCCAACACTGGATATTATTTATTGAATCTCCCTTTATATGGTCGGCCTTCTTACTAGTCTGCCTCCTTTCTCTTGATGCAATATATTAATACTCGAGCTCCTGCTTTACTTGTGTTTTTCACTGACACTTGTCGGATATATCATTCATCCCGCTCCTAAGGTAAAGAGTATTTTGTGTGTTATAATCTTTATGGGAATGAATTGCCTATGTTGGTTTAAAATTGCTCAGGAATTTATTGATAATGACTTTGCCAAGTTTTAGGGGGCTATTCTTCTTTTTGGTCGATCAAGCCACTCTCTCTCATTCCACTCATCCACCCCTATTCATAAACTTGTACAATCGATGCCACAAAGATAGCCAAATCTATTATCAAAGAAACAAGAAAATAGGTGACAATTTGGCACCAGATATCTGGAGGTACGGAAAGAACAGCTATGAGAAACGAAAAAACTATCAAAAAATGATAATTGTTTGTAGTGGTTTTTATAGAAAGACACTTTGGATCTGGCAAACGAATCATAATCATAGGTACTTAGGAGCATACTGATGGAAGGAATGAAATACAAATAGTTAACATAATATGGTCATAAATCTTAGGTTGTAACTTGATCATGAGTGAATTTGTTGATGTTACACCCATGAAGTATAGAAAGTACCAAAGATTGAGAGCTAACTAGGGAGGACTTAAGAATAGGAACAAGAAAAAGCGAGAACCACTTAAATGGAAGAATCAATTGTATTTTGTCCTTCGTTCCCCATAGCAACTGGGGATAAAAAAGCACCAAATTTGATGACTTATTAAGGGAAAGATGAAGTGAGAGCATGTTTTTGAAGATGTTGCAACATATATCGAGAAGGCCTCCATTCATTATTGATGTGTTGTGTTTTTTGTGTGCATTTATGTTGTTATTTGCCCATGTTTAAGGGGTGTTAAGTGCTCGTGAAGATGCATTAGTGTCGTACTTATGTTAAGAATAGGCTTAAGCATAAACAATTGTACATATTGAGTTTAAGAGACAATTGCTACATTAATTGCTTGTTTTCAATGATTTAGGTGAACTTTAAGTTAAGATTGAGATTAGACGGTGATGGGTAATGAAGATGGGAGATGCACGAGTCAAGGGGAGAAGATTGAAGGCTGAAAAGACAGAATGGAGGAAGAAAAGTTAGCTGGACGACCTAAAAGAAAAGCCGGTCGATCAGCTAGATTGACAGGCCACTCCAGCGAGCTACAAGAAAAGCCAGTTGACTCCCCCTCTAGAGCCGGTCAACCAACGAGTCCAGAGAGCATCACTTTGAAAGAAGGACGAGTTAAGAAAAGTAGCCGGTCGACTGGCTAGGTGGACTAGCTGTACGTAGCAGATGCTATAAAAACTTGACTTTTCAACTTTTAAAAGAGGAAGATGCTTTTAGACCCATCACACAATCACACATTTTTCACCTAGATTCAAGCTTATTTGGATGATTCAAACTCAATTGGCTAGGTTGACTAGCTAGGTCGACTAGCTGTGCCCAGCAGATGCTATTAAAACTCGACTTTTCAGCATTTAAAAGGGGAAGATACTTTTAGACCCATTACACACACATACAAAATCCTAGCTATACCACCTCTAACACAAACAATCACACACATTTCACCTAGATTCAAGCTTATTTAGGTGATTCAAAAACTTGGATTAAAGCTTGCTCAAAGTTTTTTGTACAAGAATTGCTAAGATAGAAGGGGAGTCTACCATTCTCTCTTTCATCCTTTTTTATATTATGTTTGGATAGAGTTGTTTAGAATGATGATACTTGTGTAATGGGTTGATTCTATGCTTCTATATTGTGGGATTTAATGGCTTAATATATATATATATATATATATATACATATGCTATGTTCTTCTTGTTTTAATGGCTATTGTTTAATACATGCCTAGGTGTTTGATAATATGCCTATGAAAGTTGCATATGTATAAATTGAAGTCTATTTGCTACTAAATACCTTTAACCCATTCTATAATCATGTCTATGTGTTTATGTGTGGATTTCATGAATTGGGTAATACTTATATTCATGTCCATATGTATGTTTGCATGCCTAGTAGTAAATATGACCTCAATATTGCATACATGTTGGTTCAAAAGTGCTTTAAATGGTGTAAGCCTAGCATGACGATGTTTGGTAGTCTAATAGGTCCTTTTATTCACAAACATCTTAGCCTCAAACATGTATGAATGCGTTAATAGGTCAAATCCCGCTATTGTGACCCTAAAATGACGAAGCATAATTAAAGGCTAGTCTAAATCGAGTCTCCTTTGGTTTTTATTTTTTCCCAATAGGTTTCTAGGCAGATTTAGTTGACTCTAGCGACACTAGGTCTTGGCTTTAAATCCAGCCAATGATTTAGGTACTAGGGTAGGTTTGTTCTAGGTCACCTTCAAAGCTAGTTAGTCACTCTTGAGGCCCTAGGTTATAAGGACCATGCCGTAGCTCTCTAGGAGGTGTCGCCTAAGGACAGACCCGCACCAAGTCCTAGGGAGAAATTAGGACACTAATTAAGCAACCTAGTTGAAGAGCATTCGGTAATTAAGCCATTCCATCCCATAGTATTGGAGTCTAGGATTACCCATTAGTAAGTAGACGTCACCCTAATCCCTTCCATTTGTTAGTTCCCTTTAGATAGTTTGTTTCTATCCTTTCATTCCCATAGTTTAGTTTTATTTTCATTAGTTAGAGCTCCCGATCATCCAAAAACACCAAAAATAGTTAGTTTAGGTTTCCTTTTAAGCATTCTCTAGGACACACACACGTAGAATCCGTCCATAACATAGCCTCCCTATGGTTCGACACCTATTCTCGCACACATTCTACTATACCGATCCATGCACTTGTGGGTCTTTAGAGCTTGTACTCAAAAGACAACATCAAGTTCTTGGTGCCGTTGCTGAGGAGGCACGGTGGTTTGCACTTTTTGTTTGTGTGTTTTGGTAGTTGCTTTATTTGTTTTCCTTGCTTATTCTTTGTAGTTTGTTTAGTTTTTGCTTACCTTGCTTCTTGTTTATACAATCTTACTTTGGTATTTGCTTATCCATTTCTTTTGTTTCTATTCTTAGTAAACCTTCTAGGATTGTGGTTTATTTGTTGGAGAGGTAGGATTGTTGAAGTTTTTGGGGGTTGAAGTGGCTAGAGTTAGGATAGTTTGTGCATGTTTGGTAGGAGATCCCTTAGAAATCCCTTAGCTTCTCTTAATCCCGAACCTGATAGAATTGCAAGGCATTTTAGGAATTTAGGAGATTTTCTTGAGGAGATGGCCAATCCTAATCATCCTCCTAATCCTTTCATTCGCCCAATGAATCCCATTTCACCTTATGATCACTATAGGCATCAAGCCCAAGATCGTTTTAGACAAGAGCCCTGTAGAGCAGATCCATCCATAGATGAAGCACCCACTCTTAGGCAATTCTTTCTTCCCGAAGCCTTTGAGCCCAATTTGGCTGTTCAAATTCTGGGTTTGTTGGAGGCAAACTTTGAGATTAAGCCTAATATGTTGGCCATGCTTCCTTCCTTTTACGGGAGAAGCAATGAGAGTCCTCTAGAGCATATTACTGATTTTGTTGAAAAGAGTTCTGTTGAACTTATTGGTTTTATTTTACTTTGATGACGGCATAATTCTACTTTGAAAATTGCTACCATTAAATATCTTGAAGCTTAAGCTAGGTAAAAGCCTTTGCGCAAAGGAAATGATGCATAAAGCATAGAGATTATGAAGATTTCTTGGAGAATTAGTTTTTGTTCTTTAGATCTTGTCTAGCTGATCTTAGTACATAAGCAACTGTCTATGAAGCTAAAAAACTTAGAGCATTGCATGCATATATCTTGATCTTTCTTCTAAGTACATGCCTACACTTGCTTTCAAAAGGTTCCTACAGAAAACTCATACTATAGCATATACTATAATTACAGCATTTATTGTTATGTTGATTTTTATATATGCTTGTCTATATATATATATATGAATATGCCTGCATGGAACTACAGTAAAAGTGCATATATAGGCTCTATACTTAAGCTATTTTGTTCTATATAAGTATCTATAGGCTAACAACTTGCATATACCCATTCCCCATGCAAAATCTATATAAGATCTTGATTGTGTGCAAGTTTTAACTTTGCATTTAATGTTTATGCAAGTTGGTTGATATTGCATTTATAAGATAAGATATATGCTATATAAGTAGCTACCTTGAGCTTCAAAATTTTGTAGAGAAACGCTTTTACTGTTGACTTGATATGTAACAATTTTTTGGTAAAAAGTTAAAATAGCTTTTTCAGCTTTTTCTGCAACTACCAGCCTACTTAGGGGGCCAATCGGTAGTGTCACTTCCAGCAAAAATAGAAAGCATGAGTGCTTTACTGGAACTCTCAGGTGGTTGACCGGTAGAGTGTTTCAGTAAGGCCTTTTAGCCTCTGGAACAACCGGAACACCCAGGGGGTCGACCGGTAGCATGCTCTTGTAGTCCTTTTATGTTGTTTTCAAAAAATTGACTGTTGGGAGACTTGCTTTTTTGGCTTATAAATATATCCTATCCCTCCTAACACAAATATAACTTGTTCAAAAACATCTCACACAGCTCTCTTGCATTTAATTTGCTTTATCTATTGCAACCTTGCTCTATTAATTGCAACCTTCATTAATTGCATATCATTGGCAATTAAGAACAAGTTTTCTCTTTAGCTTCATAAATTGCTTATCTACTTAGAGTAACATAGAAAGGTTTAAATACTTTTGTATTCTTGCTCATAAGAAGTTCATTGTATATCAAACACTTTATTATCATTTTTGGGAGTGAATTTCTTTACTCTTGGGTAGCATAGGTGTGAGGAACCATTCTCAAGAGTGAAGGGTTGAAATCCTCAAGTATAGGGTTATACTTGTGGTCTTTGTAGAGAAGCAAGGGTTGTGATCGCTGTTCTATGCTTTTACAATGTACTAAGCAAGAAGTCGATTCACTAATGGAGTTTTTGAAACCCTAAGGTGAGACCTTAGGGACTAGGCCCTCAGGAGTTCGAACCACTCTAAATCGTTGTGTTTGATATTCTTAACTCTACTCTCTTTAACTTTCAACTACTTATTTTGATTATTGCATGCGATTTTGGTTGAGATTATTGTTAAGATTTTTAATTTGTTAATTGTGCTAATAATCCAATTCCCCCCCCTTTTGGATTCATTTTCTGGGCAACACATGGCATCAAAGCCGAGTGCTCTACACATTATTTGCATTATTGTGTAATTTGACTTAACTGTCTAGAGCTAAAGATCATGGCACATAGAATTCAGGAAGGTCTCTCCACCACTAGGGTTCTATACTTTGATGGTACAAACTATGCAGTTTGGAAAGTTAGAATTAGAATATTTTTGCAAGCCAATGATTATGTTGCATGGAAAACCATAGTGAATAGACCTAGTATTCCATCTAAGGAGGTCAATGGTATAAAAGTTCTTAAACCAGAAGAAGAATATGATAAAGATGATATAAAACTTGTTGAAGCAAATGCTAATGCCATTCACTATCTTTACCTTGCTTTAGATCCTTCCGAATTCAACAAAACTATAGGGTGCACCACAGCAAAGGAAATATGGAATCAATTAGAGATCACTCATGAGGGCACAAATCAAGTTAAAGAGACTAGGATTAGCATACTTGTACATAAATATAAAATGTTCTCTATGCTTCCTAATGAAAATATTGAACACATGTTTTCAAGGTTTATTGAAATTGTTAACTCTCTAAAGTCTCTTGGCAAGAATTATGAAAATGCCGAACTCATGAGGAAGCTCTTGAGAAGCTTACCAATGGCTTGGCTACCAAAGACAACAGCCATCAAGGAGTCTAAAGGTCTTAACACTTTACAATTGAGTGAACTTGTCGGATCACTCGTGACGCATGAATTGGAGCTCAAGGAGCTGGAAAGACAACCTAAGATCAACAAAAACATTGATCTCAAGGCCACACCACAGGAAAAGTCAACAAGTGAAAGTGAGAGTGAAGATGACGATGAAATGGCTATGTTCTCCAAATTCAAGAGATTCATGAGGAAGCAAAAGTTCAAATCAAAGAAGGGACAAAGGAGAAAGGTAAGTAAAGGTGAGACTAATGAAGAATTAATTTGATTTAAATGTAAGAAACCTGGACATGTCAAAACTAAGTATTCACTTGAAAGAAGGATGAAAAGAAATTCAAAAAGAATGCATTGAAGGGTACTTGGAGTGACTCGGAGTTAAGTAGTGAAGATGAAGACTCAGTTGTAGAAGAGGTAGCCAACCTATGTCTTATGGCAAAAGAAGAAGATGAGGTAAGTCCAGACTATGTCTCTTGTGATGAAAATAGCACTTATAATAAACTAGAAGAAATGTAAAACGAAATGCTTGTAGAATTCAAAAAGGTAGTTAACAAAAATAAGTAGCTCAAGAAAAATGTTATATATCTTGAAAATCAAGTGCATGGTGCCTGCATTAAAAATAAGGAATTGAAAAAGAATTTGGAAAAGAGAAAAACCAACATTGATTTACCAAAGGAAAATGAGGACTTGAAAGCAAAAGTCAATAATTTGGAAAATGTGGTTCCCAAATTTACAAATGGAACCAAAAACTTAGATGCCTTGGTTGGACAACAACGATGTGTTTTTGATAAAGCCAAAATTGGATTTGATTCTTACTGAAAACAAAAATCCTATATAAAGCTTTTTGAAAAAACAACAAGCTCTTCCAAGGCTTATTTTTCAAAAGACACAAAAAGTATCAAAAAGAGAAATGATCATTATAAAAGGCATTTTATTAAAGCATCCTCATCAAGTGCTCCTTCAGTTGCTTGCAACTACTGTGGTAAAAATGGACATGCTTCACATAAATACTTCATAAGAAAATACGGTGAGAAAAGGTATAATTTGAGGTGGGTTCCTAACGGAACTAAAACTAATGTTCAAGGACCCAACAAGCCTTGGGTACCAAGTCATGCTTGATTCGAATTTTGTAGGTTTGCCTTGCATCTTCCAAGGATAGTGGAAAATGGTTCTTGGATGGCGGATGCTTAAGGCACATGACGGGTGACAAATCAAAGTTTCAATCACTCAAGGAAAAAATGGTGGATTTGTCACATTCGGCGATAACTCTAAAGGAAGAATAATCGAAATAGGAGATGTTGGTAACAAATCTAAAATGTGTATTAAGAATGTCTTACTCGTACATGGCTTGAAACACAACTTGCTTAGTATTAGTCAACTATGTGATAAAGGTTTATTTGTTAACTTTAAAGTTTTTTCATGTGAGATAGTTGATAAATGTGGCAATGTCGTATTTGTTGGTATGCGGTATGGTGATGTGTAAACTTTTGACTTTGATGAATTGCAAGACCAAGATGTAAAATGCTTAAGTGGTATAAATGAAAGAACATGGATTTGGCATAGAAGACTAGGACATGCTAATATGGACTCCATAAATAAACTTGCTAATCTTGATCTTGTTAGAGGAGTGCCTAAAGTTAAATATGTTGGTAATAATGTGTGTTGTGTATGTAAACTTGGCAAACAAACTCAAGAATCTTTCAAAAGCAAGAATATGATTTCTACATCAAGACCTTTAGGACTTTTACATATGGATTTATTTGGACCTAATAGGGTTGCTAGCTTGGGTGGAAAATTGTATGCTTATGCGATTGTTGATGATTTTTCTAGATTTACTTGGTTAATTTTTCTAGCTCACAAAATGACACACCAAATGAGTTTATGAAATTTTGTAAACGTGTTCAAAATGAAAAAGGATATTTGATTTCCACTATAGGAAGTGATAGAGGTACCGAGTTTACAAACCTTACTATGAAATCTTTTTGTGAAGAAAATGATATCTCTCATACTTTTTTTGAACCAAGAACACCACAACAAAATGGTGTCATTGAAAGAAAAAATCGTTCCTTACAAGAAATGGCAAGAACTATGCTTTGTGAAAATAATTTGCTTAGCTACTTTTGGGCTGAGGCTGTAAACACTGCATGTTATGTGATTAATTGTAGCATTATTCGGAAGGATTTTGACAAAACTCCATATGAACTTTGGAAAGGAAGAAAACCAAACATCTCATATTTCAAAACTTTTGTTTGTGCATGCTTTATATTAAATGAAAAAGACAATCTTGCCAAATTTGATGCAAAATCTGATGATGGCATATTTCTTGGATATTCTTCATTTAGTAAAGCATATAGGGTATACAATAAAAGAACCATGGTTGCTGAAGAAACTATAAATGTGAAATTTGATGGAGTTTTTGATTCAAAATGTGATGATGTTGATGTTGTTACCATTCAAAAGAATATGAGTAATCTAGATCTTGACAAAGGAAATGAACATAATGATGCATGCCATAAGGATAAACAAGATGAGCATGTGGATCAACAATGTGGTGATCAAAATGTGATACATGATAAGCATGATAACTTGCCAAAAACCTACAAATTTGTTGGTTATCACCCCCCTTCCCAAATTATTGGTGAACCTTCCAAAGGTGTTGAAACTAGATCCTCCTTGAGAAATGTATGTAATCATCTTGCTTTCTTGTCTCAAATTGAATCTAAAATTATACATGATGCTTTACTTGATGATAGCTGGATAAATGCCATGCAAGAGGAACTCAATCAATTCAAAAGAAACAATGTACGGAAACTTGTCGAAAAGCCTAGAAATCAATCTATAATTGGAACTAAATGTCTCTTTAGAAACAAGTTAGATGAATCTGGCACAGTAATTAGAAACAAGGCTAGATTAGTTGCACAAGGTTATAAACAAGAAAAAGGTATTGATTATGATGAAACCTTTACTCCTGTTGCTAGACTTGAATCAATTAGAATGTTACTTGCTTTTGCATGTTTTATGAACTTCAAATTGTATCAAATGGATGTGAAAATTGCCTTCTTAAATGGCTATATTGATGAAGAAGTATATGTGACTCAACCTCCGGGATTTGAGGATCCTATTCATCCCAACCATGTGTTTAAGCTTGAAAAAGCATTGTATGGACTCAAGCAAGCACTTAGAGCATGGTATGAGAGATTAAGTGGATTCTTGGTTGAAAAAGGCTTTACAAGAGGTAAACTTGATTCAACATTATTTGTAATGAATAATGGTAAAGATATACTTATTATACAAATATATGCTGATGACATCATTTTTGGTGCCACTAATGAGTCATTTTCTGAGATTTTTTCTAAGTGTATGCATAGTGAATTTGAAATAAGCATAATGAGAAAAATTACATTCTTTATTGGGCTTCAAATCAAACAAACTAAAGAAGGAATTTTCATCAACCAAGGTAAGTATACAAAAGAACTACTCAAAAAGTTTAGATTTGATGGAGCAAAAGAGATTAGAACTCTAATGAGCACCTTCACCAAGCTTGATAAAGATGCAAATGGTAAGTCGGTGGACGAAAAGAGGTATAGAGGTATGATCGGAAGCTTACTTTACCTAACCGTCTCTAGACCTGATATTATGTTTGTTGTATGCTTGTGTGCACATTTTCAATCTTGTCCTAAAGAGTCTCATTTACTTGTTGTTAAAAGGATTTTTAGATATCTTAAAGGAACACATGATCTAGGGCTTTGGTATCTTAAGGGAACAAATTTTGAATTATTAGGTTACTCTGACGCTGACTTTGCTGGCTGTTAAATCGATAGGAAAAGCACTAGTGGACCCTGTCATTTTCTTGGTAATTGCTTAGTTTCATGGTCAAGTAGAAAGCAAAATAGTGTAGCACTTTCAACAGTTGAAGCAGAATATATTGCAGTAGGAAATTGTGTTGCACAAGTTCTTTGGATGAAACAAACTTTGCTTGACTTTAGTGTTATATTTGAGCATGTTCCAGTTATGTGTGACAACACAAGTGCAATTAATCTCACTAAAAATCCAATTCAACATTCTAGGACTAAGCATTTAGAAATAAGGCATCATTTCTTTCGTGATCATGTGCAAAGAGGTGATGTTGTACTTTATTTTGTTGATTCTCTGCATCAACTTGTTGATATTTTTACCAAACCACTACATGAATATCAGTTTTTACACATTAGAAGGGAGTTGGGAATTGCACAATTTTGAAAGACTCTTTTTCCTTGCAAAACTGCCAGTACCAGAACACTTACCCCTGTACTGGTAAACTGGCTAAGTCAATCGATAATATGTTTTAGCTTCTGTTTCTACCGAAACACTGTACCGGAACACTTGGTCCCAGTACCGGTCGACCGGTAGTCGCGATTCTGTGCAATGTATGAAAGGCTCAACCGGTTGTAACTCATTATAACTCTTCATATTTCAAAACTCTTCATCTTCTCTCATTCTTTTCTCTCTAAAACACTCTCTAAAACTCTTTTTCTTCTAAATCTCTCCATCAAATCTATTTCCCACTTCAACTTTCCTTAACCCTAACATCAAACCCTAGTTTTCTCTCTCTATTTCTCTTTCCTCTCCTTCTTCCAAAATTTACTTTCTCATATGGCAAATACAAGGAACAAAGGAAAGGCTCATGCTTCCGATTCCAAGAGCAAAAATGTAGCAAGTTCTTCAAGGGGTTCAAGAAGCTTAAGAAGACAACCTTTACCTGAGCAAAATCCATTCTCACCACCTGCAAATCGAGTTTATTCCACCAAGAAGATATGGCCAAGTAAATGCCTCATCCAAGGTGAACTTCAAAACTTGAACATGATTGAGTTTTGCGCTGCAAATGGTTGGATGGATTTCATGACTACTAAAGAGCCAATTTATCCTCAACTTATTTGTGAATTCTATGAAAGGCTAAATTGGGATAATCTCTATGGTAGAGTTTGGTCAGTTGTTAGAGGAGTTGATATTCAGATTATTGAAGCAGACCTTAGGAACATCTTCAATATTCCCTTGCATGATCATCAGTACCCTATATTTGCATTTAGAAACTTTTCCCAATTTCCTGATAATATTCGTGAAAGGGGCATTTATGGGTTTGTGTTGGAACAAGTACCTCAATATGCTGAGTTTCCTCTCCTAAATAATGTGCATCCAGTTTACAAAGCACTTATCAGAATGTTCAAACATAATGTAGTGCCTAAAGATACTCATGATGGGGAAATTTACAAAACCAAGGCATATTGTTTATACTTGCTTTACTATAGGTATCGAGTTAATCTCCCTGAAACCATTCTTGCATATATGAAGAATGTGGTGCTTAGAAACATATTACTTGGTTATGGGATGGCTTTAACTAGGATTTTTAGAGCTAAAGGTTTTGTACTTGAGGGAATTCCAAAAACCTCCTTTAATCATATGTGGAACTTTGATTTCTAATGCCTTAAGAGGATGGAACTATTCTATTGGAGAGGTAGATGGATGCACTTGCATGAATTCAAAGCTTTGCCTCAAAATACAAGGAACCTTATCCTGCAAAGGATTGTTAATAAGACAACCTTTGATTTTTCACATGAGGATGAAGAAGGACAAGAACATGATCTTGGAAGCAGTGATGATGATGATGATGAAGAAGAAATGGAAGATGTGGGTGGAGAAGAAGAAGAGGAAGTAGAAGAAGATAAGGATACTCGAGAAGAATATAATGAAGAACAAGGGCAATATCATGAGCTTCGATCAAAGAATGTTAATGATAGGATGATGCAAAGACTTTTTAACAAGGTGGACTCCATAAGAGAAAAGGTCGATGTGTTAGCTACTACAGTGGGGAATCAACACGGTACTCTTGATAGCCTTGCAACGATTATCGGGGATCAACGTCAAATAAGGGCTCGCTTGGCTCGAGATGTGAGGATGATGAAGCTGTGAATGGGACTTCCCGATGACGATGATGCTGGTCCTAGTCATTAGCCTCTCTCTCCTTCCCTTATTTTCCAAAAATCCCACTCCTTTAGATTTTTCTTTAAATATTTTCTTGGCAGTTTCATATCTTTTCACTTTTGATGGATTATAATTTTTTCCCTTTTTTGCATAATGTTAATTACTCTCTATGATGGATTATAATTTTTTCCTTTCTTCATTTGTTTTATTTGGTCTAAAATTGCTTAGGATTTCTGTGCTTGCATGCTTGTGTGAGAGCTAAGTCATGACGCTTCCTAGTATTGATGGCTCCTTACTTTTCTACTTCTTCTCTCACTCTCTCTTTTGATGATGCCAAAAGGGGAGAAAGCAGTAGATTGCTTATTACTGTGTTGGCAGTAGATTGCTTATTGCTATGTTAATTATTGCTATTATTACTCTTTGCTCATGCCTTGATTAAAGGGGAGCCCTCCAAGTTGTCAATTTTGCTTATGCCTTGATTAAGGGGGAGCCCTCCAAGTTGACAATTTTGTCATCATCAAAAAGGGGGAGAATGTTGAAACTTATTGGTTTTATTTTATTTTGATGATGCCATAATTGCACTTTGAAAATTACTACCATTAAATATCTTGAAGCTTAAGTTAAGTACAGGCCTTTGAGCAAAGGCAATGATGCATGAAGCATGGAGATTATGAAGATTTCTTGGAGAATTAGTTTTGTTCTTTAGATCTTGTCTAGTTGATCTTAGTACATAAGCAACTATCTATGAAGCTCAAAAACTTAGAGCATTGCATGCATATATCTTGATCTTTCTTCTAAGTGCATGCCTACACTTGCTTTTAAAAGGTTCCTGTAGAAAACTCATACTATAGCATATACTATAACTGAAGCATTTATTGTTATGTTGATTTTTATATATGCTTGTCTATATATATATATGAATATACCTACATGGAACTGCAGTAAAATTGCATATATAAGCTCTATACTTAAGCTATTTTGTTCTATATATGTATCTATAGGCAAACAACTTGCATATACCTATTCCCCATGCAAAATCTGTAAAAAGTCTTGATTATATGCAAGTTTTAGCTTTGCATTTAATGTTTATGCAAGTTGGTTGGTAGTGCATTTATGAGATAAGATATATGCTATATAAGTAGTTGTTTTGAGCTTCAAAATTCTGCAGAGAAACGCTTTTAATGTTGACTTGATATGTAACAACTTTTTGGTAAAAAGTTAAAACAGCTTTTTTAGCTTTTTCTACAACTACCGGCCCACTTAGGTGGTCGACCGGGAATGTCTTCCGAAAAAATAGAGAGCATGAGTGCTCTACCGGAACACTAAGGCGATCGACTAATAAAGTGTTTCGGTAAGACCTTTTAGCCTCTGGAACTACCGGAACACCCAGGGGGTTGACTGATAATGTACTCTGGTAGTCCCTCTGTGTTGTTTTGAAAAAATTGACCGTTAGGAGACTTGTTTTTTTGGCTTATAAATATATCCTATCCCTTCCAACACAAATATAACTTGTTCAAAAACATCTCACACAGCTCTCTTGCATTTAATTTGCTTCATCTATTGCAATCTTGCTTTATTAATTGCAACCTTCATTAATTGCATATCATTGGCATTTAAGAACAAGTTTTCTCTTGAGCTTCATAAATTGCTTATCTACTTAGAGCAACATAGGAAGGTTTAAATGCCTTTGTATTCTTGCTCATAAGAAGTTCATTGTATATCAAATACTTTACTATCATTTTTAGGAGTGAATTTCTTTACTCCTGGGTAGCATAGGTATGAGAACCCATTCTCAAGAGTGAAGGGTTGAAATCCTCAAGTATAGGGTTATACTTGTGGTCCTTGTGGAGAAGCAAGGGTTGTGATCGTTGTTCTATGCTTCTACAACGTACTAAGCAAGAAGTCGATTCACTAGTGGAGTTTCTAAAACCCTAAAGGGAGGCCTTACGTAGTGGACTAAGCCCTCGAGAGTTCAAAACCACTCTAAATCGCTGTGTTTGATTTTCTTGACTCTACTCTCTTTAACTTTCAAATACTTATTTTGATTGTTGCATGAGATTTTGGTTGAGATTATTGTTAAGATTTTTAATTAGTTAATTGTGCTAATAATCCAATTCGCCACACTCTTGGATTCATTTTCTGGGCTACAAGTTTCATTCTCCATGTCCCCAATGTCTCCTAAGAAGTCATACGTCTAAGATTGTTTCCTTTCTCTCTTAAGGACAAGGCTAGGGCTTGGTTGCATTTTTTACCTAATGGTTGCATTACTACATGGGCTGAGCTTCAATGTAAGTTCTTTCAAAAATTTTATCCCATGGCCAAGACGGCGAATCTTAGGATCGCCATTATGACTTTCTCCTAACATGATCTAGAATCCTTTCATGAGGCTTGGGAGAGGTTCAAAGACCTTCTTAGACAATGTCCTTACCATGGGTATGGCAATCATGACCTATTGCAGTATTTCTTTCGAGGCTTAAATGAACAAAATAGGATAATGGTCAATGCCACCCCCAGTGGTGGTCTCTATCTTTTGAGACTGACTGAGGCATGGAAGAAAATAGAGTTGATGGCTGAAAATTCATTTCAAAACTTTGCTATGGAAAGGTCTTTTCGGAAAGGCAATTGGAAAAGTGTTAGTGAGGCTAGAGTCTCTTTAGATTTACTCGCTAAGGTGGAGGCATTGACGAATAAGTTAGATCAATTCATTACATTATCTCTTTCATCTCATGCTCATAAGCCTAGTCCATGCGTTCTTCCTCCACCACTTTAGTTGTTAAGGTTTGTGCATTGTGTTCTAAGTCGTCTCATGAGACTATAGCTTGCCCTTTAGCATCCCAATTTCCCAAATTCATGAAAGACCAAGTGTGTGCTACTCAAGGTTATTCTCGTGAGTACAACCCATACTCAAACACATACAATCCAGGTTGGAGGGACAACCCAAAATTTTCTTGAAGACAAGGTCAGTATGAGTCTAGTTCACATCCCCGGGCTCTACTCTAGTAGCGACCCTGTCTTGTTAATCCTCCAGGGTTTTACCATGTCAATCAATCTAGGCTTCCTAGTGTTCCTTAGCCACAAGCACTCCCTGCTCCTTCTAGTAGTTAGCCTACTAATGATGATAGGATTGGGAAGATGTTTTAGTTAATGCAACAGGAGTTAGTTAGTTGTAGGCGACAGATAGAGAGTTATCAGGCTAGGGTAGATACCCAGTTAGGACAATTTGCGGCGCAGATGAGTACTAGAAACCCCAGGAAATTGCCTTCTCAACCAGAGGTAAACCTTAGAGTCCAGTCCTATTTCTCCACCAATACCATTTATTCCCCTCAGGTCCAGGCTAAGGTCGTCACCACTTTTAGGAGCAGCAGAATAGTGGATAATAATGTAGGAGTTGACTTTGTAGTGCCTGCACCTACTGGTCTTTTCAAGTCTGGAGAGCCACATAGTAGCCTCACTGAGCGAGATTCTGGAGAAGGTCTTGTTGAGAGAGAGTTGAGCCTATTAGAGACCATGGAGAGTAATGTATTGGTTTTGTGTGTGATTTTACATTGTATTTTTATATTTATTTTGAGGTGTTTTGTGCTCTATAAGGGGTATTAATGTAGCATTTATATTATACTTGAGCATATTAAGCTTTAGGTGTCTATAGTTGAGCTTAAAGCATTAATGCTACACTAAAGTACACTTATCTTGTGTTTCAGGTGAGTTTGAGAAATGTCTTGCGCTGAAAAATGATAGAGATGGATTGTGCAAGAATTGAAGAAGATCTTAAGGATGAAAAGTGGAAGAAAAGTTAGATTGGAGGCTTTCAGACAAAGGCCAAAGCAACCGGAAGCAAAATGGAGCTAAACGAAGCCAAAAGAGAGCAAATAGGCATTACAGGAACACTGGCTTCAGAGTACCGGTGCACTGGCTCACTATTTTGCCAGAAATAGAAAGCAAGCTTCTATTGTCAAAATAGAGGCCCCTTGGTACCGGCGCTCCAGTTAAGTGTTTTGGTAGTCGCAAAAATTGGCTATATAAGCCTACTTTTGGCCATTTATGTATCAACAATTTATATTCTTTCACACCTATTTCCCAAAACCCTAATCCTCTCATGTCCCACCTCTCACACACTCTTTCATACACAAAAGAACTCTGGAATCAGGCATCTTAGGAGGATGAAACACAAGGATTTGGGCATTAGCTCTTGGATTGTAAAGATATGGCTTTGGATAAAAGTATAGCTTCTTTGTCTCTCTTTTATCCTAAGTTAATGTATATATGTTAGAACTATGTAGGGTGATTTACTCTTATATTATCGATTGATTATTACATTATTGTTATGGGTACATGATGGATCTATGTATATATGCTTTGTGCTTAGGGTTTCTATGGAAAATTTACATACATGTCTATGTGTTTGTAGAAATGCCTCAATTATGTAGCTTATATATGTTGTAGTCTATTATGCTATTAATCATCTCTAAATCATTATGCTAGCATATCTATTTGTTTGTATGGTGATTACATGAAGTGGGTATGCTTATATACATATCTATGTGTGTGTTTGCATACTTAATAGCATAAATAGCTTCTATTGCATACATGTCGGGTGCCATTGCTTAAATTGGTGTAATCTAAGTATGTCTATGTGCTTAGTAGTAGAATACCCAAAATATTCTCGAACACCATGCCCTAGATGTGGTTGCTTTGCGCTAACATGTTTGTACTCGCTATTGTGATGATGATCGATGGTGCATAATGGCTAGCCTAGGTGGAGTTGGCCTTAGCTTTAAATCCAGCTAATAGGTTTCAAGGTAGGTTAGTCGACCTTAGATGGACTAAGTCTTGGCTTTAAATCCAGCCAACAGTTTAGACGCTAGGGTTAGGTCGATCTAAGTTACCTAGAATCCTAACTAGCTGGCCTTGTGGCCCTAAGTCATAAAGACCACGCTGTAGCTCTAGGTAGACGTGCCTAGGGACGGCCCTGCACTGAGACTTAGGGTGTAATTAGGAGGTTAATTAGGAATCTAGATGAGAGCAACCTATTTTAATCCATCAAGTGACCTTAACAAGAAGTAGTAATCACCCATTTGCAAGATGTAATCACCCTATTCCCCCATTTTCAAGTGTTAAAATCCCCTTTGATTGCTTGATTCCCCCGTCACACACACACATCCCCTTTTATTTCCTTGTTCCCAGTTTAGGTTTATCTTTTCCAAGCTCCCTTCAATCACAAAAAAAAAAGACCAAAAAGATTGTAATTAGGATCCCAACACGTATCTCTTTAAGAACGCTTAGCTTAGAACACCCCTCATATTAGGCCTCCCTGTGGATTCGACCCCGTACTTGCACACACTATGCTACACGCGACCCGTGTACTTGCGGGCTATTTAGGCTTATGCTGTAAGATAGTGATCAAGTTCTTGGCGCTGTTGCTGGGGAGGCAATGGTTGTTTGATTTCTTTGTTTTTGTGTGTCTTAGCTCATTATGTGTTGTTTTATCTTTTCTTTTCATGTTTTCTTTATTTTGATTAATTCATTAAAAAATTCAAGAAAAAAGTTTTTGTTGAGCATTGTAAAGAGGTTTACTTTTGTCAATTACTAATGAATAAACCTAATGCATTATGGTGGGCACTTGTATCCACTTCCTTACCACCCGTACATGTTCCCATTGCTTGTTGCATTTGTGAAATTTTTGTGCATCTAACTATTTTCTATCCCCATGAAAATTCCCCATCTAAGGCAAGTGCTAACTATGACCCCCATAGTCATGCATCATCTTATGTATCTTCATTTAGAAATCATGACTATAAGGATGCATATTCTTGTTATTGCAATCTATGTGGAAGCCGTGCTCATGATTCCAATACTTGCCCTACTTTTCACCCTTATCGCCAATTGTTTGCTGTGCCTTATACCCCTAGCAATCATATACCTATGCATGCATCTTCATCCTATTATCATGATTCTAGAGAGCAATATCATACATCTTCATATTAGGGTCAAGATGACTCTTCATGGTCTCTACCTTATTGCTTTGAAAATCTACCTCTTACACTGTCATTTCCCACCCACCCTTCCTCTGAGTTTTATGATAACGGTGTTGTTCGTGTTCCTTACCAAATTCTCTCCCATCCCAAATCAGAATAACTTTTTTCTTTTAGGTCTCTTTCACGTAGTCAAAAGCTTGACTATATCATATACCTCTACTAATCTAATAAAGAGTACCTAGATCGTATAAGGCAACAAGTTGATAATGAAGATAAGTGCTTGAGGAGAATGGTTAAGAATGAACAACCCGTGGTTAGAAGTCTTCAGATACCTTTAGAATGGGTTGAAGAGATAGGAAAGAGACCTAGATATGAGAGAAATAGGGGTAGAAATGACGATGTGTCAAAGAAAAATTTGGAGAGAGAGGTCGATGGATAGCTACCATCTTGTAGTGAGGTCGAGAACGAGCTTGATAATAGTTTGGTTCTTAATGACTCTTATGGTTATGTTTTAGAGAAAATAGTACCCTATGCTCCTAAGCTTTCAACATCCTCCATTGAGTCACGTGAGTCTTCTTTTTCTTCTTCCTCCACACATTCCACACACTTAGAGGTTGAATTTCATGATCATAGTCCTCATTTGCATTTTGAGTATACATTTAGGGAATCTAGGGTACATATCTCCCTCGAGCATTCATGCATACATGACTCAAAATCCTTTGAGTCCCCGTTGTCCCTTTCATATATGAATGCCCCTTATGAAAAGAAAGATCGTGAGATGACACCAAATAGTGATGAATGTATTGTTGAATTTAAAGTGACTTTAGCTACTGAAGCTTTAGAGTCACCCTTTAGGGAAAACAAGACATCAATTTCAGAGGTTTTAGATGATAAGTCTTTTAGAGTTAAGAATCATGATGTTGAAGAGAATAGAAACTCTAAGAAGACATATAAAATAGAAATTAGTGCACTTAGAAGAATGATCTATGGGTCTTTCTGGATGTTTGATGAATCATTATTGGAGAAAGAACCCATTAGGATCAAATCCACCCTTTATATGGAGTTAGAACGACTTAGGCTTAATGATGATGTATTTTATAGAGAACAAGAGTGTAGTACTTCATCGTCCCTCATCCTTGCCTTTCTTTCTCCGAGAGTCGTTCCCACTCCCCTTTCCCATTCCGATGAGTTTCCCTCTTTGGAGCTCACGTTTATGCCTTCTAGTTTAGAACATTTTCATCGGGGACTAGATAGCACTTCTCTCATGTTGTATACATTAGACCTATCTTTAACCCATGGAGAAGGTGTGTTCTTAGCTCTTGATTATGAAAAGAAGACCATGGGGTGGTTAATTAGAGAGCAAGCGGGGCATGATCTTTCATGTTTATGCATGACACTTCCACACTTGCGCACACATTCTCATTTGATGTTTTGAGGTGGGATGTTGACAAGGGGTGCATTGTGCATTCATTATCCCATCATATAATGTATGACCCTTTTCCTTCTAATGCTTATGCTTGGTTGAATATCCGACAATTTGTGTCTCTCAATTTTAAACATGTATTGCTCTAACACTAGCACCCAGCTAGAGGCGTTAAATCCAACTCTACTAGGAGGCACCCTAGACATGTGCATACTTTTCTTGTTTTCCTTGTCTTTTACTTGTTTTCATTTTTCTTGTTTTTACTTATTATACTTGCCTTCTTGTTTACTTTCCTTGATTTCCATTTTTCTTTTTGTTTCTTTACTTTTTCACCTTCCCAAGTGTTGATCCTCAACTCTATTGTTTTCGATTTTCTATACACCTTGTTTATTCATTTGATGATGCAAATGCAAGCTTGCATGGCAATGCTACTAATCGTGCTCTATGAGTGTTTTTAGTTTTTGAAAAACAGGGTTAGTAGATAAATGATAAATCATTGGCATTAGAGAGATTCAAAAAAAAAATAGAAGGTTGTATCTATCCTTTCTCCACTTGTCCCTTTTTATCTACCCCATCCTCACCATACTTACTTTCTTTGTATTGCCTATTTGCTTGTTGAGTAGTATTGTTCTATTTGCTTAAGGAAAGCAAAGTTCAGGTTTGGGGGTGTGGGAGTTTAGTTTTATTGTTATATGCCTTGACTAGGGTAGATGTGTATTATGTGCTTTAAAATGATGAATTTTCTTTTTTGATTTGATGCATTTAGAGTTGCTTATTTTTTGGTTGATCGCTGTGTTGGTTATTATGGTTGACTCAATGGATTAGTGAATATGAGTAGCATCATGGGTAAGTGAATGGAGTGGATAGAGAACCCAGTCTTGGAGGAGATGCCCTTGAAAGTTGTAAGGAGTTAGGACCTTTAAGAATGATCCTTGTAGTCACCCCATAGCTTGGTAGAAAAGAGTGAAGAAAAAAAAGGGTTGTTGATGTGAGTGCCTCTCCCTTGATTAGTCCTTTTTCTTGTGCCTAACCCTTTCTTTCTCTTTTCTTTTTGTGTGAATACAATTTAAAGTCTAAAAAATCCAAAAAATTGAAGAAGGCAAAAAGGTGCAAAAATATCAAAAAGATGAAAAACAATTGGAAAAGAGAAAAAGCTAAAGGCTCCAAAAAGTTTTGTGAACAAGTGCATAAATGACACAATGTTAACTTACCACAAGCTATCTTTTATGTAGATATGTGAATAAGGTTTGTTATAAGCCATTGTGTATGTATATTCTCTCTCTTCTTGTCTTAAGGCTTTGTGCATATTGGGGAGGCCATGTTAGTTAAGGGGGCACGAAATCTCAACATCCCATTAGAATCCTAAGATTGTGAAGGTTTGGCTACTTAGAAACTTCCCACGAGGTTCAAGGCCCTATATAAGTAGAGGGAGGATCTGAAGAGACTTGAGGATCTCTCTATAATAGGAATGCCCCTTCATACTTCTTAGACTAACCTTGATAACGAGTCAATTCCTTAGGCAACCCTTTGTATTGACTTTAGAGATAAACTTAGATTTGGGCTTGCTTAGGAACAAGTAAGGAGAAGGTTTGGGGGTGTTGATGTGTTGGTTTTGTGTGTGATTTTGCATTGTATTTCTATATCTATTTTGAGGTGTTTTGTGCTCTGTAAGATGTATTAGTATAGCATTTATATCATACTTGAGCATATTAAGCTTTAGGTGTCTTTAGTTGAGCTTAAAGCATAAATGCTGCATTAAAGTACACTTATCTTGTGTTTTAAGTAAGTTTGAGGAATGTCTTGAGCTGAACAAAGATGGAGATGGCTTGGGCAAGAATTGAAGAAGATCTTAAGGATGAAAACTGGAAGAAAAGTAAGATTGGAGGCTTCCGGACAAAGGTCAAAGCAACTGAAAACAAAACGGAGCTAAAACGAAGCCAAAAGAGAGCAAATAGGCACTACCGCAACACTGGCTTCAGAGTACCAGTGCACCGGCTCACTATTTCTCCAAAAATAGAAAGCAAGCTTCTACTATCGGAATAGAGGCCCCTTGCTACCGATGCTCCGGTTAAGTGTTTCTGTAGTCGCAAAAGTTGGCTATATAAGCCCTCTTTTGGCCATTTTATGTAACAACAGGTCATATTCTTTCACACCCATCTCCCAAAACCCTAATCCTCTCATCTCTCGCCTCTTGCACACTCTTCCATACACAAAAAGCACTTTGGAATCAAGCATCTGAGGAGGATCAAACACAAGGATTGTAAAGATATGGCTTTGGATAAAAAGGGTAGCTTTTTTATCTTTCTTTTATCCTAAGTTAATGTATATATGTTAGAACTATGTAGGGTGATTTACTCTTATATTATGGATTGATTATTACATTATTATTATGGGTACTTGATGGATCTATGTATATATGCTTTGTGCTTAGGTTTTCCATAGCAAATTTACATACATGTGTATGTGTTTGTAGAAATGCCTCAATGATTTAGCTTATATATATTGAAGTCTATTATGCTATTAACCATCTCTAAATCATTATGCTAGCATGTCTATGTGTTTGTATGTTGATTACATGAAGTCGGTATGCTTATATACATGTCTATGTGTGTGTTTACATACTGAATAGTATAAATAGCTTCTATTGCATACATGTCAGGTGCCATTGCTTAAATTGGTGTAATCTAAGTATGTCTATGTGCTTAGTAGTAGAATACCTAGAATATTCTCAAACACCATGCCCTAGATGTGTTTGCTTTGCACTCACACGTTAATACCCGCTATTGTGATAATGATCGATGGTGCATAAGTAATGGCTAGCCTAGGTCGAGTTTCCCTTAGCTTTAAATCTAGCTAATGGGTTTCAGGGTAGGTTAGTCGACCTTAGACGAACTAGGTTTGGGCTATAAATCCAACCAATGGTTCAGACACCAAGGTTAGATTGATCTAGGTCACTTAAAATCCTAACTAGCTAGCCTTATGGCCCTAAGTCATAAAGACCACACTGTAACGCTAGATAGATGATCGCTCTTCGTGAGCACAAGCCTAAATAGCCTACAAGTGCACGGGATGTGTGTAGTACAGTATATCCGAGTGCGGGGTTGAATCCACGGGGAGGCCTTACGTGTATGGTGTCCTAAGCTAAGTGCATCCTAAGAGCTACGTGTTGGGACCTAAACTACACTCTTTTTTTTTTGGGATTTTTGGTTCAAAGAGAGCTCTAAAAAAGTAAAGCTAAACTAAGGACAAGGAAATAAAAAGGTGGTGTGTGTGATGGGGGAATCAAGCAATCTAAGGGAGTCAAACGTTGGAAATGGGGGATTAGGGTGATTATGTCTTGCCTGCGCGTGATAGCTACATCTTTCTAGGGTGACTCGATGGATTACACTAGGAGCTCTAATCTAGACCTATAGTTAGTCTCATAATTGGTATCCTAAGCCTTAGTACGAGTCCGTCCCTAGGTGGTGATGCTTAGTAGTATGAAGTGGTCTTTATGACTTAGGAATTAGGGCTACCTAATAAAGTTCTAGGTGAGTGTAGATTGATTTAACCCTAGCACTTGGTTTTCTAACTAGTTCCCCAATCTGGCCTTAGGACTCGGTGCAAGTCCGTCCCTAAGCTTCGGCCCACTTAGAGCTACGGTGTGGTCCTTATGAACCTAGGGTGTTAGGGTAGACTAACTAGACTTCCTAAGTGAACTAAGGTCAACTAAACCTATCCAGACTCCTATTGGCTGGATTTAAAGCCAAAGGGGACTCAACCTAGGCTAGTTACTAGTTGTACACCATCGATCGCATCACAATTAGAAAAAATTGACATTAAAGTGCATGGCAAACACATCTAGGGCATGGCATTTGAGAATACACTGGTATATTCTACTACTAAACACATAGACATGTTTAGATTACACTAATTTAAGCAATGGCACCCGACATGCATGCAATAGAAGCTATTTATGCTATTAAGTATGTTAACACACACATAGACATGTATATAGTCATACTCATTTCATGTAATCACCACAAAAACACATAGACATGCTAGCATAATGATTTAGAAATGGTTAATAGCAAAATAGACTTTAATATACATATGTTACATCATTGAGGTATTTCTATAAACACATAGACAGGAATGTAAATTTGCCAATCAAAACTCTAAGCATAAAGTATATATACATAAATCCATCAAGTTCCCATTAATAAAAAGTAGTAATCAATCCATAAATACAAGAATAATCACCTTACATAGCTCTAACCATACCTATTTAGATTTGGGACAAAAGAGAGATACCCTTCTATCCAAATCCATGCTTTACAATCCATGAGCTATGCCCAAATCCTTGTGTTTGATCCTCTTAAATACTTGATTTGAAAGTGCTTTTGTGTATGGAAGAGTGTGTGAAAGGTGGGAGATGAGAGGATTAGGGTTTTAGGATATGGGTGTGAAAGAATACAACTTAAATTAATCTTTAAAATGGCCAAAAGCAGCTTATATAGCTAATTTCTGTGATTATCGGAACACTCTAGCCAAGCACCGGTACCAAAGGCCCTCTATTCTTGTAGTAGAAACTTGCTTTTTGTTTTTGGTGGAATAGTGAGCTGATACACTGGTACTTTGAAGCCAGTGTTCTGGTAGTGTCTCTTTGCTCTTTTTCGGCATCGTTTTAGCTCCGTTTTGTTTCTAGTTTCTTTGGTCTTTGTCCGGAAGCTTCCCAACATGATTTTCTTCCACGTTTCATCTTCAAAATCTTTGTCAATACTTGCCCAAGCCATCTCTATCTTTGTTCAGCTCAAGATATTCCTCAAACTCACTTAAAACACAAGATAAGTGTACTATAGTGTAGCATTTATGCTTTAACCTCAACTACAAACACCCAAAGCTTAATATGCTCAAGTATAATATAAATGCTATACTAATACACCTTATAGAGCACAAAACACCTCAAAGTAGATGTAGAAATACAGTGCAAAATTACACACAAAACCAACACATCAACACCTCCCAAACTTTCTCCTTGCTTGTCCCCAAGCAAGCCCAAATCTAAGTTTATCTCTAAATTCGATACAAAGGGTTGCCTAAGGAATTGACTCGCTATCACGGTTAGCCTAAGAAGCATGAAGGGGGCATTTCTATTATGGAGAGATCCTCAAGTCTCTTTGGGCCCTCCTTCTACTCATAAAGGGCCTCGAACCTCGTAGGAAGTTTTTGAGTAGCCAAACTACCACAAGCCTAGGATTCTAATGCACGCAATCGGGATGTTGATATTTCATGCCCCCTCAACTAAAATGCCTCTCCAACATGCACAAAGCCTCAAAGACAAGAAGAGAGAGAATATACATACACAAAGGCTTATAAAAAGCCTTATTCATATATCTACATAAAGGATAGCATGTGCTAAGTTGACATTGTGTCACTTACGCATTTATTCACAAAACTTTTTGATGCCTTTGGCTTTTTCTCTTTTTCACTTTTTTTTATGATATTCTTGCACCTTTTTGCCTTTCTCATTCATTCATTTTTTTTATTTTCATGCTTTGCATTGCTTTTACACAAAAAGAAAAGAAAAGAAAAGAAAAAGAAAAAGAAAAAGAAAGGTTTTGGCACATGAAAAAGAACCAGTCAAGAAAGAGGCACTCATATCAACAACCTTTTTCGACACTTTTTCCTACCAAGCTATGGGGTGGCTACAAAGGGCATTCTTAAAGGTCCTCACTCCCCACAACTTTCAAGGGCATCCCCTCTAAAACTTGGTTTTCAATCCACTCCATTCATTTCCCGCAATGCAAATTATATTCACCAATCAATTAAATCAATCGCAAAAGTCACCACAATGATCAACCAAGAAATAAACAACTCTATATGCATCAAAATTGAAAAATTTTCACCATTTTAAAGCACACAATGCACATCAACCCTATACAAAGCATAAAACAATAAAAGCAAACTCCCACACCCCTAAACTTAAACTTTGCTTGTCCTCAAGCAAATAAAACAATACTACTTAACAAGCAAATAGGCAACACAAAACAAGTAAGGGTGGTGGGGACAGGGTAGATAAGAGGGAACAAGTGGAGAAAGGATAGATACAACCTTCCTTTGAAGCTCTTCGATGCCAATGATCAATAATTTGTCTACTAACCCTGTTTCTCAACAAATGACAAACACTCAAAGTACACGATTAGTAGCATATGCCATACAAGCTTGCATTGGCATCATCAAATGATAAACAAGGTGTATGAAGAATGGGAAATAACAGAAGTAAGGATTAACACTTGGAAGGGTGAAAAAGAAAGCAAACAAAAAGAAAAATTGAAATCAAGGAAAGTAAACAAGAAAGCAAGTATAATAAGTAGAAAAATGAAAGCAATTAAAAGACAAGGAAAATAAGAAAAGTATACACATGTCTAGGGTGCCTCCTAGTAGCGCTGGATTTAACGCCTCCAGTCGGGCGCTAGTATTAGAGTAATACATGTTTAAAATTGCGAGGCATAAATTGCTGGATATTCAACCAAGCACAAACAATAGAAAGAAAAGGGTCATGCATTATATGATGGGGTAATGAATGCACAATGCACCCCTTTTCAAGATCTCACCCCGAAACATCAAATAAGAATGTGTGCGCAAGTGCGGAAGGTGTTATGCATAAACGTGAAAGATCATGCCCCGCTTTCTCTCTAACTAACCACCCTGTGGCCTTCTTTTCATAATCAAGAGCTAGGAAGACACCCTTCCCATGGGTCAAAGATAGGTCTAATGCATGCAACATGGGAAATATGCTTTCTAACTCTAGATGAAAATGTTCTATGCATGAAGGCACGAATGTGAGCTCCAAAGAGGGAGACTCAGTGAAATGGGAAAAGGGGGTTGGAACGACTCTTGGAGAAGGAAGGGCAAGGGTAAGGGATGATGAAGTACTACACTTTTCCTCTCCACAAGATATAACATGTTCAAGCCTAGGTCACTCTAACTCCTCGTGAGGGGTGGAATCGATCCTTATGTGCTCTATTTCCATCAATGAATCATCAAACATCCAAAGAGACCCATAGATCATTCTTCCATGCACACCAATTTCTTTTTATGTGTCTTCTTAGAGTTGCTATTCTCTCCAACATCATGATTCTTAACTGCAAAAGACTTATCATCTAAAACCTCCAAAATTGATGTCTTATTTTCCCCAATGGATGACTTTAAACCTTCACTAGCTAAAGTTTCTTTAAATTCAATAATATATTCATCACTAGTGGGTATCATCTCATCATCATGCTTTTTAGACATACATAGAGGGGACAATGGGGACTCAAAGGATTTCGGGCCATAGAAATGTGAATGCTCAAGGGAGATGTGTACCCTAGACTCCCTAAATATACACTCAAAATGCCAATGAGTGTTGTGATCATGAGACTCAACCTCCAAGTGTATGGAATGTGTGGAATGAGGAGAAAGAAAAGGCTCACGTGACTCAATGGAAGGTGTTGAAAGCTTAGGGGGAAAGGGTACTATGTCCTTTAAAACATATCCACAAAAATCATCAAGAGCCAACTCATCCTCATCCTCACTACATGATGTTAGCTCTCCATTGACCTCTTTTTCTATATTCCTCTCTAAAGCACCATCATTTTCACCCCTATTTCTCTCATCTCTAGGTTCTTCTTCTATCTCCTCAACCGAATCTAAAGGTATCTCAAGATTTCCAACCACGGGTTGTTCACTCTCAATCTCTCTTTTCAAGCACTCACCTAGATAGTCAACTTGTTGCATCATGCTATCTACCCTCTCTCGATCACATTGGAGGAGTGATTGTAGATAAGTAATCTTTTCATCATAACTTCAATATGACCCAAAAGACAAAGGCTCAACCGAGTAGAAAGGGTAGTCATGTTGAAAATCAATTTGCACATAACCATCAAAAAACTCGGGAGAGGAATGGGTGGAAAAAGAAGATGTTAGAGGTGGACAATTGAAACTAGAAGGTGAATGGAATAAAGAGTCATCTGGACTCCATGGTGAAAATACATGATGTTGCTCCCTAGAATCATGATAACTAGATGTAGATGCATACATGGGCGTATGATTGCTAGGGGCATAGGGCATTGCATGCAATCGGAGATAAAGGTGGAAGGTGGGACAAGCATTAGGAAAATAAGCACGGCTTCCACAATGATTGCAATAACAAGAATATGCATCCGTATAGTTATGATTACTAAATGAAGATGTATGAGATGATACATGACTATGGGGGTCATAAGTAGCACTAGCCCTAGATGGGGAATTCTCGTAGGGACAGAAAATGGTAGGATGCATAAAACTTCCACACAAGCAACATACATACGGGGCACGTTCGGGTTGTGGGAAAGATGATACAAGTGACCACCAAGATGCATTAGGATCATTCATGATTAATTGACACTAGTAAACCTCTCTACAATGCTCAACAATTTTTTTTTGAATTTTTCTTTTATTAATTAAAATAAAGAAAACATGTAAAGAATAGACAAATCAACACGTAACAAGCTAAGACACAGAAAAACTAAGAAACCAAACAATTGTTGCCTTCCCGTCAACAGCCCCAAGAACTTGATCTCTATTAGTGAGCACACGCCTAAATATCCCGCAAGCGCATGGGATGTGTGTAGTACAGTGTGTGTGAGTGAGGGGTCAAATCCACGGGGAGGCCTAACGTGTATGATGTCCTAAGCTAAGTGCGTCCTAAGAGCTACGTGTTGAGACCTAAACTACACTCTTCTTTTTGGGGATTTTTGGTTTAAAGTAAGCTTGGAAAAGTAAAGCTAACTAAGGACAAGGAAATAAAAAACTGGTGTGTGTGATGGGAGAATCAAGCAATCTAAGGGAGTCAAACATCGAAAATGGGAGACTAGGGCGATTATGTCTAGCCTATGGGTGATTACTATGTCTTTCTATGGTTACTCGATGGATTATACTAAGTGCTCTAATCTAGACCTATAATTAGCCTCCTAAATGGTATCCATAGCCTCAGTGCTGGTCCGTCCCTAGATGGTGATGCCTAGCAGTACGGCGTGGTTTTTATGACTTAGGAATTAGGGCTAGCCAATAAGGTTTTAGGTGAGTGTAGATTGATCTAACCCTAGCACTTAGTCCTCTAATTAGTTCCACAATTTGGCCCTAGGACTCGGTGCGAGTCTGTCCTTAAGCTTCGCCCCACTTAGAGCTACGGCGTGGTCCTTATGAACCTAGGGTGTCCAGGTCGACTAACTAGACTTCCTAAGTGAACTTAGGTCAACTAAACCTATGCGGACTCCTATTGGCTAGATTTAAAGCCAAAGGGGACTCAAGCTAGGCTAGTTACTAGTTGTGCACCATCGATCGCATCACAATTAGCAAAAATTGACATTAAAGTGCAATTACACCAATTTAAGCAATAGCACCCGACATCCATGCAATAAAAGCTATTCATGCTTTTAAGTATGCTAACACATACATAGACATGTATATAGTCATACCCATTTCATGTCATAACCACAGAAACACATAGATATGCTAGCATAATGATTTAGAAATGGTTAATAGCAAAATAGACTTCAATATACATATGCTACATCCTTGAGGCATGTCTACAAACACAGTGAGATGAATGTAAATTTGCCAATCAAAACTCTAAGCATAAAGCATATATACATAAATTCATCAAGTTCCCATTAATAAAAAGTAGTAATCAATCCATAAATACTAGAATAATCACCCTACATAGCTCTAATCATACATATTTAGATTTGGGACAAAAGAGAGATACCCTTCTATCTAAATCCATGCTTTACAATCCATGAGCTATGCCCAAATTCTTGTGTTTGATCCTCTTAAATACTTGATTCCAAAGTGCGTTTTTGTATCGAACAGTGTGTTAGAGATGGGAGATGAGAGGATTAGGGTTTTGGGAGATGGATGTGAAAGAATACAACTTAAATTATTCTTTAAAATGCCAAAAGCAGGATTATATAGCTAATTTATGCAACTACAGCACTCTACTGGAGCACCAGTACCAAAGGCCCTCTATTCCGATAGTAGAAACTTGCTTTCTGTTTTTGGCGGAATAGTGAGCCGGTACACCGGTACTTTGAAGCCAGTGTTCCGGTAGTGTCTCTTTACTCTCTTTTGGATTCGTTTTAGCTCCGTTTTGTTTTTGGTTGCTTTGGTCTTTGTCTGGAAGCTTCCCAACATGATTTTCTTCCACGTTTCATCTTTCAAATCTTCTTCAATACTTTCCCAAGCCATCTCTATCTTTGTTCAGCTCAAGACATTCCTTAAACTCACCTAAAATACAAGATAAATGTACTATAGTGTAGCATTTATGCTTTAAGCTCAACTATAAACACCAAAAGCTTAATATGCTCAAGTATAATATAAATGCTATACTAATATGCCTTATAGAGCACAAAACACCTCAAAATAGATATAGAAATATAGTGCAAAATCACACACGAAACCAACACATCATTAAACTTGCCTAGGGACGGACCTCTACTGAGGCTTAGGGTGTAATTAAAAGGTTAATTAGGAATCTAGATGAGAGCAACCTATTTTAATCCATTAAGTGACCCTAACAAGAAGTAATAATCACCCATTTGCTAGACTTAATCACCCTATTCCCCCATTTCCACACGTTAGAATCCCTTTTGATTGCTTGATTCCCCCATCACATGCACACCCTTTTATTTCCTTGTTCCTAATTTAGGTTTATCTTTTCCGAGCTCCCATCAATCATAAGAAAAACCAAAAAGACTATAGTTAGGATCCCAACATAGAGCTCTTTAAGACACGCTTAGCTTAGATCACCACTCACATTAGGCCTCCTCGTGGATTCGACCCTACATTCGCATATACTGTACTACCTGCGGCCCGTGTGCTTGCGGGCTATTTAGGCTTGTGCTGCGAGATAGTGACTAGAGAGAGTAGTATTTCCCATCCTCATCGGGAGGAAAAGGAGCCTATTGATGATTCCTATGTGTCTAGAGGTGTTTCACCTAGAGTTCCCTTCCCATCCATTTTAGAAAGGCCTACACTGAGCGAGGATTCTCAGTTTTTCAAGATTTTAGAGCATCTTAAGGACCTTAAGGTTAATCTTCCTTTCATAGATGTTATCCTTTCCATTCCCTCCTATTCTAAGTTCTTCAAAGATCTTTGTGGAAGGAAGGATAGGTCATCAAACATTCCTAAGAAGGTGAGGTTTACAGAGAAAGTGAGTAGTATTTGCACTTTGGGCCTCCCGCCTAAGATTAGTGACCCCAGAGCCTTCACTATTTCTTGTAGAATTAGAAAGACCCAGATTGATCATGCCTTGTTAGATTTAGGGTCTAGTGTGAATCTCATTCCCTACTCTGTCTATCAGTAGCTAGGTCTAGGTTAGTTGTCCCCTATACATGTTACTCTTCAGCTAGCTGATAGGTGTGAGCGTAGACCTAGGGGTGTGATAAATGATGTTATGGTCTAGATAGGTGAGTTCATCTACCCTATTGACTTCACAATGTTGACATAAATTTGGGACATGACTCTGGACATTATACGCCCATTCTTTTAGGTGGCCCCTTCCTTCCTACTACACATGCTATTATTCATTATAGGTCGGGGCTGTTAGAGATGAAATTTGGGAATTTGAGGTCTACTATGAAGGTTGCTGAGGCGGTGAATAGGGCTAGTATAAGAGGAGACGATGGAGAAGAGTGCTTTAGAGTAGATGTGATTGATTCTTGTGTTGGGGACTTTGTAGAGAAAACTATGACCGATAGAGAATATTTGAGAAAATTTGAGGAATTGATGTCTAACTTTGATTTAGAGACCTTATAGAGGAAATATATAGCTTCTACTTCCTTATTTGAGAGTTCCTTGATTGGTAAGTCACTTGAGGTTAATCCTTCTAGTCTTGATTCTAGTGATGTTCCCATTGATGATGTTGAGGTTGAGATCCCCTTGGTTGAGCCTAGTCCTTCTTTAGAGCTCAAACACCTTCCCGATCATTTGAAGTATTTTTTCCTTGGCCCTAATGAGACCCTTCTAATTATCATAGCTTTCAATCTTTCTAGTGAGCATGAGGAGTATCTCTTTAAGGCTTTTAGAAACCATAGAAAGGCTATAGGGTGGAAAATTGATGATTTGAGAGGAATTGACCCTTCGGTTTGCATGCATCGTATTCACCTTGAGTATGGAGCCATTTCTTCTAAGGAGATGCAAAGGAGGCTAAACCCACACATGAGTGAAGTAGTTAAAAAAGAGATCGTTAAGCTTTTAGATACAAGCATTATTTATCTGATCTCTGATAATGAGTGAGCTAGCCCGATTCAAGTCATCCTTAAGAAGTCCGGGATCATAGTTGTAAAGAATGAGAGAGGAGAGCTTATCCCTATGTGTTATCTCACGGGTTGGAGATTTTGTATTGATTATAGGAAGCTTAACTCCAAAATTAGAAAGGATCATTTCCCATTGCCTTTTCTAGATTAGATCTTAGTTAGAGTAGCTGGGCATAGCTACTATTGCTTTTTAGATGGCTGATCGTGTACTCGGTGGTATGTGAAAATGAAACACAAATACAACCAAGTTTTACACCCGCAAGTGTACGGATTGTGTCTAGTGTAGTGCGTGCGTACGGGTATCGTCTACACAGGGAGGCTACTTTAGTTTGATCTTTACGTGCTCGGTGCCTAAAACTAGCTACGCGCGTGTGTGTGCTTTCTTTAGGATCAAAGGGAGCTCGAGGAAAGGAAAATAAACCTAAGCTAACTTGCTCTAATGGAGGAACCTAGGGTGCCAAGCTAAGGAAATAAAGCTCTACAAGGTTGAAAAGGGATCCCGGGCGATTGCATTGCAACAAGACTCGGGCTACTATAACGATTCGATCTATCTATTGCTCAGTTGCTCTTAAGAGTTCTTAACTAATTAACCTCGAGTTTAATTAACTAAGTTCTCTTTGGTGTTGATCAATGTCCTACTCGAGAGACTAACCTATTAGTATTGTTTCAGACTAGAGATTAGGCTCCTTGAGCATTAACTAGTGCTAACGGGTACCCTTTTAGTATTGTTTCAAACTAGAGGTATACTCCTATCACACGAGTCATTAATTAAGCATATTAATCAACACACTTAGTTGCAAATAGGATTCATGCCATTAGCATGGATTGAGGCTAAGGTGACACCACTATCGATAGCGTTTAAGCACAAAATAACACATGCAACTTGACTTAGGCATTTTAACAAACACATAGACATGTTTGATTATCAACACATAGACATATTGATTCATGCCATTAATCAATGTAAAGAAGCATGTATTAAGAGCCAAAGATATTCACAAATCAATATTCATAACCCAAATCTAATGTACAATAACAATCACCCAATCAAACAGCATAATTACAAGAATTAGAAAAAGAACAAGAAGAACTCTCCTAAATCTTGCTTCCAAAACTGTACAAATCCTTCAAATTCTTGTTAGATTCTTCAATCCTAGCTTGGTATGGGGTTTAGATGGTGGTTTAAGGTGTTTAGTGAAGTGGGTAAAAGGTTAGGGTTTATTACGATTTTAGAAAATAAAGTTCCTCCCCTGGAAATGAGTTGAAACGAGCAATTTATAAACAGCTTCAGCGAACAGCTGGTCGACCGGCTCCTCTTTCTTACTCGACTGGCTGAAATCATAATGCTCTCTAGAATGGCCGGTCGACCTAGCCGATCGACCAGCTCCTTGAGGAACTCGACCGGCTTAAATTCTTTATTCTCTGGAGCGGCCAGTCGACCGTCTAGGTCGACCGACTCTTCTTCTAAGTTGACTGGCTGGATCAGAAGGATCTCTCTTTATTCCTTTTCTTCTGGGCTCTAAACACCCTTAAATATGCATGCAAAAACTGGATGAAAACACGCACAAATGACACACATCAATGGCTATTCTTGGTATAATCAGATCTCTGTATTTCTCAAGGACCAAGAGAAGACCACCTTTACATGCCCCTATGGCACTTTTGCCTATAGGAGGATGCCTTTTGGTCTATGCAATGCCCCAGCAACTTTTCGAAGGTGTATGATGGCCAATTTAGAGACATGATAAAGAAGGCATTTAGAGATTTTCATGGATGACTTCTCAGTCTTTGGAGATAGTTTTGATAAGTGCCTGAGTCATCTCTCTTTCGTCTTAGACTGATGTGTGGAGAAGAATCTAGTATTGAATTGGGAGAAATCCCACTTCATGGTGCAGCAGGGGATAGTGTTGGGTCATGTTGTCTCATCTAGTGGAATTCAAGTTGACTCGGCTACGGTAGAATTAATTGAAAAGTTGCCTATCCCTAAGTATGTCAAGGATGTTAGATCTTTTCTAGGACATGCAGGATTCTACCGTAGGTTTATTAAGGATTTTAGCCATATAGCACGCCCCTTATCTAGGCTCTTAGCACAAGATGTCTCTTTTGAATTTGATGATAAGTATGTTAGAGCTTTTGATAGGCTTGAATTCTTATTGTTTATGTCCCCGATCATTTAGCCACCTGACTACAGTCTCCCATTCAAGGTTATGTGTGATGTATCTGGCTATGCAATAGGAGCTGTATTAGGTCAACGCTGAGATAAGTTGCCCCATGTAGTGTACTATGCTAGCGAGACTCTTGATAAAGCTCAAAAGAACTATACCACCACAGAAAAAGAGCTTCTAGTAGTTGTCTTCTTCCTTGACAAATTTAGGTCATATATCTGCACCGATCATACGGCATTGAGGTATTTGTTAGCTAAGAAAGAATCTCAGCCCCACTTGATTATGTGGTTGCTTCTTTTTCAAGAATTCGATGTTGAGATCCAGGATAAGAAGGGTAGAGAAAATTTAGTTGTGGATCATCTTTCCTGTCTTGTTAGTGAATATTCTAAAAATCCATCTCCTTTCCGTGATGCCTTTCCCAATGAAAAATTGTTTGCCATCTCTCATCACACACCTTGGTTTTCTCACATAGTTAACTATCTTTCCATAGGGAGTTTTCCCTCCCATTGGGAGAAGAGAGAAAGAGATAGGTTCCTAGCACATGTTAGGCATTTGTTTTGGGAGGATCCTTATCTTTTTAAAGTATGTGTGAATCAAATGATTCACCGGTGTATGCCCGAGCATGAGTTTGAGAGAGTATTGAGTATATATCACGATGAGAGGTACAGAGGTCATTTTAGTGGGATAAAGACCACTGCGAAGGTCTTGTAATGTAGATTATTTTGGCCCACTTTCTTTAGGGATGCCCCAGAATATTGCAAAAAGTGTTTTAGATGTCAACAATCTGAGTCTATCTCTAGGAGAAACATGATGCCTTTATCCCCTATTCTTCCATGTGAGTTATTTGATGTTCAGGGTATAGATTTCATAGGACCATTTCCACCTTCCTTTGGGTACTAATACATTTTTATGTGTCTAAATGGGTCGAGGCTTCCCACATGCACTAATGACCATAGAGTAGTGGTGAAATTCATTAAGGAGAACATTTCATCTAGATTTGGAGTCTCTAAAGTCTTGATTAGTGATGAGGGATTGCATTTTCGCCATAGAACTTTGGAGGCCTTGATGAGAAAATATTCAATCACCCATAAGGTAGCTAGTCCTTATCACTAGCAAACTAGTGGACAAGTAGAGGTGTCCAATAGAGAGATCAAGCATATTTTAGAGAAAACGGTTAGGCCCGATAGGAGAGATTGGTCTATTAGGCTAAATGATGCTTTGTGGGCCTATCATACTGTCTTTAAGACTCCCATTAATATGTCTCCATATAGATTGGTTTCTGGGAAAGCTTATCACTTGCCGGTAAAACTAGAGTATACGGCTTATTGGGCCATTAAGGCCTTAAATTTTGATTTGGCAAGAACGGGTAAGAAAAGAAAACTTGACCTAGCAGAATTGGAAGAGCTTAGGTTTGAGGCACATGAAAATTCCAAGCTTTATAAGGATAGGGTGAAGAGAATTCATGATAAACACATTATTAAGAAATCATTCTCTTCCTTCGATAAAGTTTGGTTGTTTAACTCATGTTTGAACCTTTTTCCAAGTAAGCTCAAGTCAAGATGGGATAGTCTGTATGAAGTATTGGGAGCCTACCCTTCCAGAGCGGTCAAGATCAAAAACTTGAAGGCTAGTCGAGAGTTGACAGTGAATGGGCAGTGCCTGAAACATGCATATGATTCAAGCATGGCTCGTGTGGAGGTTTTAATGCTTTAGGATCCCATACCAACCTTGTTTTCTTTGTGAGTGTTTGTGAATTGTGAGTAACAGGGTTTGTAGTATGGTGATTTATCATTGGCATGAAGAATATTCAAGGAAAAGCAAGGTTGTATCCATATTTTTTCTGCTTGTTCCCCATGTTTTTACCCCATTCCCACCACCCTTACTTGCTTTGTAATGCCAATTTGATTGTTTATGTGCTTTGTTCTATTTGCTTGAGGACAAGCAAAGTTTAGATTTGGGGGTGTAGGAGCTTGGTCTTATTGTTTTCATGTTTTTCTTAGGGTAGATTGCATTATTTGGTTAAAAATGGTGAAAACTTTTCAAATTTTAATGCATGTTGAGTTGTTTATTTCTCGGTTGATTATAATGTTGGATATTGTGATTGACTCAATTGATTAGTGAATACGAGTAGCATTGTGGGGAAGTGAATGGAGTAGAGAGAGAATTGAGACTTAGAGAAGATGCCCTAGAAAGTTGTCCAGAGTGAGGACCTTTAAGAATGACCCTTATAGCCACCCCATCGCTTGGTAGAAAAGAGTGTTCAAAAAGGGTTCTTGATATAAGTGCCCTTTCCTTGATTGGTTCTTTTTGATGTGCCAAATCCTTTCTTTTTCTTTTCTTTTTTTGTGAATACAATGCAAAGCATGAAAAATCCAAAAAAATTGAAAAAGGTAAAAAGGTGCAAAAATATCAAAAAGATTAAAAAAAATTGAAAAAGAGAAAAAGCAAAAGGTACCAAAAAGTTTTGTGAATAAGTGTATAAGTGACACAATGTCAATTTAGCACAAGCTATCCTCTTTGTAGATATGTGAGTTTGTATATTCTCTTTCTTCTTGTCTTTGAGGCTTTGTACAAGTTAAGGAGGCCATGTTAGTTGAGGGGGCACAAAATATCAACATCTCGAGTGTGTGAGTTAGAATCTTAGGCTTCTGGTGGATTGGCTACTTGGGAAATTCCCACGAGGAACAAGACCCCTTTGAGTAGAGGGAAGATCCAAAGAGGCTTGGGGATCTCTCCACAATAGGAATACCCTCTTCATGCTTCTTAGACTAACTTTGATAGCAAGTCAATTCTTTAGGCAACCCATTGCATCGGCTTTAGAAATAAACTTGAGATTGGGCTTGCTTGGGGACAAGCAAGGAGAAGGTTTGGGGGTGTTGATGTGTTGTGTTTTTTGTATGTGTTTATGTTGTTATTTGTCTATGTTTAAGTGGTGTTAAGTGCTCATGAAGATGCATTAGTGTAGTACTTATGTTAAGAATAGGCTTAAGCATAAACAATTATACATATTGAGTTTAAGAGACAATTGGTACACTAATTTCTTGTTTTCAATGATTTAGGTGAACTTTGGGTTAAGATCGAGATTGAACGTTGATGGGTGATAAAGATGGGGGATGCACGGGTCAAAGGGAGAAGATCAGAGGCTAAAAAGACAAAGAATGAAGGAAGAAAAGTTAGTTAGATGACCTAGAAGGAAAGCTGGTCGACTGGCCACTTCAGAGACAAGAAAAGCTAGTCAACTACCCCTCTAGCAGATGCTATAAAAACTTGACTTTTCAGCTTTTAAAAGGGGGAGATACTTTTAGACCCATCACACCTCTCACACACACACAAAACCCTAGCTACACTACCTTTAACACTCACAATCACACACTTTCACCTAGATTCAAGCTTATTTGGAGGATTCAAACCCTTGGATTAAAGCTTGCACAAAGATTTTTGTACAAGAATTGCTAGGATGGAAAGGGAGTTTTCTTTCTCTCTTTCATCCTTTTTTATATTATGTTTGAGAAGATTTGTCTAGGGTGATGATACTTGTGGGATGGGTTGATCTATGCCTCTATATTATGGGATTTAATGCTTTAATATATATATACATATGCTATGTTCTTCTTGTTTCAGCGGCTATTGTTCAATACATGTCTAGGTGTTTGATAATATGCCTACAAGAGTTGCATATGTATAAATTGAAGTCTAGTTGCTACTAAGCACCTTTAATCCATTCTATAATAATGTCTATGTGTTTATGTGTGGATTTTATGAAGTGGGCAATGCTTATTGATGTGTTCTATTTTTGTGTGTGTTTGCATTGTTATTTTCCTATGTTTAAGAGGTATTAAGTGCTTATAAAGATTCATTAGTGTAGTGCTCTTCAGAAGAATAGGCTTAAGCATAAAAAATTATACTTATTGAGTTTAAGAGATAAATTGCTACACTAATTGCTTGTTTTCAGTGAATTAGGTGATCTTTGGGTTAAGATCGAGACTAAACGATGATAAGTGATGAAGACGGGAGATGCACGGGTCAAAAACAAAAGATTGGAGGTTGGAAAAACAAAGAATAGACTAAGAAAGTCAGCCGGACGACCTAAGAAGAACGAGCCAGTCGACTGGCTAGGTGGACTGGCCACTCCAAAAAGCTGCTCAAAAAAGCCAGCTGAGCTAAGAAGAAAAAGTTGTAAGTTGACTGGCAGTGCGTAAAGTGCTAATATAAAAGCCCAATTATTAAACTTAAAAAAGGGAATCTTTGACAATTCTTAAGGAGGATCTCAACATACCCATCACATACACACATTCTCTTAACCCTAGTCTTCACCCACATCACACACACTCTCTCACACATTTCATCACCTTAAAGCAAGAGGATTTAGTGGGTTTTAAATATTTGGATTCAAGTTTGCTCAAGATCTTTGTATAAGATTAGCTAAGATGAAAGGAAAGCTTTATAAAGTCTCTTTCATTCTATCTCTTATTATGATTGAGTAGACTTGTGTAGGGTGATTATGTAATGGGTTAGCTATTTACTCTTATGATATGGGATTAAATGGCTAAATATATACATGTTTGATTTTCTTGTTCAAATGGTTATTTTCTCATTCATGTCTAAGTGTTTGATTAAATGCCTAAATGAGTAGCATATGTATAAATTGAAGTATTTTTATTACTAAACACATCTAATCCATGCCATAATCATGTCCATATTATATATGGGTGCTATGAAGTGGGTAATGCTTATATTCTTGTCTATATGTATGTTTGCATGCCTAGTAATGAATATGACTTTAAAAACATATACATGTTGGTTGTTGATCGCTTCGAATGGTGTAACCCGAGCACAACAATATTTGGTAGTTGAATAGATCCTATTATTCACGAACACCTTGGCCAAGAACATGTACGAATGTATTAGCAAGTCAAATCCCGCTGAAGTGATCTTAGAATGACGACAAGTAATTTAGTGCGAGCTTAGGCCGAGTCTCCTTTGGCATTAAATCCAGCCAATAGGTTTCCGAATAGGTTTAGTCGACCTTAGCGACACAAGGGCTTGGCTTTAAATCCAACCAATAGTTTAGGTACTAGGGTAGGTTCATTGTAAGTCACTTAGGAAGCTAATTGGTCACTCTTAAAGCCCTAGGTCATAAGGACTACGCCATAGCTCTAGGAGGCGCCGCCTAGGGATGGACTTGCATCTAGTCCTAGGGGGAAATTAAGACACTAATTCAACAACCTAGTTAAGAGCAATTACTAAAGTAAGCCATCATTCTTTAATCCCATATCATTTGAGTATAGAATCACCCATTCATAAGTTGAAGTCACCCTAACACTATTGCATTTGTTATTTCCCTATAGATTAGCTTGTCCCCTACTTTTCCATTCCCATAGTTTAGTTTAATTCGTTTTAGCTAGAGATCTCGACCATCCAAAATTCCAAAAATAGATAGTTTAGGTTTCTTTTTAGGTACCCTCTAGAACACGCACATAGAATCCATCCCACGACATAGCCTCCCTATAGAATCGACCCCGCACTTGCATACACTTTACTACACCGATCCATGCATTTGTAGGTCTTTAGAGCTTGCACTAAAAAAAACAATGATCAAGTTCTTGGTACCGTTGCCGGGAGGGGCACGGTGGTTTGCATTCTTTGTTTGTGTGTTTTGGTAGTTGTTTTTCTTGTTTTCTTGCTTTTTCTTTATAGCTTGTTTAGTTCTTGCTTATTTTGTTTATTGTTTATATTATCTTGCTTTAGTTCTTGTTTATCTATTTCAGCTTTTGTTTTTGTATTAAGTAGACTTTCTAGGATTGTGGTTTATTTGCTATAGTTTTAGAAATATTGAAGTTTTTACGGGTGGAAGAGGCCGGAGTTAGGATAGTTTATGCATGCTTGGTAGGAGATCCCTTAGAAATCCCCTAGTTCCTCTTAATCCGAGCCTAATAGAATTGCTAGACATTTTAGGAATTTAGGATATCTTCTTGAGGAGATGACCGATCCCAATCATCCTCCTAATCCTCCCATTCCCTCAATGAATCCCATTCCACCTCATGATCACCATGGGCATCAAGCCCAAGATCATTTTATATGAGAACCTCATAGACTGGATCCACCTATAGATGAGGAACACACACATAGGCAATTCTTTCTCCCCGAAGCCTTTGAGCCTAATTTGGCTATTCAAATTCTAGGTTTAGGGAGACGAACTTCGAGATTAAGCCTAACATGTTGGCCATACTTCCTTCCTTCTACGAGAGAAGCAATGAGAGTCTTCTAGAGCATATTACTGATTTTGTTGAGATGAGTTCTACTCTCCATGTCCCCATTATCTCCCAAAAGGTTATACATCTATGATTATTTCCTTTTTCTCTTAAGGATAAGGCTAGGGCTTCATTGCATTCCTTATCTAATGGTTGCATTACTACATAGGCTGAGCTTCAACCTAAGTCTTTTCAAACATTTATCCCATGGCCAAGACAATTGACCTTAGGACCGCCATTATGATTTTTTCCCAACATGACCTAGAATCCTTTCATGAGGCTTGGGAGAGGTTCAAGGATCTTCTTAGACAATGTCCACACCACAGGTATGGCAATCATGACCTATTGCAATATTTCTTTCGAGGTTTGAATGAACAAAATAGGATGATGGGCAATGCCGCCTCCGGTGGTGGCTTCTTTCTTTTGAGACCGACCGAGGCATGGGAGAAAATAAAGTTGATTGCTGAAAATTCTTTCAAAATTTTGCTGCGAAAAAGTGTAGTCGGGGAGGTAATAGGAAAGTGTTAATGAGGTTGGAGTTCCTTTAGATTTACCTGCTAAGGTTAAGGCTTTGACAAATAAGTTAGACCAATTCATCTCATTATCTTTTTCTTCTCAGGGCCATAAGCCTAGTTCCATAAGTTCTTCCTCTACCCCTTTAGTTGTTGAGGTTTGTGCATTGTATTTCGAGTCATCTCATGAGACCATAGATTGCCCTTTAGCATCCCAATTTCTCGAATTCATGAAAGAGCAAGTGTGTACTACTCAAGGTTACTCTTGTAAGTATAATCCATATTTAAACACATACAATCCAGGTTGGAAGGAAAACCCAAAATTTTCTTAGAGACAAGGTCAACATGAGTCTAATTCTCATCCTCAGGTTCTACCTCAGTAGCGACCCTGTTCTCAATATCCCCCAGGTTTCTATCATCTTAGTCAGCCCCGTCTCACTTATGCTCCTCAACCTCAAGCTTTATCTACTCTTTCTAGTAGCCAGTTTTCTTGTAATAATGTGATGAAATTAATGTAGTTTATTCAGAATCAGTAGTAGGCATTAGCTAGTCAGTAGTAGGAGTTAACTGATAATAAGTAAGAGATGGCTAGCTATAGGCAGTAGATGGCTAGGTTTGAGACACAGTTAGGATAGATTGCTACGCAGTTGAGCACTAGAGGCCCCAGGAAATTACCTTCTCAACTGGAGGTGAATCCTAGAGTCCAATCCTGTTCCTCTACCAATACCACTTATCCTTCTCAAGCCCAAGCTAAGGTTGTCACCACTCTTAGGAGCCGTAGGGTAGCAGATAATAAGGTAGGAGTTGACTTTGTAGTGCCTACACCTAGTGGTCCTTCCAAGTCTAGAGCACCACATTGTAGCCCTGTTGAGGAAAATTCTAGAGAGAGTCTTGTTGAGAGAGATGAGCCTACTAAAGACCATGCAGAGAGTAATACTTTCTACCCATATTGGGAGGGAAAGGAGCCCATTGATGATTCCTATGTGTCTAGAGGAGTTGAGCCTAGAGTTCCCTTTCCATTCGCCTTAGGGAGTTCTACACCTAGTGAGGATTCTAGGTTTTTCAAGGTTTTAAAGCATCTTAAGGACCTTAAGGTCAATCTTCCTTTAATAGATGCAATCCTTTCTATTGCTTTCTATTCTAAATTCATTAAGGATCTTTGTACAAGGAAGCGTAGTTTGTTGAACATTCCTAAGAAGGTGAGGCTTACAGAGAAGATGAGTAATATTTGTACTTCGAGCCTTCCGGCCAAAATGAGTGACCCTAGAGCTTTCATAATTCCTTGTAGGATTCGTGAGACCTAGATTGATCACGCCTTGTTAGATTTAGGATCTAGTGTGAATCTCATTCCATACTCCATCTATCAGCAGTTAGGTTTAAGTGAGTTGTCCCCTACACATGTTACTCTTCAGTTAGTTGATAGATCCAAGCATAGATCTAGGGGTGTGATAGAGGATGTTATGGTCTAGGTAGGTGAGTTTGTGTACCCTGTTGACTTCATAGTGTTAGATATAGATTAGGGACATGACTGTAGACATTCTACACCCGTTCTTCTAGGTCACCCCTTTTTTGCCACCACAGATGCCATTATTCATTGTAGGCTGAGGTTATTAGAGATAAAATTTGGGAATTTAAAGTCTACCATGAAGGTTGCCGAGGCGATGAATAGGGCTAGTATAGAAGGAGAAGATGGGAAAGAGTGCTTTAGGGTTGATATGATTGATTCTTGTGTCGAGGATTTTGTAGAGAGAACTATGACTGATAGAGGAGATTTGAGAAAATTTGAGGAATTGATATCTGGCTTTGATTTAGACATCATAGAGTGGAAATGTATAGCTTCTACTTCCTTGATTGAGAGCCATTTAATTGATAAGTCACTTGAGGTTAATCCTTCTAGTCTTGATTCTAGTGATGTCCTTATTGATGATGTTAAGGTTGAGTCCCCCTTAATTGAGCCTAGGCTTTCTTTGGAGCTCAAACCCTTTCCCAATCATTCGAAGTATGCATTCCTAGGCCTTAATGAGACCTTTTCGATCATCATAGCTTTCGATCTTTCTAGTGAGCATGAGGAGCTTCTCTTAAAGGTTTTTAGGAAGCATAGAAAGGCTATAGGGTGGAAAATTAATGATTTGAGAGGTATAGGCCCTTCGGTTTGTAGGCATTACATTCACCTTGAGAATGGAGCCATCCCTTCTAAGGAGATGCCAAGAAGGCTAAACTCACCCATGAGTGAAGTAGTTAAGAAAGAGACCATTAAACTTTTAGATGTACGCATTATTTATCCAATCTCTGATAGTAAATGGGTTAACCCAGTCCAAGTTATCCCTAAGAAGTCTGGGATCACGGTTGTGGAGAATGAGAGAGGAGAGCTTATCTCTATACATACTTCCATGGGTTGGAGAGCCTGAATTGATTATAGGAAACTCAACTCCAAAACTAAGAAAGATCATTTCCTATTGCCTTTTCCAGATCAGATTTTAGATAAAGTGGCTAGGTATAGCCACTATTGCTTTCTAGATGGCTATTCATGTTATAATCAGATCCCCAGGTTTTCCGAGGACCAGGAGAAGACCACCTTTACTTGTCCCTATGGCACTATTGCCTATAAGAGAATGCTTTTGGTCTTTGAAATGCCTAACAACTTTTCAGAGGTATATGATGGCCATTTTTAATGACATGGTTGAGAGGCATTTAGAGATATTTATGGATGATTACTCAGTCTTTGGTGATAGTTTTGATGAGTGCTTGATTCACCTCTCTTTAGTCTTAGACTAATATGTAGAGAAGAATCTAGTGTTGAGCTGGGAGAAATCCCACTTCATGGTGCAAAGAGGAATAGTGTTGGGTCATATAGTTTCATCTAGTGGTATTCAAGTTGTTAGGATTAGTATGCCCTAAAGCTCACTTGTACATGACATTTTGGATATGAAACAATGTATAATCATTTTTTTGTTAAATGGAATTGTGAGTTTCTTACATATTATCTCTATTATGTTTTATTGATGCATGTATAAAGGTCCTTTAACTTGAACTAATGACTTGGGTGCGCAGTAAGGATGGACGCACAGTAGGTCTAAGTTTAGATTTAGTCACATCATAAATTGAATCCATAATTGAATAGTAGTGTTAGGCACTCTACTAGGATAAGGTTATATTGAGAAAGTCTCCTCTTTGAGGGTGATCTACCTAGGTCATTGGAGGACTTTCTGGATTTGTCTCAATAGTACGTGTGTCACGTATTGGATAGGACCATTGTGAGTATGTTTTCTAGAGACGTACTATCAAAGAAGGAAAACAAGACACTCACTGCTACTGAATGATCATTGCTCTTAATCTTGAGTATATATGGATGAGCTAATGAAGTTAGGGTTTAGCACTTTGATTCATTGTGGGTGAGATGTTATTTTATTAGGATCAATAGCCTTGTGCATTAAGTGCTAATTTCTAATTAATTGGAACATGCATATGAAAAATGGAATCTATGTGCCTCCTTTGGGATTGTCCAAATTTATCATCCAAATCTAAATCTAGTGATACTACCTTTATAGGTGTGTCAGTCATATGGCTTTAGGGTCACTTCTGAGATCAAGAGATTGCTTGACCAAGGATGGTTGGCAATTGGACAAGAAACCCAACAGAAAAAGATACAGCTAAGGCGGTAATAGTACACAGGCCAAAGGACCGGTCTTAGCTGTGGGTATACATAGAGGGGCATTATGGTCAGTTATTTAGTAGGTCAAAGACAAAGTTCACATTTTTTTGTGATAAGCTTTTGGGTCCTATGGTGGAATAGATCGGAGTTAAAAATAATTATTATTATGTTGCCTAGATCGGGCAAGAACATTTTTAATTGTTTTTGGAAGCCAAGGATAATTGTGTCTTCTTGGTCCCTTCCCTAGTTGAAATGACTTTGAGAGAGTAATCTTGAAAGAGCAAATTCCATATGGTGGTCGTAGCCTTATTGGGCCAAAGCTTGGAATTGGGTTTGGACTTTCTTTAGAGTCCAAGATAACCTAATTGCGCTATGATGGTTTCCTGTTGGGCTTAGGCCTCCACATGGAATATGGACTATGTGTTGGACTTGGATAATGGGCTTGGCCTAAGTCTTCCAAGACAAGTGGACAACTTGCAAAATACTACAAAAACAAGTGGACAACTTGCACAAGTCTTCCAAGACAAGATTGCCAAGTTACATAAAGGAAATACTACATGGAAATTTTCTCCCACATTGAAAGTTTAGCAACTTTGGGTGCCAAGGTTATCTCTATAAATAGACAAGACCCTACACCTTTTATGCATTCCACTTTGTACTTGATTTCTTCCTTTTTGGCAAGAAAAAACTACAACACATAGTACACACTTATTGTGTGATTTTTGCTCTAGTTTTTCAAAAGCATATTACTTTGCTTCTTCCCACACACGAGGCTCTTCTCTCAAGATAAGTCTCTTTAATCATAGGGAAGAAGACGAGGGAGTTGCCTATTGCAACACCCTTATAGTAAAATTTTTGGTGACCTTGTTCATGAATGGGAACAAAGCTCGTGACGGCTTTTAGCTTCATCAAAGGCCCCACGCTTCAAGAGGTTAGCTTTATATAATTTTTGCAAGTACGAGTTATATTCTATATGTTCTTAAGCATGTTATTGTGTGTGTTATGCGGTTATTTTATTTTCCTAGCATGTTTTCTTGGTAGAATTTTTTGAAAATATAGACTAGGATACACCACACTTAATAATATCGATCCTTCACAAGTTGACCCAGCTAAGGTAGAATTGATTGAGAAGTTGCCTGTTCCTAAATGTGTCAAGGATGGTAGATCATTTTCAGGACATGCAAGATTCTACTATAGATTCATTAAGGATTTTAGCCACATTACACATCCCTTGTCTAGGCTCTTACCACAAAATGTCCCTTTTGACTTTAGTGATGAGTGTGTTAGGGCCTTTAATAGGCTTAAATCCTTATTGTCTACATCCTCGATTATCCGGTCGGCTAGCTACAGTCTCCCATTTGAGTTTATGTGTGATACATCCGGTTATGCGATAGGAGATGTTTTAGGTCAAAGAAAGGATAAGTTGCCCCATGTTGTGTACTATGCTAGCAAGACTCTTCATGAAGCCTAAAAGAACTATACCACCACAAAAAAAGAGCTTCTAGTAATGGTCTTTTTCCTTGACAAATTTAGGTCATACATCCTAGGATCCAAAGTGATTGTCTACACCGATCATGCGGCATTGAAATATGTATTGTCTAAGAAAGAGTCTAAACCCCGCTTGATTAGGTGGTTGCTCCTCCTTCAAGAGTTTGACATCGAAATCCGAGATAAGAAGGGTAGAGCAAATTTAGTTGCGAATCATCTTTCCCATCTTGTTAGCGAATCTTCTAGTGATCTATCCCCTTTTCATGATTCATTTCCCGATGAGCAATTGTTTGCCATTTCTCATCACACACCTTGGTTTGCTCATATCGTCAATTATCTTGCCACAGGGCATCTTCCTTCCCATTGGGAGAAGAGAGAAAGAGATAGGCTCCTAGCCAAAGTTAGGCATTTCTTTTGGGAGGATCCATCTCTTTTTAAAGTTTGTGCGGATCAAATGATTTGTCGGCGTGTGCCCGAGGATGAGTTTGAAAGCATTTTGAGCATATGTCATGATTAGGGGTGTGGAGGTCATTTTAGTAGGAAGAAGACCGCTGCGAAGGTCTTGTAATATGGATTATTTTGGCCCACTCTCTTTAGGGATGCCCAAGAATATCGCAAAAAGTGTTTTAGATGTCAACAATCCGAGTCCATCTCTAGGAGAAACATGATGCCTTTATCCCTTATTTTTCCATGTGAGTTGTTTGATGTTTAGAGTATAGATTTCATGGGTCCATTTCCACTCTGCTTTGGGTAAAACAAAGACATTTTAATAGCCATTGATTATATGTCCAAATGGGTTGAGGCAATTCCCACATGCACTAATGACTATAGGGTAGTGGTTAAATTCATCAAGGAAAACATTTTCTCTAGATTTGGAGTCCCTAGGGTCTTAATTAGTGACGGGGGTTTGCATTTTCACCATAGGACTTTAGAGGCCTTGTTGAAGAGATATTCGATCACCCATAAGGTAGCTACTCCTTATCACCCGCAAAACTAATGGATAAGTAAAGGTGTCCAATAAGGAGATCAAGCACATTTTAGAGAAAACGATTAGGCCCGATAGGAGAGATTGGTCAATTTGGCTAAATAATGCTCTGTGGGCCTATCGTACCGCCTTTAAGACCCCCATTAGTATTTCTCCATATAGATTGATTTATGGGAAAGCTTGTCATTTGCCAGTAGAATTTGAGCATAGAGCTTATTGGGCCATCAAGGCTTAAATTTTGATTTGGCTAGAGCTGGTGAGAAAACAAAGCTAGACCTAGTAGAATCAGAAGAGCTTAGATTTGAGGCGTATGAGAATGCCAAACTTTATAAGGATAGGATAAAGAGAATTTATGACAACACATTATTAAGAAATCATTCTCTCTCTCTGATAAAGTTTGGTTGTTTAACTAATGATTGAAACTCTTTCCAGGTAAGCTCAAGACAAGATGGGATGGCCAATATGAGGTGTTGGTTGCCTACCCTTCCGGAGCAGTCAAGATCAAAGACCTGAATGATGGGCGAGAGTTGACGGTGAATGGGCAACACCTAAAGCATGCATATGATCCGAGCATGGCTCGTGTGGAGGTTTTAATACTTCAAGATCCCATCTATGGCGGTTGAAGATGAGTTGATATTTGCCCGACTGACGACATAGTGGCTAGCACTAGTTAGAGGCAACCTAGGTTCAATTTTGCAATTTTGCATTTGTTTCACTTTCTTTCCATTTTACTTTCTTTCTTTTTCTTTCACCCATGTCAAAGTGTTGAATCCCGATCCTTTGTCCCATAAGATACACCATTGCTTATTATTGCACATGCCAATGCAAGCACGCGTAGGCATTACTTCTAATCTTGTTTTCTTTGTGATTGTTTGTGAATTGTAAGTCACAGGATTAGTAGTATGGTGATTTATCATTGACTTGGAAAGCTTTGAAGAAAACGCAAGGTTGTATCTATTCTTTCTCCACTTGTTCCCCATGTTTTCACCTTATCCTTACTACCCTTACCTACTTTTTAATGCTTATGTGTTTTGCTCTATTCACTTGAGGACAACCAAAGTTTAGGTTTGGGGGTGTGGGAGTTTGGTTTTCTTGTTATATATCTTGCTTAGGGTAGATTGCATTACGTGCTTAAAAATGGTGAAAATTTTTCAATTTTGATGCATGTAGAGTCATTTATTTCTTTGTTAATCATTGTGTTGGTTATTGTGATTGACTCTATTGATTGGTGAATATGATATGCATTGTGGGGAAATGAATAGAATGGTTTGAAAGCTAAGTCTTGGAGGAGATGCCCTTCAAAGTTGTGAGGAGTAAGGACTTTTAAAGAATGACCGTTGTAGTCACCCCATAGCTTAATAGAAAAGAGTGTTGAAAAAAAGGGTAGTTGATGTGAGTACCCCTTCCTTGATTGGTTCTTTTTGATGTGCCAAAGCCTTTCTTTTTCTTTTCTTTTCGTGAATACAATGCAAAGTGTGGAAAATAAAAAAAAATTGAATTGAAAAAGGCACAAAGATGCAAAAATATATATAAAAAAAGTGAAAAAGAGAAAAAAACCAAAGGCACCAAAAAGTTTTGTGAATAAGTGCATAAGTGACACAATGTCAACTTAGTATATGCTGTCATCTTTGTAGATATGTGAATAAGGCTTTTTATAAGCCATTGTGTATGTATATTCTCTTTTCTTGTCTTTGAGGCTTTGTGTGTGTTAGGGAGGCCATGATAATTGAGGGGGCATGAAATATCAACATCCCAATTGCGTGAGTTAGAATCCTAGGCTCGTGATGGCTTGGCTACTTGGGAAATTCCTACAAGGAACTAGACCCCTTATGAGTAGAGGCTTAGGGATCTTTCCACAATAGAAATGCCCCCTTCTTGCTTCTTAGACTAACTTTGATAGAAAGTCAATCCCTTACGTAACCCTTGGCATCAGCCTTAGAAATGAACTTAAGATTGGGCTTGCTTGGTGACAAGCAAGGAGAAGGTTTTGTGGTGCTAATGTGTTGTGTTTTTGTGTGTGTTTACATTACTATTTGCCTATGTTTAAGAGGTATTAAGTGCTTATAAAGATGCATTAGTGTAGTGCTTTTGATAAGAATAGGCTTAAGCGTAAACAATTGTACATATTGAGTTTAAGAGACAAATTGCTATACTAATTGCTTGTTTTCAATGATTTAGGTGAAATTTGGGTTAAGGTCAAGATTGAACGATGACAGGTGATGAAGACGAGAGATGCACGGGTCAAAAAGAAAAGATCAGAGGTTGGAAAGATAAGGAATGGAAGAAGGAAGTCAACCGGACGACCTACTGGTCGGCCGACCACTCCAGAGAGGTGGTCAAAATAGCCGGACGACCACCCCTCCAGAGCCCATCGACCGGCTAGGTCGGCCGGCCAGTCCAGAGAGTATCACCAAAAAGCCGGTCGAGCTAAAAAAAAAAAGCCGGTGAATCGGCTAGGTCAACCGGCAGTGCATAAAGAGCTGATATAAAAGCCCAATTTTCAGACTTAAAAAACGGAATCTTTAACAATTCTTTAGGAGGATTTGAACACACCCATCATACACACACACACTTAACCCTAGTCTTCACCCATATCAGTCATACTCTCTCACACATTTCATCACCTTGAAGCAAAAGGATTTAGAGGGTTTCAAACATTTGGATTCAAGTTTGCTCAAGAGCTTTATCTAAGATTAGCTAGGATGAAAGGGAAGCTTCATAAACTCTCTTTCATTCTATCTCTTATTATGATTGAGTAGACTTGTGTAGGGTCATTTAGCTTGTGTAATGGGTTAGCTATATTTTCTTATGATATGGGATTAAATGGCTAAATATATACATGTTTGATTTTCTTGTTCAAATAGTTATTTTCTCATTCATGTCTAAGTGTTTGATTAAATGCCTAAATGAGTAGCATGTGTATAAATTGAAGTCTATTTATTACTAAACACATCTAATCCATGCTATAAGCATGTCTATGTGTTTATATGTGGACGTTATGAAGTGGGTAATACGCATATTCATGTCTATATGTATATTTGTATGCCTAGTAATGAATATGACTTCAATAACGTAGACATGTTGGTTGTTAATCGATTCGAATGGTGTAACCTAAGCATGACGATGTTTGGTAGTTGAATAGATCACATTATTCTTGAACACCTTGGCCAAGAACATTTATGAATGTGCTAGCAAGTCAAATCCCTCTGAAGTGATCTTAGAATGACGGCAAGTAATTTAAGGCTAGCCTAGGCCAAGTTTTCTTTGGCTTTAAATCCAGCCAATAGGTTTCAAGATAGGTTTAGTCAACCTTAGTGACACTAAGTCTTGGCTTTAAATCTAGCCAATGGTTTAGGTACTAGGGTAGGTTCATTCTAAGTCACTTAGGAAGCTAATTGGTCACTCTTAAGGCCCTAGGTCATAAGGACCACGCTGTAGCTCTAGGAGGCACCACTTAGGGACGAACCTGCACCGAGTCCTAAGGAGAAATTAAGACACTAATTCAGCAACCCAATTAAGAGCAATTATTAAAGTAAGCCATCATTCTTTAATCCCATAACATTTGAGTATATTAAATCATCCATTCATAAGTTGAAGTCACCCGAACGCCGTTGTATTTGTTAGTTCCTTCTAGATTAGCTTGTCCCCCACTTTTTCATTCCCATAGTTTAGTTTAATATATTTTAGCTAGAGCTCCCGACCATCCAAAATCCCAAAAATAGATAGTTTAGGTTTCTTTTAAGGTATACTCTAGAACACGCACATTGAATTCATTCAATGACGTAGCCTCCCTGTGGAATCGACCCTATACTTGCGTATATTTTACTACACTAATCCGTGCGCTTGCTGGTCTTTAGAGCTTGCACTAAAAAAAATGACGATCAAGTTCCTGCTTATATTCATGTCCATGAGTATGTTTGCATGCTAGTTGTAAATATGACCTTAATATTGCATACATGTTGGTTGAAAAGTTCTTTTAATGGTGTAATCTGACCATGACGATGTTTTGTAGTCGAATAGGTCCATTTAGTCATGAACACCTTAGCCTAGAACATTTATGAATGCGTTAATAGGTCAAATCCTGCTGTTGTGACCCTAGAATGACGAAGCATAATTAAAGGCTAGTCTAAATCGAGTCTCCTTTGGCTTTGAATCCAGCCAATAGATTTCTGGGTAGATTTAGTCGACTCTAGCGACACTAGGTCTTGGCTTTAAATCAAGCCAATGACTTAGGTTCTAGGGTAAGTTTGTTCTAGGTCACCTAAGAAGCTAGTTAGTCACTCTTGAGGCCATAGGTCATAAGGACTATGTCGTAGCTCTAGGAGGCACCGCCTAAGGATGGACCCATACCGAGTCCTAAGGAGAAATTAGGACACTAATTTAGCAACCTAGTTGAAGTGCATTTGGTAATTAAGCCATTCCATGTAATCCCATAGTATTGAAGTTTAGGATCACCCATTAGCAAGTAGATGTCACCCTAATCCCTTCCATTTGTTAGTTACCTCTAGATAGTTTGTCTCTATCCTTTCCATTCCCATAGTTTAGTTTTATTTTCTTTAGCTAAAGCTCTCGATCATCCAAAAACACCAAGAATAGTTAGTTTAGCTTTCCTTTTAGGCATTCTCTAGGACACACACACGGAGAATCCATCCCACAACATAGTCCCCTTATGGTTCGACACCCGTTCTTGCACACACTCTACTACACCGATCCGTGCGCTTGCGAGTCTTTGGAGCTTGCACTCAAAAGACGACATCAATTGTGTACGAACAAAATAAGAGTATAAAGGTAGGGTAAAAAATGATTTTGCAAATGGAGATATTAACTCTTCGAGAAACCAATACCATATAAACCATGTCAAACCAAGACTAATCAATATCCTAATGGAACGAGTTCAAACTTCTCCTATAATATTTTTTGGTGCAAAATGAAAATCATAGGATATAATGAGTAATTCAAAAAAGAAACAAAAATATTTGATAAGATCCATTTCGGGATCAACCAGAACCTTAAGATAGAGAGTAATCATTGATATAGATGTTTCCCCTGCTGAAGACCTTCCTTCTTAAAACTAGCAAAGGTCGAGGATTGGACTCCGGCCTTATTGAGATCCTCTAAGAAAGAATAAAGTCTCTTTAAGAACTTCTCCCCTGTGGTGGTATGCAGATTATCCAGCGCCCGTTATAGTCGTCTCTCGAGTACAAGCTCTAAAGACCAACAAGCGCACGGATCGATACAGTGTAGTGTATGGGAGAACAGGTTTCGAACCATAGGGAGGTTATGTTATGGGATGGATTCTACGTGTATGTCCTAGAGAATGCCAAAAAAGAAACTTAAACTAACTATTTGTTTTGTGTTTTTGGATGGTCGGGAGCTCTAACTAAAGAAAATAGAACTACACTAGTGAGACCTAACAAATGGAAAGGATTAGGGTGACATCTCTTGTCAATGGGTGATCCTAGACTCCAATATTATGGGATTACATGGAATGGCTTAATCACCAATTGCTCTTTTATTAGGTTGCTTACTTAATGTCCTAATTTCCCTCTAGGACTCGGTGCGGGTCCATCCCTATGCGGCACCTTCTAGAGCTACGGCGTGGTCTTTATGACCTAGGGCCTTAAGAGTGACTAACTAGCTTCCTAGGTGACATAGAACAAATCTACCCTAGTACCTAAATCATTGAACAAATCGAGGTCACTCATCTTGGGCGGGAGGCCCGAAGTACAAATATTACTCACCTTCTCCGTAAGCCTCACTTTCTTAGCAATGTTTGATGACCTATGCTTCCTTGTGCAAAGATCCTTAAAGAACTTAGAATAAAAAGGAATAGAAAGGCTCGCATCTATCAAAGAAAGATTGACCTTAAGGTCCTTAAGATGCTCTAAAACCTTGAAAAACCTAGACTCCTCACTAGGTGTAGGCCTCTCTAAGGCGGATAGGAAGAGAACTCTAGGTGCAATATCTCTAGACACATGAGAATCATCAATAGGCTCCTTTTTCTCTGGATAAGGACGAGAAGTACTACTCTCTCCTTGGTCTCTAGTAGGCTTAACTCTCTTAAAAAGACCCTCTTTAGAATCCTTCTCAACAGGACTACTATGTGACTCTCCAGAGGACTCTTATTACTTCTCAACAAAATTAGTAATATGCTTTAGAGGACTCTCATTACATTTTTGTAGAAGGAAGGAAGCATGGCCAAAATATTAGGCATAATCTCGAAGTTTGTCTTCTTTAAACCTGGAATTTGAATAGCCAATTAGGCTCAATGGCTTCAGGGAGAATGAATCGCCTAAGAGTGGGTTCCTCATCTATAGGTGGATTTGGTCTACGGGTCTTTTATCTAAAATGATCTTAGGCTTGATGCCCATGGTGATCATGAGGTGGAATGGTATTCATTGAGGGAATTAAAGGATTAGGAGGATGATTAGGATCAGTCATCTCCTCAGAAAGATCTCCTAAATTCCTAAATGTCTTGCAATTATATCGAGTTTGGGATTAAGAGGAACTGGGGGATTTCTAAGTTATCTCCTACCAAGCATGCACAAACTATCCTAACTCTGGCTACTTCAACCCCCGAAAACTTCAATATTCCTAAAACTATAGCAAATAAACCACAATCCAGGAAAGTCTACTAAAAACAAAAATAAAAGCTAAAATAGATAATCAAGAACTAAAGGAAGATAATGTAAACAATAAACAAGATAAGAAAAAACTAAACAAACTATAAAGGAAAAACAAGAAAACAAGAAAAACAACTACCAAAACACACAAACAAAGAATGCAAACCACCGTGCCTCCCCGACAACGGTGCTAAGAACTTGGCAGTCGCCACTCCAGTACAAACTCTAAAGACCCACAAGCGCACAAATCGGTGTAATGTAATGTGTGCAAGAATAGGTGTCAAACCACAGAGAGGCTATGTTGTAGGATGGATTCTATGTATGTGTCCTAGAGAGTGCCAAAAGGGAAACTTAAACTAACTATTCTTTTGGTGCCTTTGGATGGTCGGGAGATCTAACTAAAGAAAATAGAACTACACTATGGGAATGGAAAATTTAGAAACAAGCTATCTAGTGAGAACTGAGAAATAGAAAGGATTAGGGTGACATCCACTTGTCAATGGGTAATCCTAGACTCTAATATTATGGGATTACATGGAATGGCTTAATCACCAATTTCTCTTTGACTAGGTTGCTTAGTTAATGTCCTAATTTCTCCCTAGGACTTAGTACGGGTTCATCCCTAGGTGGCGTCTCTTAGAAGGCATCTCTTAGAGCTACGGTGTGGTCCTTATGACCTAGGGCCTTAAGAGTGACTAACTAGCTTCCTAGGTGACCTAGAACAAACCTACCCTAGTACCTAAATCATTGGTTGGATTTAAAGCCAAGAACTAGTGTCGCTTGGGTCGACTAAATCTACCCGAAAACCTATTAGATGGATCTAAAGCCAAAAGAGGCTCGATTTAGACTAACCTTTAATTATGCTTCGTTATTCTAGGGTCATAATAGTAGGATTTGACCTATTAATGCATTCATACACATTCTAAGCCACGGTGTTCACGCATAACGGGACCTATTCGACCACCAAACATCGTCATGCTCGGATTACATCATTAAAACCACTTTTGAACCAACATGTATGCAATATTGAGGTCATATTTACTACTAGGCATGCAAACGTACACATAGATATGAATATAAGCATTACCTACTTCATAAGATCCATATAAAAACACATAGACATGATTATAGAATGGACTAGAGGTGTTTAGTAGCAAAAGTCTTCAATTTACACATATGCAACTCACATTGGCATATTATCAAACATCTAGACATGTATTTAAAAATAGCCATTGAAACAAGAAAAACATAGCATATGTATATACATTAAGCCATAGAATCCCATAATATAGAAGTATAGAATCAACCATTACAAAAGTGTCATCACCCTAAGCAAATCTAGTCAAACATAATATAATAGAGGATGAAAAAGAGAATAGAAAACTTTCATTTGATCCTAGCAATTCTTGTACAAGATCCTTGAGTAGGCTTCAATTCAAGTGTTTAAAACCCTCCAAATAAGATTAAAACTAGGTGAAATGTGTAAGTGTGTGTATGTTAAAAGTTGGTAAAAGAGGAATTAAGGTTTGGGAGATAGGTGTGAAAGAAATTTTTTTTTCGTTTTTATAAAATTACCAAAAGTGGGTTTATATAGCTAATTTCTACGACTACCAGAACATTTAACCAGAGCACCGGTACTCAGGAGCCTCTATTCCGATCGTAGAAGCTTGCCCTCTATTTTTGGTGAAATAGTGAGCCGGCGTACCGGTACTCTGAAGCCAATGCTCCGGTAGTGCCTCTTTGCTCTATTTTGGCTTCGTTTTAGCTCCATTTTGCTTCCACTTGTCTTGACCTTTGTCCAGAAGCCTCTAAACTTGATTTTCTTCCACTTTTCCTCTTCAATTATGCTTCCAATCCTTGCTCAAACCATCTCCATCTTCGTTGATCTTCAAACAATCCTCAATCTCACATATAACATCCAAAACAAGTCATTAATGTAGCATTTACCTTTTGAACTCAACTATGTACAATTGTATACGCTTAAGCCTATACCTAGCACAAGTACTACACTAATGCAACTATTTAAGCTCAATACACCTCCAAAATATAAACAAATAATAATTCAAACATACACAAAAACACAACGCATCAGCCCACACTCCTCATGCTCGCCAATCCCTGGTTGGATCAAGGACTGCCATTTTATGGATTATTTTCACCTTGACCTTGAATTGGTGTTTGGCATCAATCCAGGCTAGTTAGATGTTTTGAAGAGAGGGATTTTACTGCTAAAAAGAGGTGTCAATAAATCGAACGGAATCTCCTTATTTTGTCATTTGATTGATATAGATAGGGGACCACTGGAAGGGTCCAATCAAATCAACCAGCAATCGATTTATAAGACACAGAATATTGCAAAGGCTAGGAGATTGATGAAAGAACCTGGCCAAAGTCAATCATGTGTTTAATTCTGCAGTTGAAAGGATGTCTTTCCCTTCTCTTAGCAAAGTAGAAAAAAGTCAAAATTTTGGCTTGCTACAAGCTGGGCTCAGGGACTGCAGTCAGCCACCTCCGTTGTAGTTGTCAACTCATTCTTAACAGATCCGATTGGGTGTTCATAATCGAGAGTAAAAGGATTTAAACCTTTGCATGCCGATACCAAAAACCAATGCCTTACCACTTGGCTATACTCCATATGGACGGTAAGAATGGGGAGAGGGGGAAGAGGGAAGTAGGGCTCGAAGAACGAGCTGAGCTGTGCAAGGACACAGGGATATAGTAAGTAAGTAACAAGGTTCTCCCTTTAGGACCAACTACAACAAGCTCGCAACTATAATAGAAAGAAATGATAATCTCTCTGCTCTATTTTCTTGCAATGCTATTCCTATCAAAGTTGGCGAAGGCTTCTGTTTTGTAACCTTATGCTCATTAGGATGTTTGATTGAACTCCTTGCCTCTGTGTCCACTGAAAGCACTTGGTACTTGAATGATTGATTAGATTGATAGCTTTAATAATTCACTGACAAAGACATAATATAATAAAGGGTTGGTTGTAGAAACCATTGGTGACGAAGGTTACTGGGCCGATGCGGCCTGTTAAAGGGTTGATTTGTAAAGTAGGCCTTTTGATAACTAATTAGAGTTGACACTGGCTGATTTCTAAAGTAGGCCTTTTGGTAACTAATTATAGTTGACATGAAATGGATTATGGAAGAAGACATATCCGATGAATGAACGATTCAACCCCTTTCTACTCACACGGGTTCTTCTATTGAAGAGGTTCCCCTTTTTCTAAGTGATGTAGGGTGTACATATGAGTGAAACCTCGATAAAACGCGTAGCGCCAGCCCTGATGACCAATACAATTACCATCAAGCCCTTACCATTGCTTGTCTTCTCCTAGGCTACCTACACATGTTATTCGCGAAGAAAAGGTAGCATGCGGTTCTTCACTTAGTAGAGCTACCGACCACCGGACGACGACCCCTTCTTATTCTTGGACAATTGCGTCCTTTGATTTGATTATCATTTAGAATCCTAGACTAAAGAAGAAGGCTCTTCAATTGATGCAGGGCCAAATCAGCAGTAGGAAAACTGTACTAACCTACCGGCGATGACTTTCTCGGGGCTCCACAGGAGAAGAAAGAAAGTCCGGGTCCAATTTAGTTTGAAGAGAAGGTCCACCTTAGTCCTTATTCTCTCTTAAAACTTTATAAAGCTCAACAAGAAAGGGTTGGCCAAGAACAATTGATTGTAAAGCATAGTAGTTATAGTTACTCAATGGAGATGTTGGACTTTTTACACCTCTCCTTCTTGCTTGCTTACCTAGCTCTTATCTTAGTGACTCTTCCTCTTTACTAGGGTTTTTTTTGAATGTTAAAATGATAAATTTTTCATTTTCCAATGAAATGGATCTACCCTGATTCGATGTTTAATGGGATTCTTGGCTAGAGAAAGGTTTTTTGACATGGACGCCCAGCCTAATAGGATCGGTCAGTTGGCCCACCTAATATATGATGAGACTCTTAACCGATTTGATCAAATTTAGAAAGTTCTCATAATTCAGAACTGTGGAGCTTTTGATCAAGAACTTCTCGTCTTTCCCTTTTGGGCTCTTGCTTGAATCGGAACCTTTATGCGTTGGTAGGCTTTTGACTAAATCTAATAGCCAACCTATTGGGTGCCAAAAAAAGAGAAAATTTGTGCATGGGCTCATCATCTGATGTAGAACTAGTGTAAGAGATAGAAAAATATAGGAGAAGCAGGGATTGATAGCTTTCCAGAACTAGTGGAAAGGAAAGAGTTGTTCCCTACATTCCTTTCTTTCCAAAAATAGTAATTATTTTGGATTGGCATAAATGATTTAATTGAATGAACGCGACATTGCTTGTTTTCAAACAAATCCAATGTTGGGCCAAGCATTTCCAACTAGTAATAATTGAAGGAAAAAAGAAGAGGATAGGGAAGAGGAGATTAAGGATAGTCACTCTACTTCGTAGGTAATGCATGTAGATTCTTCTTTCATTTTCTATTTCTTTTAGATCGGAGTCCAACTTCTTGAGCAGCCAAGATATTGAACAACGAACATTTGACTTAATTCCTTGCCTTATCCTAAGATGAGAGAAAAGGTCTATTTGGCTCGAATCTTGGACGTAATCTTTAATCCTAAACTAGTTAATGATGCAATGGGAGAAGTTTTGATTTTGTCATTTTTTCATCAATGCTTACCCAATCGAGGCTCGTCTATGCCTAATCCCGATGGACAAATCGTCAAATCGAAACCTTAAATAGAGATGGAATTATGGAACCTAAAAAACTCAGTCGAGAGCTCCGTGACTTGTTCAAGAGAAGGTCTACCAATGATTGATAGGCCATTCCTCTTTATTCGTCTCTTGATCCTTTATTCCCCTAATTCGTTGTTACTAATTTGTTCAAGGCATAGACAACCCCTTGTTTTATTAGCGCAGGTGTTCATCAACGATGAAAGCCATTGAACTTAAGACTCGAGTGAAGAAAGAAGGCTAGGCCTCTAGGAGGGCTTTTAGGGACTGGGAAAGACATGTGGATTATAGAGCTAGGGGCAAATCAAAGGTTATAAAATGTGGTGTGGATTCATCTCTTTCAACCAGTTCAGGTTCAAGGGAGGGTGATCGAAAGAAGCTAGACTTTAGATCTCTTCTCTATGGTGGGAACTTTCTTTTGTATCAAGAGTGTGTTGAGGGGTGAGGAAAGATGGATTAGATTGAAAGGCAATGCTTATGCCTCTTTTTTATTGATAGGATTCCCATTATTTTTAGTCTCTGGCAAAAAAGACAAAGGCGAGGCATTGAACATGTTATATCCTTAACCTCTATCCTTTATTAGGAATCTTAATTCACTTTTCCTATTCACTAGTACACTACGCGCTACAACTAGCTGCCTCTTTACTAGTAAAGGAAAATCTAGCACACTAGCTGCTACAGCTAGTTATAGCCCCTACTTTGTTGGGATATTTGAAAAAGCCTGCTCAAAAAAAGAAGCGTACTGGTGTACAACGGTTGATGAAAAGCCAGCAACTTGTTAAGAGTTGGTTTTGGCTTGCCCATCTTTTATTAGGTTGATAGATTTGGAACCCTATATAATAGGTAGTTTACTGCTCGTCCCTATCTTTAAATGGGCTTATGCACTCCACTTGTTTCCACTAAACGACAAAGCCAGAAGCAGAAGAAGGGACTTGAACCCTTAACCTCACCCTTGGTAAGGCTATGCTCTGCCATTAAGCTATTTTTGCCAGCTATGGTAGTGGCGAAACACAACTGAGCAATTCATGTATCACCTGAGACGGATGACCTACGTTTTTTTGTCGGGCCACAGTCTTGACCTTTGATTGAGCACGAACACGAGAAGGTAGGTGGCTAGGGGTGGTATCTAGGAAACCTTTTCAATCAATATTCGACCGCTCAGTGCCTTTATTGATGTGAGTTGTAAAGAGTCTTGGTCTCGAGTTAGGCTTGGGCCTTATCTTGAACGGGAATGAGTGCACCGTATGACTAGACAAGTTACTTCCTCACCTCGTATCGGCGGCATATATCTTTTAAGTTTAGTCATTTCCTAAGACTTTTTCTCTTATTCTATGATAATCCAAGTTGTAGCTCCACGAGTCTGCTTGGAACTGGTCGATTCCTAAGCTATTCATTCTCCCTTCCCGGTTGGCCTTTGCCAGCCACTAGAGCAAGTCAGAGAATAGAGAGTGAAAGAACTTAAAGAACTACAGATTTTAATCAGATTGTACACCTTTGTGTCTGGCTATGTATATGGATGTGCATAAAGAACACTTCAACCCCCAAAACTTCAATTCAATAAGCAACTGCCTACCACAAACACCTAAATCCTAAGAAAAACACAAAAAGAAAACACAAACATAAGAAGTAAACTAAACTAGCAACATAAAAATAAGTCAAAGCAACAAACAATGTAAATAGATATGTACAAGATAGGCAAACAAGAAATGTATATAAAACACATAACTAATGAAAAATACACAAAAACAAAGAAACCAAGAACCACACGTCCCTGGCAACGGTGCCAAAAACTTGCTTGTAAACCTTTAAGAGTGTTACCCGCAAGCGCACGGGTCGGATAGTATCGTGCATGCATATGTGGGGTCATGTCCACGGGGAGGCTATCTAAATACGATTCTAATGTAAAAGTGTGTCCCACGTTAGGTACTTGTGGTCCTACCTACTCTTTTGAGGGTTTTTAGATTGATTGGAGCTCTTATTAAACCTAAACTAAGGGAAAATAAACATGACTAATGGGAATGGTGGAACAAAAAAGCTATGGAATTGAGGATCTACAAAGTTTTAGGGGAACTTAGGGGTGATTGCTTATTCAGAATGGATTTGGGTTCTTAACTTTGTTTTGAGGTTATTGATGGTTTGATTACTCTAATTGTGGGCTTAGATTACTAGACTTACCACATCTAACTATCAGTGATTACCTATAATATTAAAGGCATTAAGAACACAATTAATCAACACAAATGTAGTTGCAAGTGGGGCTTATGCTATAGCATAGATTAAGGCTAAGCTGAGGCCACTACTATTAGCATCTAAGCACAAATTACACATGCAAACTCATAGAAGTATCTCATCAAACACCTTGACATGTTGAATTTCAAGCCATAAGAATATAAGAACAAAGCATGTATATACAACCATCAATATCTCAAAACAAGTGTTAAAATCCTTAATCCATTACAAAGATAGCAATCCTCCCTAATCTAGAGCAAATCTAACATATTATAGATAGGAATAAAGAGAAGAATATAGATCTCCCTCATTATCCTTGCTTGCTCTTTGCAAATCTTACTCTAAAACCCTCTAAATCCTTGTTTAATCTTCAAATCCAAGCTTGTTTATGGATGGAATTGATGCAGGATTTAGTGTGTAAGGTGGGTTTTAAGTGGATTTTGAGTTTTGGCATGTCAGTGTGAGAAAATGTTGGTGCTCTCTTAAAAAATGGCTGAAAAGTGGCTTAAATAGAGTTGTTAATGCATCCAGCCGGGGGCCCAGCCAGTCGACCAGCTTTTGGGCTAAAATTGGCCTAGATTTTGATTTGGCTAGTTGACCGCAGAAGCTCAACTTGTCTTGATAGTAAAATATTCATATCTCCCTCATTTTGGCTCTGATTCGCGCATCATTTTTTTTTCATGGCTTCGTATCACTGTGGGGAATCTCCCAAGCCATTTTTGCACCCTAAAACATGACCAAAATTTGTCCATATCCTTCTTAGGTTGCAAGCTCTGAAATTTGGCTCATGTTGTGCTCGGCTTCGCCTCAGTTGCTTCTTCTTTTGCTCGGCCACTTCTAAATGCACTTCTCTTCAGTCCTTTACGTCCAAAACACCCTTGGCTTTGTTCCACACTTTAAGCACCCTCAATTAAGCTCCAATTATCTTCCCAAATCACATCTTAAAAAAGTAACAAACACCCATTAATGTAGCATTTAAGTCCTAACTTCAACTATGAATATGTAAACCTTAATATGCACAATTATGACCTAAATGCTATACTAATACATTAAAAGCTCAAAAAAAGTATATACATGCAATACATAAACACACAAAATGAACACATCACCTCTCCTTTGAACATTCATGCATACATGACTCGAAATCCATTGAATCCCCGCTGTCCCCTCCATGTGTGCCTACCCTATATAAAAAGCATGATGGTAAGATGACACCCATTAACAATGAATGTTTGTATGAATGTGAAAAGGCTTTATCTAGTGAAGGTTTAGAGTCATCCATTAGGGATAACAATACGTCAGTTTTGGAGTTTTTAGATGACAAATCTCTAGAGTTAAGAATTATTGTATTGAGGAGAATAGTAACTCTAAGAAGACACAAAAGAAAGGAATTGATGCGCTTGAAGGAATGATATATGGGTCTTTTCGGATGTTTGATGAATCATTGATGGAACTAAAGCCCATTAAGATCGAATCCACCACTTATGAGTAGTTAGAATGACCTAGGTTTTATCATGTTATATCTTGTAGAGAAGAAGAGTGTCGTACATCCACTTCTCTTATCATTAGTCCTCATTCTCCAAATGTCATTCCTCTTCCCCGTTCCTATTCTGTTGAGTCTCCCTTTTTGGAGTTAACGTTTGAGCCTTCTTGTTTAGAACATTTCCATCTACGATTAAATAGCACTTTTCCCACATCGCATGCATTAGACCTATCTTTGACCCATGAAGAGGGTGTGTTTCTAGCCCTTGATTATGAAAAGAAGGGCATAGGGTGGCTAGTTAAAGAGCATATGGAGCATGATCTTTCATACTTATGCCTGCCCATTTCCACACTTATGCACACATTTTCATTTGATGGTTCAATGTGGGAGTTTAAAAAGGGGTACATTGTGCATTCATCGCCCCATTAGAGGATGCATTACCCTTTTCCTTCTACTATCTGTGCTAGGTCGAATATCTAGCAATTTGTGCCTCACAATTTTAAACACGTATTACTCTAACATTAGTGCCTGACTAGAGGCATTGAATCCATCTCTGCGAGAAGGCATCCTAGACATGTTTATATTCCATTTGTTTTCCTTATTTTTCTTTTCTTTTAGTTGGTTTTACTTTTAGTTGCTCTCTCTCTCTCTCTTTGCTTTTCATTTTCCTTTTAGTTGTTTTGTTTTTGCAACCTCCCAAGTGTTAATCCTCAACTCTATCATTTCTTCCTTTCCATACACCTTGTTTATTCATTTAATGGTACCAATGCGAGCTCGCATGACAATGCTACTAATCTTGTGCTATGAGTGTTTGTAGTTTTTGGAAAATAAGGTTAGTAGATAAATGATAAATTATCGGCGTTGACAAGCTTCAAACGAACACAAGGTTGTATCTATCCACTCTTCACTTGTGCCCTTATATCTACCCCATCTCCATCACCCTTACTTACTTTGTGTTGCCTATTTGCTTCTTAAGTAGTATTGTTCTACTTGTTTGAGGACAAGCAAAGTTTAGGTCTAGGGGTGTGGAAGTTTGATTTTATTGTTTTATGCTTTGTATATGGTAGATGTGCATTATGTGCTTAAAATGGTGAAATTTTTTTTATTTTTATGCGTGAAGAGTCATTTCTCTCTTAGTTCTGGCTTTTATGATTGATTTAATTGATTGGTGGAGATAAGGTTGTATTGTAGCTACTCCATAACTTGGCTAAAAAAAGGAGTTTGAAAAAGGGGTATTGATATGAGTGCCGCTTTCTTGAGTGGTTCCTTTTTGATGTTCCTTAGCCTTTCTTTTTCTTTTTCTTTTTGTTATGTAATGCAAAATGCAAAAAAAATCCAAAAAAATAAAAAAGGCGAAAAGCTCGAAAAAGCCAAAAAAATGATAAAAATGCAAAAAAAAAAAAAGCCAAAAGGCAACAAAAATATGAAAGAGTGAAGTTCATTGAATAAGTGCTTAAGTGACACAATATTGACTTAGCACAAGTTATCATTTTTTTCTTTTGATGTTTTGTGAAAAAGGCTCTTATGTCATTTATGAGTCATTATGTTTGTATATTCTTCTTTCTCCTTATATCTTTAAGGTTGTGTGTATGCTGGGAAGGCTATGTTAGTTGAGAAGGCACAAAATATCAACATCCCGTCTGCATGCATAAGATTCTTGGGCTTGCGGTGGTACAGCTAGTAAGGAACTTCGTAAAGATACAATGCCCCTTGTGAGTAAGGGGAGGATCTGAAAAGGCTTGAAGACCCCTCTACTAAAGGAAAGACCCCTTTGTACTCCTTAGATTCATCGAAATAGTGAGTCAATCCCTTAAGCAACCCTTTTTAGCAACTTTGAGATAAAATAATGTTTAGGCTTACATGGGGACAAGCAAGGAGAAGGTTTGGGGATGTTTGTTTATTGGTTTTGTGTGTTTATGTTTTGCATTCTTATTCTTGTTTTGAGGTGTCTTGTGCTTCATTGGATGTATTAGTATAGCATTTAGGTCATACTCTAGGCGCACTACACCCATCTTTTAGGTTACCCCTTTCTTGCCACAACTGATGCAGTTATCCATTGTAATTTTGGATTATTAGAGATTAAGTTAGGAAACTTGAGGTCTACCATAAAGGCAGACGAGGCCATAAATAAAGCTAATGTAGGTGGAGAAGATGATAAGGAAGATTGCTTTATGATTCAGGTGATAGACCCATGTGTTGAGGGCCATGATGAGAAGACCACGATAAAAAATGATGAATTAGGAAAGTTTAGGGACTCTAGCTAGTCTTGACTGAGAGACATTTGAGAGGGATGCATAGCCTCTACTTCTAGGAATGATTATTCTAGGCTTGATGAGTCCTTTAAGGGTAATTTTTTCAATCTTAATGTGAAGGGCATGGACCATTATAATTGCACACATAGGATTGATCTTGAAAGAGGAGATTGAAAATAGAGGTTTTAAGGTGCATGTGATGGAATCTTGTATTGATGAATGTGGTTGTGAGAAGATATCGCTACCGATGAATTTATTGACACATTTGATATTAGCTAGAGTGGATTTGAAGACACCTATTTAGGAAAGCATCATGCTTATCTTTGATTCTAGGCCCAATAAGTCCATTAGAGTTGTAGATTCCATTTTTGAAGTAAATAACCAATTTATGATGACTCTAACGGAAGAGATGACGAAATTGCGATTAAGATATAGGGGTCTTTGGGTATTTCTGATGAGTCTTTACTAGAACGTTCTTCTAAACTCTCTATTAAGGAAATACTTGATGAGGTGAGCCGTTTCTTGGATGAACACGAGCCATCCCTTAGTGAATGCGAGCCTATGACCCTTACTTCTGATCCTTCCTCTTCTGGCTCTATTCTTTCTTGCTCTCCCATTGATTCCATCTCATCTAATCCCATTTCATTTGATGATTCTCCCCTTTTCTTTCCATTGAGTCTTCCTCTAGTGACCATATTTTTACACCATCCACTTGGAGCATGTTCATGTAGGGTTTGTTCACACTTTCTCCATTCTTCATGCTTTAGATGATTCATCTACCCATAGGCACGGGGTGTGGGTAGCCCTTGATCATCAAAAGAAGGCAACAGGATGGTTAGTGGCAGAGATCGAGCTTGCTTGGATAGGATCGGAGAAGAACAAGGGACTTAGATCTTTAGATTTTCCCATGCCCTATGACACCTTAGAGCGTTCTCCTTCTATACTTGATGTGTCAAGTTCATTTGTCCCTTTCTCACGTGTACTTGAAAAGGATTATGATATGTATAATTTGATCTATTCTTTACCACAGGATTTCTTTTCTTCTGAGTTGTGCCTTGACAATTTTGTATGATGATCCGTGCTTAACGACTACAAGTATTGTTGGCCCTAACATTACCGCCCAAGTGGAGGCATTAAATTTAGCACTGCTAGGAGGCATCCTAGACATTTACAGATGAATTGAGGATTGCTTACCTGACAGCATTGTGATTAATGCTATTAGGAGGCTGCGTAGGCTAAATTTTGTCATTTACATTCGTTATTGCTTTTTTCTTTCATTTGTTTCTTTCTTTCCACTCACATAAAGTGTTGATTCCTAATTCCTTTTCTCATAGGATGCACCACTACATATTATTACATATGCCAATGCAAGTTTACAAAGGCAATGCTACTAATTTTACTCCTTGTGAGTGTTTCTGGAATGTTGAGTTACAAGGTTAGTAGTTGAATGATTGACCATTGGCATGGAGAGCTTGGAAAAGAATACAAGATTGTATCTATCCTTTCTTCAATTGTTCCCCACACATCTACCCCTTCCCCATCACTCACACTTGCTTTATATTGCCTATTTGCTTGTTGTGTGTTGTTGTTCTAGTTGCTTAAGGACAAGTAAAGTATAGGTTTTGGGGTGTGGGGTTTGGTTCTTATTGTTTTATGCTTTATTAGGGTAGATGTGCATCATGTGCTTAAAAAAGACAAAAATTTTTCAATTTTGATGCATGTAGAGTTGGCTATTTCTTGATTGATCATTGTGTTGGCTTTTGTGATTGACTCAATTGATTAGTGAAAATGAGTTACATTATAAGAAGGGAATGGAGCGGATTGAAAACCAGATCTTAGAGGGGACTCTTGAAAGTTGTAAGAAGTGAAGACCTTTAAGAATAACCTATGTAGCCACCCCATAGCTTGGCAAGAAAGAATGTTGAAAAAGGGTTGTTGATATGAGTACCCCTTCCTTGATTGGTTCTTTTTTATGTGCTTAAGGCTTCTTTTTCTTTGTTCTTGTGTAAATGCAACGCAAAGTATGAAAAATCCCAAACAAAAAAAAAGAAAAAAGGAAAAAAGATGTAAAAAGATCAAAAAGATTAAAAATTAAAAAAATTGAAAAAGAGAAAGCCAAAAGCACAAAAAAAAAGTTTTGTGAATAAGTGCATAAGTGGCACAATGTCAGGTTTGCTCAAGCTATCCTCTTTGCAAATATGTGAATAAGGCATTTATAAGCCATTTTGTATGTATATTCTCTATCTTCTTATCATGAGTTTTTGTGCCTATTGGGAAGGCCATATTAGTTGAGGGCGCATGAAATATCAACATCCTAAGTGTGTGCATTAGAATCCTAGGCTCGTGATGGTTTGGTTACTCAAGAAGTTCCCAAGAGGTTCAAGGCCCTTTATGAGTAGAGGGAGGATCCAAAGAGGTTTAGGGATCTCTCCAAAATAGCAATGCCTCCTTTATGCTTCTTTGGCTAACCTTAATAGCGAGTCAATCCTTAGGTAACCCTTTGCATCAACTTTAAAAATAAACTTAGATTTGGGCTTGCTTGGGGACAAGCAAGGAGAAGATTTGGGAGCGTTGATGTGTTGTGTTTTTGTGTGTGTTTGTGTTGTTATTTGTCTATGTTTAAGAGTTGTTTTGAGCTTTGTAATACTTATTCTAAAGATAGGCTTAAGCACAAACAATTGTACATAGTTGAGTTTAAGAGATAAATGCTACACTAATTGCTTGTTTTCGATGATTTAGGTGAGTCTTTGGTTGATACCGAGCTTACACAATGAAGGGTGATGAAGATAAAAGGTGTACAGGTTATGGGGAAAAGGCCGAAAGCAAAGAAGATGAAGAATGAAGGCTAAAAGGAGAAACCGGTCGACCCCCAAAGCTAGCGAGCCAGCAAATCCAGAGAACAAAGAGCAGAACTAGCTAGGCCATCGGTCAACCAGTAAATCCAGAGAGTAACTTCAAGAACTGGTCGACCCCTTATCTGTCAACTAGCCGATAAGGTCAACATAATGCTGGAAGCTATAAAAAGGGCCCAATTTTAGCATTTTAGGGGATGAACTCACACACCCTTCACACCCACCTCTCACACACCTAACCCCAATTCTCACTCACCTCACACATAACTTTTTGCACACTTCCCACTTGGATTCAAGCTTATTGGAGGGATCTAACAACTTTGGAGTGAGAATTTACTCAAGAATTGTACAAAGATTTGCTAGGATGGGAGGGGAGTTTCCTATTCTCTCTTTTATCCTTTTTCATATAATGTTTAAGTAGACTTATTTAGGGTACTTTAGCTTGTGTAATGGGTTGACTATATACTCTTATGTTACGTGATTTGATGGCCTAATATATACATGCTTTGCTTTCTTTGTTTTAATGGCTATTAATCAATACATGTCTAGGTGTTCAATAATATGCCTAAGTAGTATTTATATAAATTGATGTCTATTTGCTACTAAACACTTCTAGTCCATTCTAGAATCATGTCTATGTGTTTGTATGTGGATTGTATGAAGTGGATAATGCTTATATCCATATCTATGTGTACGTTTATGTGCCTAGTAGTAAATATGACCTCAATATTGCATACATGTTGGTTCCTAATTGCTTTAAATCCAAGCATGATGATGTTTAGTAGTCAAATACATCTCTATATTCAAGAACACCTTAGCTTAGAACATGTATGATTGTATTTATTAATCAAATCCCTTAATAGTGATCCTAGAATGATGATTCGTAATTTAGGGCTATCCTAGATTAAGTCTCCCTTGGCTTTAAACCCAGCCAACTGGTTTTTGGGTACGTTCAGTCAACCCTAGCGACATTAGGTCTTGGCTTTAAACCTAGCCAACAGTTTAGGTACTAGGGTAGGTTTGTTTTAGATCACCTAGGAATCTAGTTAGTCACTCTAAAGGATCTAGGTCATAAGGACCATGTTGTGGCTCTAAGAGGCGCCACTTAGGGATGGATCTGTACCGAGTCCTAGGGAGAAATTAGGACACTTGTTAGTAACCTAGTCAAGAGCATTTCATAGTTAGTCATCATCCCTTAATCCCATAGCATTTAAGTCTATAATCACCCATTAGCAAGCAAAAGTCACCTTAACCCATGCCATTTATCTCCCAAGGTAGTTTGTTTCCCCCTTTCCATTCTTATAGTGTAGTTTTATTTCCTTTAGTTAGAGCTCCTAAAAATCCAAAAACCCCAAAAATGGTTAGTTTAGGTTCTCTTTTAGGCACTTTCTAGGACACGCACACATAGAATCCATTCCATAAAGTAGTCTCCCTATGGTTCGACACCCGTTCTCACATACGCTGCACTATACTAATTTGCGCGCTTGTGGGTCTTTAAGGCTTGCACCTCCAGAGAGACATTAGGAAGCCATAGAAAAAATGATGCACGAATCGGAGCCAAAACAAGCAAGATATGAACATTTTATTATCAAGGCTGGTCGACCTCCTGTCAAGGTTGGTTGACTGGTCTAGGCCACTAGCACTATCAAAATCTAGGCCAATTTAAGATGGTCGACCAAGCCCTAAGGCCGATTGACTGGCTGGTCTCCTAGCCCTACGTGTTGACAACTCTATTTAACCCATTTTTTAGTAATTTTTTAGAGAGAACACTCATTATTTCTCACACCCATTTTCTTAAACCCTAAATCCACCTAAACTTACATCAATTACATACTTCTAAACACATTTAATACTAGGAATCAAGCATCTAAAAGAATCAAACACAAGGATTAGGCCTAGCTCATGGATTGTAAAACATGGATTAGAGCTATGTAGGGTGGTTATTCTTGTATTTATGGGTTGATTACTATTCTTTTGTAATGGGTACTTGAAGGATTTGAATATATAAGCTTTGTGCTTAGGGTTTCAAAGGCCATTTTATATACATGTCTATGTGTTCATTGAAATGCCTCAATGAAGTTGCGTATTTATATTGAAGTTTATTATGCAATTAACCATTTCTAAATCATTTTGCCAGAATGTTTATGTATTCGTGTGGTGATTACATGAAGTGGAAATGCTTATATACATGTCTATATGTGTGTTTGTATACTTATTAGCATAAGTAGCTTCTGTTGCATACATGTCGTGCGCCATTGGTTAAATTGGTGTAATCTAAGTATGTCTATGTTCTTAGTAGTAGAATACTCCAAAACATTCTCAAATGACATGCCCTAGATGTGTATGCTTTGTGTGTAATTGTTAATTTTTGCTATTGTGATGCGATCGATAGAGCACAACTAGTAACTAGCCTAGGTCAAGTCCCCATTGGCTTTAAATCTAGCCAATAGAAGTCTGGATAGGTTCAGTTGACTTTAGTTCACTTAGGAAGACTAGTTAGTCGACCCTAACATCCTAGGTTCGTTAGGACCATGCCGTGCCTCTAAGTGGGGGCAAAGCTTAGGGACAGACTTGCACCAAGTCCTAAGGTTAGATTCGGGAACTAATTAGTAGATTAAGTGCTAAGTTTAGATCAATCTAAATCACTTGGAATCCTATTAGCTAGCCCTAATTCCTAAGTCATAAAGACCACACTATACTTTTACCTATCACCACTTAGGGATGGACCAGCATTGAGGCTCAAGGTACCAATTAAAAGGCAAATTAAAGGTCTAGATTAGAGCAACCCAAGTATAATCTATTAAGAGACCATAGCAAGACGTTGTAATCACCCATTTGGAAGACCTAATCACCCTAAGATCCCATTTCTGATGTTTGAATGCCCTTAAAGTGTCTGGGACCCAATAAGTAGCCTTTTAGAATGCATATAGCCTAAGACACCTTACATGTTAGGCCTCCCTATGGACTTGACCCTACATTCGCGCATACTGTACTACACATGACCTGTGCGCTTGCAAGCTTTTTAGGCTTGTAATCACAAATAGCGCATCATTAAATCTTTTGTTACTTTTAATCCAGTGATAAGAAAAACAACCGAAACATGGAAAAAGATAGTCGGATAGTGTTGACTGACAGTAAGATGCCAGTCCTGGAAAGAAATGATTAAGTGTAGTAGATGACAAACCCATAAGGAATGTTTCTAGTATGGTCTGTAAGAGCATTGAAGGATACATTGTCCTGTTTACCTAGCCACGTGATAGAAAGACATAAGCTTCACTTACCCGTATGGTGTAAGAAAGCTTTACTTTCATATTGCACAACAAAGCAAAGTATGAGCTTATGCAGTGGGAATTACACAATGTTTAGATATTCATGTTAATATTTATGTTTGGAACATGCAAAAGAATTTTGTTTTAGACTTCATGAACAGCATAATTTCAATTCCAGTTTCAATATCAATAGGTATAGAAACGTTTGTCGTTTGGTAGAATACATAATGGTTTATAATATCCTATTACACTATCACTGCAAGTTATAGAGTATATTTGATCCATAAAGGATATTTCTCTAACCAATAACACTTTGGACACACATATGCTTCAAAAGGATATTTTCTCCAACCAATAACACTTTAGACACACTCATGCATAAGACCTTTTGTCTAAGGCTTGATTATGAGTTAGTCGAGTTTGAGCTTTGAAGTCTATTAGATCTCAAAGACATAACTTCTAATTTTGTCTAAGAGAAATCTTGTCTAAGAGCTTGACAAGAAGTTAGTCGAGTGTGGGCTTCGCAGCTTACTAGATCGCAAAGATATAACTTCTAATGGCCTTGTCTATGAGATAAAGACGACTTACAAAGGTCCCTCCTTCTCTGGGTGACAAGTTGTTTAGGAAGTGTTGGAAATTGTTTCACATTAATATATGAGTATCTATAGGTTAAATAGTTCGTAAGGTTGTGAGTACTAGTTTTGAATAAAAATTGCTCAAAATATAGATATGATCATTTGATGTTACACAAGTCTCCAGTGGTTTGAGATTGAGATAGAGCAAAAATTAGATGAATACATCATGGGCTCTTTGATCCTAATCAAAGTAGAGTATGCCTTACGTGAAAGCTCGAGGATTACCTTGTAACTTATAGATTGTGACTTAGTAATCTATCTCCAGATATTTCCTCACAAGGAAACTGGTGTGGATGAATGAAGAAATTGAACACTCATAGACGTAGAAACGCTTATGATATTTTCTATATCACTACCTATGTCTTAGTAGGAGTATGATCTTGAGATGATAAGTTTGCATCTTCTATTTGATACAATTCAAGGCAACACATAGGATATTACGAGAAATGTGGTTATGGCACAAACTTTGGCTTAGCTTAGTTCCACAGTTGTAATATTTCTACTAATGTGTTGAGTATCCTTGATAACTAGAACCAAAGGTGAAAGATGTGTTATTTCCTGATATATCCCTTTGGACTAGAGGGAGAATCACACATTAGTTTAAGGAGCAAAAATGCTTATTGGCATTTATTGCTTGATACTCGAAGAATGATAGTATGATTCAATACTTTCAAGTTTTTAGAGTTGCTCTGTAGGAGATCGTTTGGTCTTCATATAAATCTATACCATCTTAAAAAAGGGAAGACTACTGTATGTTTTCATTGTTACACCCATAGCCTTTTCGTAGTGGGAGGATTATCATCTAACCTAATAAATGCTCTAGAAATTCTTCTTGACAAGTTTCCAAAGTTTTGGGTTGTGGTTCTTACTAGACACAATGAAGAAGTTTTCGTTTTAGATGTTTGCCATTGATGCGTAGCAATAAAATTAGAGTTTGTTACTCTAATTATGTTTGGACTCTTGTAGTTGTGTCTAAAGAGGTAAAACTCATGGGATGAGCTAGGTCTACAAGGAACAAAAATAGAGCTACTAAGAAGGTTGGAGCCTTCGTAGTAAGGTTGGATAGTGAGGGGTCATACTCAGAATGAAAAGGATCAACTATGAGGAAGCCTTCTATCCAGAAAGCCATACTAGGATCTATTAAGAGGCTCCATTGCTATCACTTATCTTTTTGACAAGGAGATATGAAAGATGTTCACCAAGATAACTTTTTCTCAATTGAAAAGTTTGAAGAAGACATCTAGATTCATAACCAGACAAAAGCATTGCTAGATGCAGAGATCACGTGGCTTTTATGGTTGAAGCAAACATCTAACAAATGGCATCAAATTTGATCAAAAAATAAGTCTCTATTTTGACCAAGATATTGATGGACTATAGGTGTACAAGGAAGATAATAGATTTACAGTAAAGATTAACTATATCCCGTGTTTCTGTATTAAATTGGTCTTAGTTTAAAATAGCATGAAATATTCCAAAGGAGTGTTTTCACCTCCTAGCTATTGGAATGTCTTTATCGAGGGTTGTTCAATGCCTAGAAGGATAAAGAAGAAGTTCTAAAGCATTTCATGCTTTAGCGCAATAGAAGCTTTACAAACTGCATGCTGAATACTAGACCTAGATATCTATTTTTGTAGTAACGTGAATAGAAAATATCAATTCAATTATTGGACCGATGTCCCTGGGCTAGTGGATTTGCACATATCCTAGTATCTTTTAGAGGATGAAAGATTATGTGCTAAGTCATTAGAAGGAAGATCAAATAATTGTAGTGAAAAACTTTGTATGCCTATAAGATATGACTCTTGAAGAGAGTGTTTGCCACACAGGTTGAGTCATTTGGGAACACGATTTAGTGGTTGTCATCTCTAGTGTAAGTGGGAGATTGTTGGGATTGTATGCCCTAAAAACCACAAGCACATGGAGAAAACTAGATACTAAACATAATACGCTCATGAAATTGTTCATATGATTGAGCTTTGCATAGCTTATTCTCCCTATTTGTGAATTGATGCAAAGTATGAAGGTCCAATGATTTGGGTGCACAGTGAGCTGGACTCACAGTAGGTCCAAGCCTAGATTTGGTGATATCATAAATTGGTCCATAGCTAGAGGGTAATGTTGGGCACTCTACTGGGACAAGGCTATAATAGGTGAGTCTCATGATCTACTTAAGTCATTGAATGGTTTTTTGGACTATACTCCTAGTGTGTGTATCATACATTGGACAAGGCCACAGTGAGTATGCCTTCTAAAAACCTTATTGTCACATATAGAGACAAGATACTTACAGATTCCAAGTGACCAATGCTCTTAATCTTGAGCATGTTTGGATGAACTGACTAAGTTAGGGTGCAGCACTTTGATGTACAATAAGGAGAGGTCTTGAATTGTAAGATTGTCTACCTTATACATTGGTTGCTCTAATCTATTTTAGTTGGGACATACATATGCAATTGTAGAGTCTATGTGCCTCCTAGAATTTGTCCACTTTATCACCAGAAATCTAGTATTAGTGATATTATCCTTCAGAGATATATCAGTCATTTGGATTGTGCGTCGCTCTGTAGATCGAGAGATCTGTGACCAATAAATGATAATCGTATGGGATTAAAGATCTTAAGGTTCTAGATGTAGTCTTGGAGGTAATGGTACTTGATAGAACTGGCCTTGACTATAGGTATACATAGAGGGGTGTTTTCGTCATTTCACTTGGTTGGTCAAAGACATAGGTCACTGTAACAGGTGACAAGCTCCTGCTTAGATAGTGATTATCCTTGGAGTACAGCTTTGGTCTTCTGGTGGAAATAGACCGAGGGCAAGGTAGCCTTATTGTCTCCAAAATAGTGGCATGGACATTTTGGTTGTTTTAGAAGCCAAGGGTACATTATGTCTTTGGTCCCTCTGCTAGTCATGTTCTAATTGGATGTAATTAATTAAGGATGGCTAATTATATAGATTGCTTAATTAAGATTTTGATTTTGAATTATGAAGGTATTTAATTATCCAGGTCTTCTTAATATAACTCGTGGATGTCTTAATTAGAGATTTATAGTGTGTGAAGTGGGATATTTTGGATAAGACTTATCCATAGAGAATATTCCTTTTCTAGAAGATAAGGAAGGGCATTATTGGAAACAACAATCTTTCTAGCACTTTATCTTTACTTGGGTTGCCATGTATTATATATTGTGCCAATTGGCATGACCCAAGTGAGAATACATAACATAAGAAGCTTATTTTCTCTTTGGTATGTATGTGCAGAATTTTTTATGGAGTTACACCAAAAGCATAGACTACTTAGCCTAAACCTCAATTAATCCCTAATTAGTGCTTGCCCACTACATAACACACTACATCCTAGCTATTAGTGATTGATTATAGCAGGGAAGACCATTAAGGGGCTAGTACGAGGTGGATAATTGTATGAGGAGGCTTCATCAATGATACTATGCATCAAGGGTGACACATTACATTTCATCTTCTTTATATATATTGTTTATGTGATTGTGCACATATGCGCAATAGACGTTTAGTTGCTATATTCTATTACTATTGTTGATTTTTTTTTTTTAAATTGAGTATTCAACTAGACATAGTATTGGCAACCTAGTCTACCAATTTTGGTAGCCAAGGCTAATTATGTCATTTGGTCCCTTCACTAGTCATATTTCTAAAAGACGTAATTAATTGCGATCATCTAATTATGTGGATGCATTATTGAGATATAAATATAATAGAGAAGGAAAAAGGATTTTATTCATACTTTTCCTTATTAAATTTATGGGCATTTCAATAGGACAAGCGGGTCCCATAGAATTAGATATTATGGAGTAGGAGAGAGAAAGGCATATCTTGGGTATCTTATCCATAAGGCATATTTATGTGTTGGGTTTTTGTGTATTTGTGTGTTGTTATTAGCCTATGTTCACAAGGTGTTTTAAGCTTTCATAGATGCATTAGTATATTATATATCATAGAGTTAGGCTTAAGAGTAAGCAAATGTACATAGTTGAGTTTAAAGACAAACACTACACTAATGCTTGCTAGTTTCTCATGTTTGGTGAAGTTAGGCCAAAAGCTTTGGGCTTGGATTAATAATGATTTGATATTGAAGTCAAGCGCAAGATGTTCAGGATGTGTGAAAAGCATGAAAAAAGCTTTTGGAGGGAACAGGGTAAAGAAAAGAGCAACCAGAATGAAACAGATGGAACACAAGAAAATTAGTCAAGCTTCTGACTTGGTTGGTCAACCCTTCTTCCAGGGCCAGTCGACCGGCCTAGACGATGAGCCAAAACAAAGAGCAAGCCCTTTATACTTTTTAGACTCATTATGATAGCAAATCAATCCTTTAGGCAACCCTTTTTTACCAACTTTGAGATAGACTTTGGTTTGGGCTTGCTTGGGAACAAGCAAGGAGAAGGTTTAGGGGTATTGATGTGCTATTTTTGTGTATGCTTATGCATTGTATTTTTATACTTGTTTTGAGATGTTTTGTGCTTCATTTGATGTATTAGTATAGCATTTAGGTTATACTTATGCATATTAGGGTTTACATGTTCATAGTTGAGCTTAGAACTTAAATGCTATACTAATGCACATTTAGAATTTATTGCTTGTTATACGTGAGATTCATGAAGATAATTAGATCTTGATTGAGGGTTCCTATAGTGTGGAATAAATCTAAGGGTGTTTCGGACATAAAGAAATGAAGAAAAGTGCATTTGGAAGTGGCCGAGCGAAGGAAAAAGCGACCGAGGCAAAACCAAGTGCAACAGAAGTTAAATTTAGCTCTTGCAACTGAAAAGAAGACATGGAAAAATTGTGGAAATGTTTTAGAGTGCAAAATATAGCTTGGGAGATCCCCAAAAGTGTTATGAAGCCATAGAAAAAGCGGTGCACGAATCGGAGCCAAAACAAGCAAGATATGAACATTTTACTGTAAAGATCGGTTGACCTCCTGTCAAGCCGGTCAACCAGCCAAATCAAAATCTTGGCCAATTTAGGCCAGTTGACTTTACCCCAAAGCTGGTCAATGGGCCAAGGCCTCCGGCTGGACATGATTGGTCCATTGTTTAACCCCTTTTCTGGCCTATTTTAAGCAGATTTTTATCCTTTTTTTACATCCCATTCACACACCCACTTCTCACACACAAAACCTTACTTTTGCCCACCTTTAATACACATACTAACACATACACCCACTTAGAATTAAGTTGATTTTGGAATTCAAGCATCATTTGGTGAAGATTTACTCAAGTTTGTAAAGAAACAAGCAAGGATGGAAAGGGAGCTTTCTCAACCCTTCGCATTCTCTTTAATTATTTGCTTTAGTAGATAGATTAGAGTGACTAAAATTGTGTAATAGAATGATTTTTTGTATTATTTGCTTTGGGATTTGATTGGTTCTTATATATACATACTTTGTTCTTATTTATGGATGGCTTTATATCATTTCATGTGAATGTGTTTGATGTAATGCTTGAATGAGTTATATGTATATAGACGAAGTTGTATTTGCTATAGAACACTTATAATCCTTATATTATGCATGTCTATGTGTGTGATTATGGATAATATGAAGTGGGTTAGTTAGACACATGTTTATATGAATGTTAACATGCCTTATAGTGAATACATGCTCAAATATTATTACATGTTGATGCTTAAATGTTTCCAATGGTGTAATTCAAACTTGTGTTTATATAATGGATAAGACATCATATTCAGAATGTCTTACCTTAGAATATGTAATGCTGTGCCTATTAGATACCAATCCGCTTTAATGTCCCTAGAATAATGATGCTTAAGTCAGGATTAGTTTAGATGGAGTCACCTTTAGCTTTAAATCTAGCTAATCGGAGTCCGGATAAGCTTAGTTAATCCTAGAAACCCTAGGTCTTAACTTAAATCCAGCTAATGGTTTAGGAACTAGGGTGGGATCGTTCTAGGACACCTAAGTAACTCTATAGTCCTTTCAATGGCCTTAGGTACATAAGGACCATGCCGTAGCTCTAAGTGTGCTCGCTTAGGGACAAACTCGTACCGAGTCCTAGGGCATAATTAGGATACTAGTTAGTTGCTTAATATTAGAAGCCATATTTAGTAAGCCAATATCTCGAATCCCATAGCATTAAGTTAGAGAGTTACCCGTTCACAAGTGTAGGTCACCCTCTCACTTTCCCATAGGTTTAATCCCCTAGACTAGCTTAGTTCTTATTTTTTTCCTTTCTTGCATTCATAGGGTAGTCCATCATTTCTCTTCTAGCTCCCATTAATCCAAAACACCAAAAAAATATTTAGTCTAGATTTTCTTTTTGGCACTTTCTAAGACACCAAGCATAGGATTCACTTCACAACAATAGTCTCCCTATGGTTCAACACTTGCATTAGTACCCCTATATTGCACAGTCCATACATTTGCAAGACCTTTTAAGGCTTGCACCTTCAAGGTCACATCAAATTCTTGGCGCCATTGCTAGGGACCTTGCATGGTGGTTTGCATTCTTTGCTTGTGTTTTGGTAGTTGCTTTATTTGTTTTCCTTGCTTTTTCTTTACAGTTTGCTTAGTTTTTGCTTATCTTGCTTCTAGTTTATATTATCTTACTTTGGTGCTTGCTTATTTAATTTTGTTTTTGTTTTCTTTGAGCTATTGAGTTTATTTTTTGTATTTAGTTGTTAGCTTGTTTAGCTTTATTAGTTGTTCTTGTTTTTGTTTTTAGTAGTTTTTTTAGGAATATGGCTTATTTACTACAGTTTTAGGTTTGTTGAAGTTTTTAGGGGTTGAAGTGGTAGGACTTAGGATAGTTTTTGCGTGCTTGATAGGATCCCTTGGAAATCCCTTAGTTCCCCTTAATCCCGAACCCAATAGGATTACTAGGCATTTTAGGAATTCAGGAGATCTTCTTGAGGAGATGATCAACCCTAATCATTCTCTTAATCCTCTTCTTCCCCCAATGAATCCCATTTCACCTCATGATTACCATAGGCATCAAGCCCAAGATCATTTTGGACAAGAGCCTTCTAGACCGAACCCATTCAGAGATGAGGAGCCTACTCTCAGGAAATTCTTTCTCTGCGAAGCCTTTAAGCTTAACTTGGATATTCAAATTCTAGGTTTGGGGGAGACAAATATCAAGATTAAGTATAATATGTTGGCCATGCTTCCTTCTTTCTATGGGAGAAGCAATGAGAGTCCTCTAGAGCATATTGCCGATTTAGTTGACATGAGTTCAATTCTTCATGTCCCCCAATGTCTCCCAAAAGGTCATACGTCTAAGATTGTTACCCTTCTATCTTAAGGACAAGGCTAGAACTTGGTTGAATTCCTTACCTAATGATTGCATCACTTCATAGGCCCAGCTTCAATCTAAGTTCTTTCATAAATTTTATCCCATCGCCAAGATGGCCAACCATAGGACTGCCAATATGACTTTCTCCTAGCATGATCTAGAATCTTTTCATGAGGCTAAGGAGAGGTTCAAAAACCTTCTTCGACAGTGTCTGTACTGCGAGTATGGTAGTCATGACCTACTGCAGTATATCTTTCGAGGTTTAAATGAGTAAAATAGAATGATGGTTAATGCCTTCTCTGGTAGTGGCTTCTATACTTTAAGACCGATTGAGGCACAGGAGAAAATGGAGTCGATGGCGGACAATACTTTTCAAAACTTTGCTATGGATAGGTCTAGTCGAGGAGGTCCTAAGAGAGGTGTTAATGAGATAGGAGTTTCTTTAGATTTACCCACTAAGGTAGATGCTTTAACAAATAAGTTAGATCAAATTATTTCCTTGTCTCTTTCATCTCACGGTCATAGGACTAGTTCCATAGGTTTGTCCTCCACCCCTTTGTAGTTGAAGTGTGTGTTTTATGTTCCGAGTCATCTCATGAGACCATATCTTGCCCTTTAGCACCTAAGTTTCCCACAATTATGAAGGAGCAAGTGTGTGCTATTCAAGGTTATTCTCGAGAGTACAATCCATACTCGAATACGTATAATCCGTGTTAGAGGGATAACCCAAAATTTTCTTAGAAACAAGGTCAGCATGAGCTAGTTCAAATCCCCAGGCCCCACTCCAGCAGCGACCTCATCCCACTAACCCTCCAAGGTTCTACAATGTCAATCAACCCAGGCTTCCTAGTGCTTCTCAACCATAAGCACTCCCTGCTCCCTCTTATAGTCAATCTCTTAGCAATGATGTGATGAAGTTATTACAATTTATTCAAAATCAGTAATAGGCATTAGCTAGTTAGCAATAGGAGTTAGCTAATAATAAGAAAGAGATGGCTAGGCTTGAGGCACAATTAGGGCATCTTGTCACCCAGTTGAGCACCAGAGACCTCGGGAAGTTGCCTTCTCAACTAGAAGTGAACCCTAGAGTCCAGTCCTGTTCCTTCACCTACATCACTTATCCCCCTTAGGCCCAAGCTAAGGCTGTACCACTCTTACGAGCGATAAGATAGAGGATAATAGTGTGGGAGTTGATTATCCAGTCCTACACCTAATGGTTTTTTCGAGTCTAAAGAGCCTTATTGTAGCCCTGTTAATAGGGATTCTAGAGAGGGCACTGTTGAAAGAGTTAAGCCTATGCAAGACCATGAAGAGAGTAGTGGTTCCTAGCCACATCAAGAAGGAAAGGAGCCCATTGATGATTCCCATGAGTCTAGCGATGTTGCACCTAGAGTTCCCTTCTTATCCACTTTAGATAAGCCTATGCCCAGTAGGGATTCTAGGTTTTTCAAGATCTTAGAGCATCTTAAGGACCTTAAGGTTAATCTTTCTTTGATAGATGCAATCCTTTCCATTCCTTCCTATTCTAATTTCATCAAGGACCCTTGTACAAAGAAGTGTAGATCATCGAACATGCCTAAGAAGGTGAGGCTTACAGAGAAGTGAGTAGTATTTGTACTTCGGGCCTTCTAGCCAAGATGAGTAACCTTGGAGCTTTCACCATTCCTTTTAGCATCTGTGAGACCAAATTGATCATGCCTTGCTAGATTTAGGGTCTAGTGTGAATCTCAATCTCCTCTATCTATCAGCAGCTAGGTCGAGGTAAGTTGTCCCCTGCACACATTACTCTTCAGCCAGCTGTAGACCAAGGGGTGTGGTAGAGGATGTTATGGTCCAGGTAGGTGAGTATGTGTACCCTGTTGACTTCATAGTATTATATATGGATTCTGGTCATGATTCTAAGCATTCCATCCCCATTCTATTAGGTCAGCCCTTTCTTGCTACTGTAGATGCCATTATTCATTGTAGGTCGGGGTTATTAGAGATGAAATTTGGAAATTTGAGATCCACTATGAAAGTTGCAGAGACGGTGAATAGGGCTAGTGTAGGAGGAGAAGAGGATAAAGAAGAGTGCTTTAGAATAGATGTGATTGACTCTTTTATCGAGAACTTTGTAGATAGAACTATGACTAATGTACAAGAATTGAGAAAATTTGAGGAATTATTGTCTAGCTTTGATTTAGAGACCTTAGAGCGGAAATGTATAGCTTTACCTTCTTAGTTAAGGATTCCATGATTGACAAGTCACTTGAGGTTGTCCTTTTAGTCTTGATTCTAGTGATATCCCCATTGATGTTGTTGAGGTTGAGTCTCCCTTAGTTGAGCCTAGCCCATCTTCAGAGCTCAAACCCCTTCCCGAGTATTTGAAGTATGCTTTCCTAGGCCATAGTAAGACCCTTACGGTTATCATCACTTCCGATCTTTCTAGAGAGCCTAAGGAGTGTCTCTCAGAGGTTCTTAGGAAACATAGGAAGGCCATAGGGTAGGAAACTGATGATTTGAGAGGTATAGACCTTTCAGTTTGCATGCATTATATTCACCTTGAAGATAATGCAGTTCCTTCTAAGGAGATGCAAAGGAGGCTAAATCCACACATAAGCAAAGTAGTTAAGAAAGAGATCCTTAAGCTTTTAGATATAGGTATTATTTATCCAATCTCCAGTAGTGAGTGGGTTAGCCCAATCCAAGTAGTCCCCAAGAAGTCCAGGATTACGGTTGTAAGGAATGAGAGAGGAGAGCCTATCCTTACGCGTACTCCTAAGGGTTAGAGAGTTTGTATTGATAAAAGGAATCTCAACTCCAAAACTAAGAAGGATCATTTCCAATTGCCTTTTCTAGACCAGATCTTAGATAGAGTAGCTGGGTATTGCTACTATTTCTTTCAAGATGGCTATTTTGGGTATAATTAGATCCCTGTGTTTCCTGAGGACCAGGAGAAGACCACTTTTACTTGTCCCTATGACACTTTTGCCTTTAGGAGGATGCCCTTCGGCCTATTTAATGCCCCAATGACTTTCTACATGTATATGATGGCCATTTTTAGTGACATGATTGAGAGCCTGATAGTCATCTTTCAAGTGCAAGCTCTAGAGACCCATAAGCGAATGGATCAATGCAGTGTAGTGTGTGTGAGAACGGGTGTCGAGCCACTGGAAGGCTATGTTGCGAGATGAATTTTATGTGTGTGTCCTAGAGAATACCTAAAAGGAAACAAAAACTAACTACATTTTGGCGTTTTTGGATGATCAAGAGCTCTAGCTAAAGAAAATAAAACTACACTATGAGAATGGAAATGATAGAGACAAACTATCTAGAGGAAACTAATAAATGGAAGGGATTAGGGTGATGTCTACCTGTTAATGGATGATGCTAGACTCAAATGCTACGGGATTTTTATAGAATGGCTTAATGATCAATTGCTCTTTTAAATAGGTTGCTTAATTAGTGTCCTAATTTCTCTCTAGGACTCGGTACGGGTTCGTTCTTAGGCGGCGCTTCCTAGAGCTGCAGCATGGTCCTTATGACCTAGGCCTTTAAGAGTGACCAATTAGCTTCCTAAGTGACTTAGAACGAACCTACCCTAGTACCTAAACCATTGGCTGGATTTAAAGCCAAGACCTAGTGCTGCTATGGTCGATTAAATCTACCTGGAAACCTACTGGCTAGATTTAAAGCCAAAGGAGACTCGATTTAGACTCGCCTTAAATTATATCCTCATCATTCTAGGGTCACTATAGCAGGATTTGAACTATTAGCGCATTTATACATGTTCTAGGCCAAGGTGTTCACAAATAAAATGGCCTATTCAACTACCAAACATCGTCATGCTCAGGTTACACCATTAAAAGCACTTTTGAGCCAACATGTATGCAATATTAAGGACATTTTTACTACTAGGCATGCAAATATACACATAGACATGAATATAAGCATTACCTACTTCACAAGATCCACATATAAACACATAGACATGAATATAGAATGGATTAGAGGTGTTTAGTAGCAAATAGACTTCAATTTATACATCTATAACTCTCTTAGGCATATTATCAAACACCTAGACATATACTGAACAATATCCATTAAAATAAGAAGAACATAGCATATGTATATATATTAAGTCATTAAATCCCATAATATAGAAGCATAGAATCAAGCCATTACATTAGTATCATCACCCTAAACAAATCTACTCAAACATAATATAAAAGAGGATGAAAAAGAGAATAAAAGACTTCCCTTTCATCCTAGCAATTCTTGTACAAAATCTTTGAGTAGCTTTAATCCAAGTGTTTGAAACCCTCCAAGCAAGATTGAATTTAAGTGAGAAATGTGTGATTGTGTGTGTATTAGAGGTGGTGTTGCTAGGGTTTTGTCTGTGCATGTTGGGTCTAAAGATTATCCCCTTTAATAGTTGCAAATTGTGCTTTTATCTCATCTGCTACGTATTGTCAGTCAACCTAGCCAGTTAACTGGCTTTTCTTCTTAGCTCAACCGGCTTTCATTGTGATACTCTCTGGACTGGCCGGTCGATCTACTCTTTTGGGGAGTTGACCGGCTGAAAATGAGTTCCTCTTTGGAGTGGCCGGTCGACCTGCAAATTTTCTAGGTCGATCGGCTCCTCCAGTTGACCTTCTATTTTCTCTTTCTTGCTCTCAGTCTTCATCGCACAACCCGTATCTCTTCTATCTTTATTGTTCATCCTCATTCAAGCTCTGTTTTAGCCTTATAGTTCACCTAAGGCACAAATTAAGCATTTAGTATAGCATTTGACTTAGAAACTCAACTATGGACATTTGCTTACGCTTAAGCCTAACTCTAGTATTTGTACTACACTAATGCATCTTTTAAAGCTTAAGATATCTCTAAAACATAGGCAATTAACAACGTAAACACACACAAAAACACAACACATCAACACCGCCAAACCTTACAAAGCAAATTGGCATTACAAAGTAAGTAGTGGGGATGGGGTAGAAACGTGGAGAACAAGTGGAGAAAGGATTGATACAACATTGTATTATCTTCAAAGCTCTCTATGCCAATAGTAAATCACCATACAACTAACCCTGTAACTCACAATTCACAAACACTCACCAAGAAAACAAGTTAGTGGCATTACCTATGCAAGCTTGCATTAACATATGCAATAATAAGCAACGCTGTATCTTATGGGACAAAGGATTGGGATTCAACACTTTAGAGTGAGCAATAGAAAAGAAGGAAAACAAAAAGGAAAGAAAGTGAAACAAATGCAAAATTGCAAAATTGAACCTAGGTTGCCTCCTAGTAGCAATAACCACTACACCGTCAGCTAGGCAATCACTAACTTATCTTCAGCCTCTATAGATGGGTTCCTGAAGCATTGAAACCTCCACACAAGCCATGCTCGGATCATGTGTATGCTTCAAGCATTGCCTATTCAATGTTATCTCTTGGCCATCCTTCAAATCTTTGATCTTGATTGCTCCAGAAATGTAGGCAACCAACACTTCATACAAACCATCCTATCTTGACTTGAGCTTACCTGGAAAGAGCTTCAAATGTGAGTTAAATAACCAAACTTTATCGGAGGACGAGAATGATTTCTTAAGAATATGTTTATCATTAATTCTTTTCATCCTAACCTTATAAAGCTTGGCATTCTCATACACCTCAAACCTAAGCTCCTCTAATTCTACTAGGTCAAGCTTCCTTTTCTCACCCACTCTTGCTAAATCAAAGTTTAGGGCCTTGATTACTTAATAAGCCCTATGTTCTAGGTCTAACAGCAAGTGATAAGCTTTCCCATAAACCAATCGATACGAAGACATACCAATAAGAGCTTTAAAAGCGGTATGGTAGGCCCATAAAGCATCATTCAATCGAATAGACCAATCCCTCTTATCGAGCCTAACCATTTTCTCTAAAATGTCCTTTATCTCTCTGTTGGACTCTATTTGTCTACGAGTTTGAAGGTGATAAGGGGTAGCAACCTTATGGGTAACCGAATATCCTCTCAACAAGACCTATAAAGTTCTATGGTGAAAATGCAATCCCCCATCACTAATCAAAACCCTAGGGACTCCAAATCTTGAGAAAATGTTCTTCTTAATGAATTTCACCACTACCCTACGGTCATTAGTACATGTGGGAATAGCCTCAATCCATTTGGACACATAGTTTACAACCACTAAAATGTATTGGTACCCAAAGAAAGGTGGAAATGGTCCCATGAAATCTATACCCCAAACATCAAATAACTCACATGGATGAATAGGGAATAAAGGCATCATGTTTCTCCTAGAGATAGACCCAGATTGTTGACATCTAAGACACTTTTTACAATACTCTTGGGCATCCCTAAGGAGAGTGGGCCAATATAATCCACATTATAAGACCTTTACGACAGTTTTCTTTCCACTAAAATGACCTCCACACCTCTCATCGTGACACATATTCAACAAGCTCTCAAATTCGTCTTCGTGTACACACCAGCGAATCACATGACTCATATGCACTTAAAAAGATAGGGATCCTCCAAAAAAAAATGTATTACTTGTGCTAGAAACCTATCTCTCTCTCTCTCTCTTCTCCCAATGGGAGGGAAGACACCCTGTGGCAAGATAATTAACAATATGAGCAAACTATGGCATATGATGAGAGATGGCAAACAATTGCTCGTCGAGAAATGAATCATGAAAAGGAGATGGATCCTTAGAAGACTCACTAACAAGATGGGAAGGGGGATCTGCAACTAAGTTTTCACTACCTTTCTTATCCTAGATTTCAACATCAAATTCTTGAAGAAGGAGCAACCACCAAATCAAGCTGGGCTTAGACTCTTCTTATACCACAAATACCTTAATGCTGCATGACTGATGTAGACAATCACTTTAAACCCTAAGATATGCGACCTACACTTGTGAGGAAGAAGACTATTGCTAGAAGCTCTTCTTCTGTGGTGGTATAGTTCGTTTGGGCTTCATCAAGAGTCTTGCTAGCATAGTACACTACATGGGGCTACTTATCTCGCCATTGACCTAAAACAACTCCTATTGCATAATCAGATGCATCACACATAACCTCGAATGAGAGACTGTAGTCAGGTGATTAGATGATTGGGGAGAAGGATAATAAGGATTTAAGCCTATTAAATTCTCTAGCAAACTCATCATCTAACTCAAAGAAGACATCTTGTGGTAAGGACCTAGACAAGGGATACGCTATATGACTAAAATCCTTGATGAACCTACGGTAGAAACTTATATGCCCTAGAAATGATCTAACATCCTCAACACATTTAGGGACAGGCAACTTTTCAATCAATTCTACCTTAGCCGGGTCAACTTGAATACTATTGATGAGAGCCGGGTCAACTTGAATACCACTAGATGAGAGCTGGGTCAACTTGAATACCACTAGATGAGACCACATGACCCAACACTATCCCTCGTTGCACCATAAAGTGGGATTTCTCATAACTCGACACTAAGTTCTTCTCCATACATCATTCTAAGACTAAAGAGAGATGACTCAAGCACTCATCAAAACTATCATCAAAGCCTGAGAAGTCATCCATGAAAATCTCTAAATGCTTCTATATCATGTCACTAAAAATGGCCGTCATACATCTTTGAACTGAAGGAAAATATGATTCAATATGTAATGGAATACAAAAGTTAGAAGACTTATTGGTTTCTCCTGGACGTGGAAGAAAGATCTAATTTTGAATAAACTGCGGCTGGAATTACTGATCAGTAGAGATTCTCATGGTATATTGGATGAATCTCCTTGTCTCCATAGTCTAAATCCCCTCTTTGCTATTGTAGAATTCTTGTAGGCTAATTACTATAAGACTTGTATATTATTCGTATCTGTTTTTTTCTCTCTCACTTTTTGGTATATGATATATAAGGGGGTATTTATAGTTGAGAGAACCTCCTCAACCCAGCCTAATCACAATTCGATTAGGATTATATAGCAATTACCAAGGTAAGTGTAAATACCTTTAATTGGACTTATCGTAATCCAATTAGGATTACACATCAGTTACCAAAATAAACTCAAATACCTTTAGATAACTGAGCACCCCTTATGAGTGGACCCCATCTATTTCCAACATCTCCCACTCACAGATAATGGGAGTGCTCATATACTTTAAGCCAAGAAACAAATTCTCATTAAAATTTGCAATCGTTCATATAGGGAAAATAGACTGTGTGACCAACATACTATGAAACCCTTAATGCTATACATCTGTTAGGAATATAGAGCCTCTCGTCAAACATAAATAGATCAAAAAGTATGCAAATACCCTAGATCATATGAATCACATTAAGATATCTTTCAAGATCCCATTTATCATATCTTGTATCCACAATTATATCTCATAACTCATAACAAGGTGTAATTAGTCGACTAGTGAATACATATTAATCAGATTCTGTCAACAATCTTCCTCTTCTCACGATTCTCTTGACATCAATTCAACTCATTTTTCTAGACATGTCCCGCCAGACGGAATCTATGTTTATGGTCCTTTGGCAGCATACTAAGATAGACAATTTCAAACTGAGTCTCAAGCACCTGATTGGAGTCTGAGGGTACACATACAAAGCCATCACAAAGGCTTTAGGTCTCACACAACATAAGTTGAGATCATACTTATGTTAGCTTGTTTGGTCTTAACTAGCACACATGGTATGAAACATGTGCTATGGCATTTTCTCCTTTTCCTATAGAGCGTATGTCTTTATCTTGTAAAGAATGTTATACAGATGATATTTAGACATCACAAATGTCTAAACTTGTGTTCCTTGATCTACTCATTAACTTAAACTCATATCTGGCTTGATCTACTCAGTAACTTGGACTCATACCTGGCTTACAAGATACACTTGGCGAACATATTCACCAAAAAGGCCATGATGACTTTTTGTCACTATTTAGGCAACATTTGTGATTTTAAGTACATAGTTCTAAAAAATTATCCCTTTGATAATTTCTTTAAAATCTCGTCTTATCTCCACTTATCACAAAGATAATAGAGGCAGTTACCTATGGGAAAAGGCTAACCGCTTGTCTACCCGACATACTTTTCATTAGTAAACTATGAATGTATGAAACATTCACATACTATATGTATGTATATAAATCAATAATTAAACAATCATCTTGTGAACATTGGAAAAAACTATAGAAGAAGTATATTAACATCTACGTGATCCTTTAGATCAAGTGTACTCACCAAACACACGTATAAGAATACAATTAATCAACATACTTGTGATCGTATTCCATGCTCAAATATACATCATGTTCACATCCTTGCGCATAACCATGTCTTTTACACGATTACGTTCGGTGTATATGTGTTTGGTAATGACAGTTATAGTTCTTGGTCCATGCAACTGAAGCTTCGTTATCACAATAGACTAACACTGGATCAATATCATTGCATTGCCAATCCTAAAAAGCTAAGAACTTCATCAACCAAACAACCTTTTTCTTTATTGAAACGAGTAACACAAACTCAGTTTCAATTTTCTTATGATCTTCTTAACTACTTTACAAAATACAGGACTGACATTGGGTTGATATCTATTTACCAAGCCATTTGTGAAATAGATATCTAACCTAGTACACATCACATAGTATAAGACTTCCAAATATGCTCATTCAGAATTGGCACACATATTCTTTTACTTAAGAAGTCTTAGGACACATTTTGTCGCTCAATTACTCACCTATACTTGATAGGAATTTTATGGGTTGTGGATTCTATATATTAACTTATTCAAGTACTTTGTCAAACAATGTGGTCTAACAAATAGAGGCAAGAATTTCCTTGAACATTCTCTTGAGATCTCCACATCAAGAATGTGCAACATTTCACCCATATTATTTAACTTGAAGTGAGATTATTAACTAGGTTTTTATCTTGTTTATAAAATTCCATATCATATCTAGCTACCATTATATCAATCAACACATGATGTCATAACTACATGATTGCTCTTAGATCTTCTGGTATAATATAAGAAGATTATTTAAGACCATAAATAGACTTCAAAAGTCTACAAAACTTATGTTTGTATGAGAGGGTGACTAACTCACATCTTCCTCATGCGTGAAAATAAATTTTCTAATTTTTCTAAAATTCCTGAAGGATAAAACTAATTTTTTCGTAATTCTTAAAAAATTTGAAATTAGGAATAATTAATAATTAAAATTTTCATGTCAACAATTGAGATAGTTAAAATTTCTCATGCCACTTTGCGAAGAAAGATATAAATATCTTTAAAAAAAAAGCAACTAATATTAATTGTATTTTGATTGGGGCAATAACATAAATACTAAATTTATATAGGAGTAAATGACTCATATAGTCAATTTCTCAATGATCAGGACCTTGAAAAATTAAAAAAAAAATTGAAAGCTGATTTTAATTTATTTATTAATTGAAAACTAATTTCAATTCATTTATTTTAATTTGGTCATGAGCTTTTAAAATAAATTATCAAGCTCTATTAACTTGAAATATAGGTCTTAACCCATTTATGAGAACCCAAAATTTAAGAAACATGTTATAGCCCACTTTCCTAGAGCCCACCAAAAGACTGAAGACTCTTTAAGAAACTTTTGCTTGAAACGCAGTTCACAGCTCTATCAAATAGCTTGGTTGATCATGGTCAATAACTCAAATAGTTCAACTGAACAGCACGTGGGAAAACATAAGCCCTTACTTTTACTAGTGGCTGCTGTTGTGAAATTATTTCTTCTCTTTTTATAATAATTATTGTCATCATAATTTCATGAATAATGATGTTTAGACAAATAACAAAAGTTTGAGGTTCTCGTGGGTTCAAGGAATAAAAATCCCAAAACAAATTTAGCAATAAAAAAAATTCCAAACCAACTTTCAAAATCTTAAAAATGGTTTTAGAAAATTTCCAAAACCATTTTTTTTTGAAAAATTCGAAAACATTTTTAGAAAAGTCTAAAACCCTAATTTTTTTGCCCTAATTGAAAATACATAATTTTCAATTAAATATAATCACAAAAATAATAAAATAATACAAACTAATTAATTACACAAATTAATTATAGTACATTATATAAAATACAATTAATCCATGAAAGTAGAATCATGCTAGCTGATGTGTTGGTTTCGTGTGTGATTTTGCATTGTATTTATATATCTATTTTGAGGTGTTTTGCATTCTATAAGGTGTATTAGTATAGCATTTATATCATACTTGAGCATATTAAGCTTTAGGTGTCTATAGTTGAGCTTAAAGCATAAATGGTATAATAAAGTGCACTTATCTTGTGTTTTAGGTGAGTTTGAGGAATGTCTTGAGCTGAACAAAGATGGAGATGGATTGGACAACAACTAAAGAAGAGTTCAAGGATGCAAAGTGGAAGAAAAGCAAGATTGGAGGCTTCCGGACAAAGACCAAAGCAACCAGAAACAAAATAGAGCTAAAACGAAGCCAAAAGAGAACAAATAGGCACTATCGGAGCACTGGCATCAGAGTACTAGTGCACCGGCTCACTATTCCTCCAAAAAGAGAAAGCAAACTTCTACTACCAGATTAGAGGCCCCTTGGTACTGGTGCTTCAGTTAAGTGATCCTGTAGTCGCATAAATTGTCTATATAAGCCCGCTCTTGGCCATTTTTTGTAACAACAAGTCATATTCTTTCACACCCATCTCTCAAAACCCTAATCCTATCATCTCCCACCTCTCACACACTCTTCCATACATAAAAACACTTTGGAATCAAGCATTTAAGAGGATCAAACACAAGGATTTGGGCATAGTTCTTAGATTGTAAAGATATGGCTTTGGATAAAAAGAAAGCTTCTTTGTCTCTCTTTTAGACTAAGTTAATGTATGTTTGATTAGAGATATGCAGGGTGATTTACTCTTGTATTATGGATGATTATTATATTATTATTATGGGCATTTGATGGATTTATATATATATTCTTGTGCTTAGGATTTTGATTGGCAAATTTACATTCATGACTATGTTTGTAGAAATGCCTCAATAACGTAGCATATGTATATTAAAGTCTATTATGCTATTAACCATTTCTAAATCATTATGCTAGCATGTCTATGGGTTTGTGTGGTGATTACATGAAGTGGGTATGCTTATATACATGTCTATGTGTGTGCTTGCATATTTAATAGCATAAATAGCTTCTATTGCATACATGTCGGGTGCTTTTGCTTAAATTGGTGTAACCTAGCATGTCTATATGTTTAGTAGTAGAATATGTCAGTGTATTCTCAAATGCCATGTCCCAGATGTGCTTGTTTTTTGCTTCAATGTCAATTTTTGCTATTGTGATGCGATCGATGGTGCATACTTACTAACTAGCTTAGGTCAAGTCCCCTTTAGTTTTAAATCCAGCCATAGGAGTCCGATTAGGTTTAGTTAACCTTAGTTCACTTAAGAAGATTAATTAGTCCAACCTAACACCCTAGGTTCATAAGGACCACGACATACTGCTATGTAGATGACACTTAGGGACGGACTCGCACCGAGTTCTAGGGTTAGATTAGGGAACTAATTAGAAGACTAAGTGTTAGGGTTAGATTGATCTAAACCACCTAGAATCCTATTAGCTAGCCCTAATTCCTAGGTCATTAAGACCACGCTGTGTTTCTAGGAGTCATCACTTAGTGACGAACCTGCACTAAGGCTTAGAGAACAATTAGGAGGCTAATTAGAGGTCTAGACTAGAGCAACCCAAGTATAATCCTTTGAGTAACCCTATAAAGACATAGTAATCACCCATTTGCAAGATAAAATCACCCCAGTCCCCATTTTTGATTTTTGACTCCCTTAGATTACTTGATTTCCCCATCACACACACACATACACCGCATTTTTATTTCCTTGCCTATAGGTTAGATTTATCTTTCTTGAGCTCTCTTTAAACCAAAATATCAAGAAAAATTGTAGTTAAGACTCCAACACGTAGCTCGTTAGGACACACTTAGTTTAGAACACCATACATGTTAACCTCCTTGTGGATTCAACCCCGCACTCGTACACACCGTACTCCACGCGACCTGTGCGTTTGTGGGCTATTTAGGCTTGTGCTCACGAATACCGATCAAGTTCTTGGCATCGTTGCTGGGGAGGCAACAATAGTTTGGTTTCTTTGTTTTTTGGGTTTCTTAGCTTCTTGCATGTTGTTCTATCTTTTCTTTTCATGTTTTCCTTATTTTGAATAACAAAAAAAAAATTGTTGAATATTGTGAAGAGATTTACTAGTGTCAATTAATCATGAATGGTCCTAATGCATCATGGTGGTCACTACTATCCTCTTCCACACCACCTGAACATGTTTCTATTGCATGTCGCGTTTGTGGAAGTCATGTGCATCGAACTTTCTTTTGCCTCTATGATAATCCCCAACCTAGGGCTAGTACCAACTATGACCCCTATAGTCATGCATCATCTCATTCATCTTCATTTAGAAATCATGACTATAGGGATACACATTCTTGTTATTGCAATCATTGTGGAAGCCATGTTCATTTTCCTGGTTCTTGTCCCATCTCTACCTTTATTCTCAATTGCATGCTACCCCATATGCCCCTAGCAATCATATGCCTATGCATTCATCTTCATCTGATCATCATGATTCTAGGGAGCAATATCATGCAGTTCTATATTGGGGTCAAGATGACTCTTCATCTAGTTTATCTCCTTGCTTTGAAAGTCCACCTCCTGTACTGTCTTTTCCCACACACCTTTCCTTCGAATCCTACAATGGTTGTGCTTATAATGCTTCCTATCAAGATGTTCCCCATTCTTACTCGGTTGAGCCCACTTTTTTGAGGTCATCCTTAAGTTAAAATGAAAAGATTGCCTATCTACAATCACTCCTCCAATCTAATCAAGAGAGGCCAGATAGCATGATGCAATAAGTTGACTATCTAGGTGAGTGCTTGAAAAGAGAGATTGAGAGTGCACAACCCATGGTTGAAAGTCTTGAGATACCTTTAGACCAAGTTGAGGAGATACAAGAGGAACTTAGAGATGAGAGCAATAGGGGTGAAAATGATGGTGTTTTTGAAAGAAATTTAGAAAGAGAGGTCGATAGAGAGATAACATCATGTAGTAAAGATGAGGATAAGCTTGATGATAGTTTGGTTCTTGATGATTCTTGCATATATGTTTTAGAGAAAATAGTACCCTCTCCTCCTAAGCTTCCAATACCTTTCATTGAGTCATGTGAGCATTTTCTTTCTCCTCATCCCATACATTTCACACACTTAGTGGTTAAGTCTCATGATCATAGCACTCATTTGCATTTCAAGTCTACATTTAGGGAGTCTAAGGTACACATCTCCCCCGAGTATTCATGCACACATGACCCAAAATCCATTGAGTCCCCTTTGTCCCCTCTATTTGTGTCTACCCCTTACAAGGAGTGTGATAATGAGATAATGCCTACTAGCGATGAATTTGTGGAAGCATTTGATGAAATCTTAGCTAGTGAATGTTTAGAGTCATCCATTGGTGAGAATATGACATCAATTTCATAGTTTTTAGATGACAAGTCTCGTGGAGTTAAGAATTAGTGTGTTGAGAAGAATAGCCACTCCAAGAAGACACTTAAGGAAGAAATTGAACTTGAAATTGCGATCTATAGGTCTTGGGGTGTGTTTGATGAATCATTGTTGATACCCTCTTCTACCCTCTCCACTAAGGAATTGATCGATGAGGTTAAACATTTTCTGGATGAACACAAATCTTCCTTTAGTGTGAGTAAGCCCATTGAGATCAAATCTACCCCTTATGAGGAGTTAGAGTGACCTAGGATTAATCATGTTTTATCTTGTGGAGAATACGAGTGTAGTATGTCCAATTCCCCTATTGTTGCTCCTCCTTCTCTAAATGTCACTCCTACTCCCCATTCCCATTCCATTGAGTCTCTCTTCTTGGAGCTCACTTTTGTGCCTTCATGCATAGAACATTTTCATCTATGGTTAGAGAGCACGTTTGCTGTATTGCATGCATTAGACCTATCTTTGACCCATGAGGAGGGTGCATTCCTAGCTCTTGATTATGAAAAGAAAGCTATGGGGTGGCTAATTAAAGAGCAAATAGGGCATGATCTTCCATGTTTATGCATGACACCTTCCACATTTGCGCACATATTTTTATTTAATGTTTTAATGTGGAAGTTATAAAAGGGATGCATTGTGCCTTCATTGCCCTATCATTTATTGCATGACCCTTTTCCTTCTACTGTCTGGGCATGGTTGAATATCCGGCAAGTTGTGCCTCTTAATTTTAAACATGTATTGCTCTGACACTAGGGCCCAGTTGGAGACCTTAAATCCAGCACTGCTAGGAGGCACCCTTGACATGTTTATATTTCATTTGCTTTCCTTGCTTTTCCTTTTCTTTGATGTGCTTTTAGTATTATTGTTCTTTCATTTTCAACTGCTTTTGTTTTTCTTTTTCACCCTTCCAAGTGTTTATCCTCACTTCTATCATTTCCCATTCTTTATACACCTTGTTTATCATTTGATGATGCCAATGCAAGCTCGCATGGCAATGCTACTAATTGTGTGCTTTGAGTGTTCATGATTTGTTAAGAAACAGGGATTAGTAGTTGAATCATTATTCATTGGCATCAAAGAGCTTCAAAGGAATGCAAGGTTGAATCTATCCTTTCTCTACTTGACCCCTTGTATCTACCCCGTCCCCATTACCCTTACTTGCTTTGTGTTGCTGATTTGCTTGTTGAGTAGTATTGCTCTATTTGCTTGAGGATAAGAAAAATTTAGGTTTGGGGATGTGGGAGTTTGGTTTTCTTGTTATATGCTTTGTATAGGGCAGATTGCAATATGTGCTTTAAAATGGTGAAATTTTTTTTGATTTTTATGCATATTGAGTTGTTTATTTCTTGGTTGATCATCGTGTTGGCTATTGTGGTTGACTCAATTGATTGGTGAATAAGAGTTGCATTGTGGGGAAGTGAATAGAGTAGAGCAAAAACCGGATCTTGGAGGGGATGCCCTTGAAAGTTGTTGGGAGTGAGGACCTTTAAGAATGTCCCTTGCAGCCATCCCATAGATTGATAGGAAAAAGTGAAGAAAAAGGTTGTTGATATAAGTGCTTCTTCCTTGGTTGGTCCTTTTTCTTGTGCCTAAGCCTTTCTTTTTCTTTTCTTTTTGTACGAATACAATACAAAGCATAAAAAATCCAAAAAAATTGAAAAAGGCAAAAAGGTGCAAAAATATCAAAAAGATAAAAAGAAAAATTTGAAAAAAAGAGAAAAAGCCAAAGGCACTAAAAAGTATTGTGAATAAGTGCATAAGTGACACAATATGTCAACTTAGCACAAGCTATTCTTTATATAGATATATGAATAAGGCTTTTTACAAGCCATTGTGTATGTATATTCTCTCTCTTTTGTCTTTGAGGCTTTGTGCTTGTTAGGGAGACCATGTTAGTTGAAGGGGCACGAAATCTCAACGTCTTGAGTGCGTACATTAGAATCCTAGGTTTGTGGTGGTTTGGCTACTCGGGAACTTCCTAAAAGGTTTGAGGCCCTTTATGAGCAGAGGGAGGATTCGAAGAGACTTGAGGATCTCTCCGCAACAAGAATGCCCCCTTCATGCTTCTTAGGCTAACCATGATAGCAAGTCAATTCCTTAGGCAATCCTTTGTATTGACTTTAGAGATAAACTTAGATTTGGACTCACTTGGGGACAAGCAAGGAGAATGTTTTTGACTTTCGTGTGTAATGTTGCATTGTATTTCTATATCTATTTTGAGGTATTTTGTGTTCTATAAGGTGTATTAGTATATAATTTATATCATACTTGAGCATATCAAGCTTTAGGTGTCTATAGTTGAGCTTAAAGCATAAATGTTACACTAAAGTACACTTATCTTGTGTTTTAAGCGAGTTTGAGGAATGTCTTGCTGGCTTGGGCAAGAATTGAATAAGAGTTTAAGGTTGCAAAGTGGAAGAAAAGCAAGATTGGAGGCTTTTGGACAAAGACCAAAGTAACCAGAAGCAAAACAGAGCTAAAACGAAGCTAAAAGAGAGCAAATAGGTACTACTGGAGGACTGGCATCAGAGTACTAGTGCACCGGCTCACTGTTCCACCAAAAATAGAGAGCAAGCTTCTACTATCGGAATAGAGGCCCCTTGGCACCAGTGCTCGGTTAAGTGTCTTGGTATTAGCAAAAATTGGCTTTATAAGCCCATTTTTGGCCATTTTTTGTAATAACAGGTCATATTCTTTCACGCCCATCTCCCAAAACCCTATTCCTATCATCTCCTACCTCTCACACACTTTTCCATACAAAAAAATACTTTGGAATCAAGCATTTAAGAGGATCAAACACAAGAATTTGGGCATAGTTCTTGGATTGTAAAGATATGGCTTTGGATAAAAGGGTAGCTTCTTTGTCTCTCTTTTATCCTAAGTTAATGTACGTTTGATTAGAGCTATATAGGGTGATTTACTCTTGTATTGGATAATTATTACATTACTGTTATGGGTATTTAATGGATTTATATATATATGCTTGTTCTTAGGGTTTTGATTGGCAAATTTACATTCATGACTATGTTTGTAGAAATGCCTCAATAACGTAGCATATGTATATTGAAGTCTATTCTGCTATTAACCATTTCTAAATCATTATGCTAGCATGTGTATAGGTTTGTGTGGTGATTACATGAAGTGGGTATGCTTATATACATTTCTATGTATGTGCTTGCATATTTAATAGCATAAATAGCTTCTATTGCATACATGTCAGGTACTTTTGCTTAAATTGGTGTAATCTAAGCATATCTATGTGTTTAGTAGTAGAATATGTTGGTTTTTTCTCGAATTCCATGCCCTAGATGTGTTTGCTTTGTGCTTCAATGTCAATATTCGCTATTGTGATGCGATCGATGGTGTATACTTAGTAACTAACCTAGGTTGAGTCCCTTTTAGCTTTAAATCCAGCCAATAGGAGTCCGATTAGGTATATTTGACCTTAGTTCACTTAGGAAGATTAATTAGTCCACCCTAACGCCCTATGTTCATAAGGACCACGCCGTATTGCTATGTAGATGACACTTAAGAACGGACTCGCACCGAGTCCTAGGGTTAGATTGGGGAACTAATTAGAAGACTAAGTGCTAGGGTTAGATCGATCGGAATCACCTAGAATCCTATTAGCTAGCCCTAATTCCTAAGTCATTAAGACCACGCCGTGCTTTTAGGAGTCGTCACCTAGGGACGGACCCACTCTGAGGCTTAGTAAACAACTAAGAGGCTAATTAGAGGTCTAGACAAGAGCAACCAAAGTATAATCCATCGATTAACCCTAAAAAGGCATAGTAATCATCGATTTGCATGACAAAATCATCCTAGTCCCCATTTTTTATGTTTGACTTCTTTAGATTGCTTGATTCCCCTACCACACACATACACACATACACCGCTGTTTTATTTCCTCGCCTATAGGTTAGATTTATCTTTCCTTAGGTCCTCTTAAACCAAAAATACCAAAAAAGATTATAGTTAGGACTCTAACACATAGCTCTTTAGGATGCACTTAGCTTAGATCACCATACACGTTAAGCCTCCCTACGGATTCGACCCTGCACTTGCACACACCATACTACATGCGACCTGTGCGTTTGTGGGCTATTTAGGCTTATGCTCATGAATAGCGATCACTACCTTTCATTGCAAAATTATACTCAATAATCATGCTCAAAAAGCAAGAAATCAAATAACAAACAAGATTCAGTTTTGATTCTAGATTTACATAAAATCAATCGAATCATTCAACGGATTTGACGATCAGAAAACCAGCCTATGGATTTGATACCAATGAAAGAAAATTTGATTCATTACGTAATTGAATACAAAAGTTAGGAGACTTACTAGTTTCTCCTGAACGCGAAAGCAAGATCTAATTCTAAATGAATCGCGGCTAGAATTACTAATCGGTAGAGATCCTCACGATATATTGGATGAATCTCCTTGTCTCCACCGTCTAAATCCCCTCTTTATTGTTGCATAATTCTTGCAAGCTAATTACTATAAGACTTGTATTATTATTCGTATCTTTTCTTTTTTCTTTACCTTTTTGGTGTATGATGTATAATGGGCTATTTATAGTTGAGAGCACCCTCTCAATCTAGCCTAATCACAATTCAATTAGGATTATATAGCAATTACCAAGGTAAATTTAAGTACCTTTAATTGGCCTTATCGTAATCCAATTAGGATTACACATCAATTACCAAGATAAACTCAAATATCTTTAGATAACTGAGCACTTCTTATGGGTGGACCCCAACTATTTCCAATAGAAATGTCACTGGGGCATTAAAAAGACCGAAGGGCATTTTCCTATAGGCAAAAATGCCATAGGGACAAGTAAAGGTGGTCTTCTCCTAGTCCTTCGGAAGCACAAGGATCTGATTATACTCGGAATAGCCATCTAGAAAACAATAGTAGCTACGCCTAGCTACTCTATCTAAAATCTGATCTAGAGAAGGCAATGGGAAATGATCCTTCCTCATTTTGGAGTTCAGCTTCCTACAGTCAATAGAAACTCTCCAACCTATGGGACTACACGTTGGGATAAGCTCTCCTCTTTCATTTTCTACAATCATGATCTCAGATTTCTTAGGGACAACTTAGACCAGGTTAACCCACTAGTTATCGGAGATCGGATAAATGATGCTTGCATCTAAAAGGTTAATGATCTTTTTCTTAACTACTTCACCTATATGTGGGTTTATCCTTCTTTGCATCTCCCTAGAAAGAAACAACTCCATCTTCAAGGTGAATGCGATGCATGCAAATTGAAGGGTTAATTCCTCTCAAATTGTCAATTTTCCACCCTATAGCCTTTCTATGTTTCCTAAGAACCTCTAAGAGATGCTCCTCATGCTCTCTAGAAAGATTAGAAGCTATGATAACCGGAAGGGTCTCACTAGGGCCTAGGAATACATATTTCAAATGGTCAAGAATGGGTTAAGCTCTAAAGAAGGACTAGGCTCAACTAAGGGGGACTTAACCTCAACATCATCAATGGGAACATCACTAGAATCAAGACTATAATGATTAACCTTGAGTGACTTATCAATCGAAGAATTCTCAACTAAAGAGGTAAAAGCTACACACTTCTACTCTAAGGTATCTAAATCAAAGCTAGTCAACAAATCCTCAAATTTTCTCAATTCTTCCCCATCAGTCATAATTCTCTCTACAAAGTCCTTAATGCACGAATCAATCTAATCAATTCTAAAGCACTCTTCTCCATCCTCTTCTCCTACACTAGCCCTATTCACCGCCTTAGCGACCTTCATGGTGGACCTCAAATTTCCAAATTTCATCTATAATAACCCTGACCTACAATGAATAATAGTATCTATGGTGGCAAGGAAGGGGCGACCTAATAGAATGGGAATGGAATGTCTAGGGTCATGTCCCGAATCCATATCTAACACTATAAACTCAATAGGGTACGCGAAGTCACCTAGCTGGACCATAACATCCTCTACCACGCCCCTAGGACTACACTCAAACCTATCAACTAGTTGGAGAGTAACATGTGTAGGGGACAACTTACCTGGACCTAGTTACTGATAGATAGAGTAGGGAATGAGATTCATACTAGACCCTAAATCTAATAAGGTGTGATCAATCTGGGTCTCTCTAATCCAAAAAGAAATAGTGAAGGCTCCGAGGTCACTCATCTTGGGCAGGAGGCCCGAAGTACAAATACTACTCGCTTTCTCTATAAGCCTCACCTTCTTAGGAATGTTCGATGACCTGCGCTTTCTTGTACAAAGGTCTTTCAAGAACTTAGAATAGGAGGGAATGGAAAGGATCGCGTCTATCAAAGAAAGACTGACCTTAAGGTCCTTAAGATGCTTTAAAACCTTGAAAAACCTAGAATCCTCACTATATGTCTACCTTTCTAAAGTTGATAGGAAGGGAACTCTAGGTGCAACCCCTCTAGACATATGGGAATTATCAATAGGCTTCTTGCCCTCCTGATGAGGTTGGGAAGTAGTACTCTTTCCATGGTCTCTAATAGGCTTAACTCTCTCAATAGGATCCTCTCTAGAATCCCTCTCAACAAGGCTACTATGTGGGTCTCTAAACTCGAAAGGACCACTAGGTGTAGGCACTACAAAGTCAACTGTTTCCCTATTGTCCACTATTCTACCACTCCTAAGAGTGGTGACGGCATTAGCCTGGGCCTGAGGAGAATAATGTTGTTGGTGGAGAAATAGGACAAGACTCTAGAGTTCACCTCTAGCTGAGAAGGCAATTTCCCGAGGTCTCTAGTGTTAATTGACTAGCAATCTGTCTTACTGTGCCTCAAACCTAGCCATTTGTTGCCTATTTTGTGTTAATTCCTGCTGCTGGTTCTGAATAAACTGCATTATTTTCATCATGTCAATGTCAGAAGGCTGGCTACTAGAGGGAGCAGGAAGTGCCTGTGGCTAAGGAGCACTCAGAAGCCTAGCTTGATTGACATATTAAAACCCTTGAGGATTAGTAGGATGGGGTCATTGCTGGAATGGGGCCTAGGGATGTGAGCTAAACTTATACTGACCTTTTCTCTAATAAAATTTTAAGTTGTCCCTCTAACTCGGATTGTATATGGTAGAGTATGGATTATACTCATGAGAATAACCTTGAATGGCACACATATGCTCCTTCATAAACTCGGGAAATTGGGATGCTAAAGGGCAAGCTATGGTCTCATGAGACAATTTGGAACAAAATGCACAAACATGACTAATGGGGTAGGAGAAGAATCTACAGAGCTAGTCTTATGCCCGTGGGATGAAAGAGACAAGAAAATGAATTGATCTAACATATTTGTCAAGGCCTCTACCTTAGCAGGTGAATCTAAAGAGACTCTTACCTTGCTAACACTTATCTTGTTACCTTCACGACTAGACTTTTCCACAGCAAAGTTTTGAAAAGAGTTTTCGGTCGTCAACTCTATTTTCTCCCATGCCTCAATCGGTTTCAAAAGATAGAAGCCACCACCAGAGGTGGCATTGGCCATCATTCTATTTTGTTCATTTAAGCCTTGAAAGATATTGCAGTAGGTTATGATTACCATACTTGTGGTGTGGACATTGTCTAAGAATGTCTTTTAACCTCTCCCAAGCCTCATGAAAAGATTTTAGATCATGCTGGGAGAAAGTCATAATAGCGATCCTGAGGTCTGTTACCTTGGCCATGGGATAGAACTTTTGAAAGAACATATATTGAAGTTCAGCACATGTAGTAATACAACCATTAGGTAAGGAATGCAACCAAGCCCTAGCCTTGTCCTTAAAAGAGAAAGGAAACAATCTTAGACGTATGATCTCTTGGGAGACATTAGGGACATGGAGAGTGAAACTCATCTCAACAAAGTTGGTAATATGTTCTAGAGGACTCTTGTTGCTTCTCCTGTAGAAGAAAAGAAGCATGGCTAACATATTAGGCTTAACCTCGAAGTTCGTCTCCCCCAAACCCGAAATTTGATAGCCAAATTAGGCTTAAGGGCTTCGAGGAGGAAGAATTGCCTAAGAGTGGTTCCTTATCTATGGGTGGGTTCGATCTAAGGGGTTCCTGTCTAAAATAATCTTGGGCTTGATGCCCATGGTGATCATAATATGGAATGGGATTCACTAGTGGAATGGGAGGATTAAGAGGATGATTGGGATTGGCCATTTCCTCAAGAAGATCTCCTAAGTTCCTGAAATGCCTAGTAATCCTATCGGGTTCAAGATTAAGGGGAACTAGGGGATTTCTAATGGATCTCTTACCAAGCATGCACAACTTTCCTAACTTCGGTCACTTCAACCCCCAAAAACTTCAACAAACCTATGTCTATAGCAAATATACCATAATCCTAGAAAGTCTTCTAAAAATAAAAGAAAACAAAAACAAGAATAAATAAACAACTACCAAAGTAAGATAATATAAACAAGAAATAAGATAAGCAAAAACTAAACAAAATATGATGAAAAAGTGAAGAAAATAAATAATGCAATTACCCAAACACACGCAAGCAAAGAATGCAAACCATTGTGCCTTCTCAGCAACTGCACCAAGAACTTGATAGTCGTCTTTCGAGTGCAAGCTCTAAGACCCTCAAGCACACGGATTGATGTAGTGTAGTGTGTACGAGAATGAGTGTTGAATCACAGGGAGGCTATGTTGTGGGATGGATTCTATTAGTGCATTCATACATGTTCTAGGCCAAGGTGTTCACGAATGAAGGAGTCTATTCGACTACCAAACATCATCATGCTTGGGTTACACCATTAAAAGCACTTTTGAACCAATATGTATGGAATATTAAGGTCATTTTTACTACTAGGCATGTAAACATACACATAGACATGAATCTAAGCATTAACCACTTTACAAGTTCCACATAAAAACACAAAGACACAATTATAGAATGGATTAAAAGTGTTTAATAGCAAATAGACTTCAATTTATACATCTCCAACTCTCTTAGGCATATTATCAAACACCTAGACATGTATTGAACAGTAGCCATTGAAACAAAAAGAACATAGCATATGTATATATATTAAGTCATTAAATCCCATAATATAGAAGCATAGAATCAACACATTACATAAGTATCGTCACCCTAAACAAATCTACTCAAACATTATATAAAATAGGATGAAAGAGAGAATTGAAGACTCCCTTTCTATCCTCGCAATTCTTGTACAAAACTTTGAATAACTTTAATCCAAGCGTTTGAAACCCTCCAAGCAAGCTTGAATCTAGGTGAGAAGTGTATGATTGTGTGTGTATTAGAGGTGGTATAGCTAGGGTTTTATGTGTGTTGGGTCTAAAGATTATCCCCTTTAAAAGCTGAAAATCATGCTTTTATATCATCTGTTGCGCATTGCCGGTCGACCAGCTCTTCTTCTTAGCTCGACCGGCTTCCATAGTGCATCTCTCTGGACTATTAGGTCGATTGGCCCTTTAGGGGAATTGACCGGCTGAAAATGAATTTCTCTATAGAGTTCAATCGGTAATTTTTCTAGGTCGACTGGCTTCTCCAATTGACCTTTTATTTTCTCTTTCTTACTCTCGGTCTTCATCGCACGACTCAGCTCTTCTATCTTCATCGTTCATCCTCATTAAAGTCTGTTTTAGCCCTATAGCTCACCTAAGAGCATTTAGTATAGCATTTGACTTAGAAACTCAACTATGTACATTTGCTTATGCTTAAGCCTAACTCTAGTATATGTGCTATACTAATGCATCTTTTAAAGCTCAAGCTAAAACATAGGCAATTAACAACGCAAACAAACACAAGAACACAACAGATCAGAGACATATAGAGATATTTTTGGATGTTTTCTCAGTCTTTGGTGATAGTTTTGATGAGTGCTTGAGTCATATCTCTTTAGTCTTAAACCGTTGTGCGGAGAAGAACTTAGTGTTGAATTGGGAGAAATCCCACTTAATGGTGTAGCAGGGGATAGTTTTGGGTCATGTGGTCTTATCTAGTGGCCATTCAAATTGACCTAGCTAAGGTAGAATTGATAGAGAAGTTACCTATCCTTAAGTGTGTTAAGGATGCTAGATTTTTTCTAAGGTATGCAGGATTCTACTGTAGGTTCATTAAGGTTTTAGTCATATAGTGCATCCTTTGTCTAGGATCTTAGCACAAGATGTCTCTGTTGAATTTGATGATAAGTGTGTTAGAGTTTTTATTAGGCTTAAATCCTTATTGTCTACATTCCCAATCATCCAGGCACCTGACTACAGTCATCCATTTGAGGTTATGTGTGATATATCCGATTATGCGATAGGAGCTGTTTTAGGTTAACAGCGAGACAAGTCACCCCATGTAGTGTATTATACTAGTAAGACTCTTGATGAAGCCTAAAAGAACTATACCACCACAAGAAAAGAGCTTCAAGTAGTTGTTTTCTCCCTCGACAAGTTTAGGTTATATATCCTAAGGTCCAAAGTGATTGTCTATGATATGCTATTTTGGAGCACCACCCTAAGTAGCCGCAAGCGCATGGGTCGTGTGTAGTATGGTATGTGCGAGTGCGAGGGAATCAAGCAATCTAAAGGGAATCAAGTGATCTAAAAGGATGCCAACATGTGGAAACAAAAAAGGCAGTGTATGTAATAGGGGAATCAAGCGATCTAAGGGACGCTAACACGTGGAAATAGGGAATAGGGTGATTGTGGCTTGCAAGTGGGTGATTACTACTTCTTGTTAGGGCTGCTTAATGGATTAAACTTGGTTGCTCTAGTCTAGACTCCTAATTACACTCCAAGCCTCAATACGAATCCCTCCCTAGGTGTCGACCCCTAGAGCCATGGCATTTGGTCTTTATGGCATAAGGCCATAGGGCTAGCTAGTTAGGGTTCTAGGTGACTTAAATCGATCTAACCTTAGCGTCTAAACTATTGACTGGATTTAAAGCCAATACCTAGTCTGTCTATGGTCGACTAACCTACCCTAAAGCCCATTAGTTTGATTTAATGCTAAGGGAGACTCGACTTAGCCTAGCCATTAGTTATGCACAACCGATCATCATCATAATAGCAGGTATTAACGTTTAAGTGCAAAGCTAATACATCTAGGGCATGGTGTTCTAGAATATTCCAAAATATTCTACTATTAAGCACATAGACATACTTTGATTACACCAATTTAAGCAATATCACTTGACATGTAAGCAATAGAAGCTATTTATACTATCAAGTATGCTAACACACACATAGACAAGTATATAGTCATACCCACTTCATGTGATTACCACACCAACACATAGACATACTAGCATAATAATTTAGAGATGGTCAAAAGAATAATAGACTTCAATATATATATACAACTTGATTGAGGCATTTCAATAAACACATAGACATGTATGTAAAATGGCTTTGAAACCCTAAGCACAAAGCATATATATATATATATATATATATATATATATATATATATATATAAATCTATCAACTACCCATTGCAAAAGAGTAGTAATCAATCCATAAATACAAGAATAATCACCCTGCATAGCTCTAATCAAACATAATTAGACTTAGGATAAAGAGAGATACCCTCATATCCATCCAAGATATACAATCCATGAGCTATGCCCAAATCCTAGAGTTTGATCCTCTTGGATCCTTTATTCCAAGTGTTAAATGTGTTTTGAAGTGTTAAATGTGTTTTGAAGCGAGTGTGTAAGGTGGTTTTAGGTGGATTTTGGATTTAGGGAAATGGGTGTGTGACTTGGTTGGTGTTCTACCTAAAAAATGATTGAAAAATGGCTTAACTAGAGCAGTCAGTGTGCAAGGCCAGGGGCCTAACCAGCCGACCATCTTTGGGGCTAAGTCAATCGGCCTATATTTGCCCATATTCTTATCTGGCTAGTTGACTGGTAGACAAGAGGTCAGCTAGTCTTGACAGTAAAATGTTCATATCTTGCTCATTTTGGCTCCAATTCGTACACCATTTTCTTCTACGACTTCATACCATTTTAAGGATACTACAAGCCATGTTTTGCACCCTAAAACATGTCCAAAATTTTTTCATGTCCTTTTTTGTTTGCAAGCTTCAAATTTGGCTCCCATTGTGCTCGATTGCTTCTTCTTTCACCCTTCCACTTCCAAATGCACTTTTCTTCATTCCTTTATGTCCAAAACACCCTTGGCTTTGTTCCACTCTCTAAGAACCCTCGATCAAGCTCCAATTATCTTCCCAAATCTCACCTAAAACAAGCAACAAATGCGTATTAGTATAACATTTAAGTTTTAAGCTCAACTATGAACATGTAAACCCTAATATGCATAAGTATAACCTAAATGCTATTCTAATACACGAAATGAAGCACAAAACACCTCAAAAAAGGTATATACATACAATGCACAAGCACACACAAAATCAACATATCAACACCCCCAAATCTTCTCCTTACTTGTCCTTAAGCAAGCCTAAATCTAAGCCTATCTCAAAGTTGATAAAGAGGGTTTCCTAGAGGATTGATTTGTTATCATGGTGCATCTAAGGAGAATAAAGGGGTCGATCCTTTTGTAGAGAGATCTCCAAGCCTTTTTGGATCCTTCCTTTACTCACAAGGGTTCTCACAACTCCAGGAAGTTCCCAAGTAGCTATACCTCCACAAGCCCAGGATTCTAACACACGCACTCGGAATGCTGATACTTTGTGCCTCCTCAACTAACATGGCTTCTCCAACATACACATAGCCTCCAAGATACAAGGAGACAGAAGAATGTAGAATTACAATGGCTCACAAAAGGATCAAAGAGCCTTGTTCATAACACATCATAAGAGCGAAAAGATAACTTGTGTTAAGTCGACATTATGTCACTTAAGCACTTATTCAAAGCACTTCACTTTTGCATTTTTTTATGCCTTTGGCTTTTTTCTCCTCTTTCATTTTTTTTTTTTGGCTTTTTCAAACTTTTTTCCTTTTTTCCAATTTTGTTTTGGATTTTTAACACTTTTTGTATTACATTACATAAAAAGAAAAGAAAAAGAAAGGCTAAGGCACATGAAAAAGTACCAATCAAGGAAGGGCCACTCATATCAATACCCTTTTTCAAACTTTTCTTCCAATCAAGCCATGGGTTAGCTACAAGGTGAATTCTTAGAGGCACACGCTCCTCACAACTTTGAAGGGCATCTCCTCTAAGCACAATCTCCCTCCACTTCAATCCCTCCCCACAATACAATCCTATCTCCATCAATCAATTAAATCAATCACAAGAGCCAACACTTCAATCAATAAGAGATAGATGACTCTACATGCATATAAGCCAAGAAGTTTTCACATTCTAAGCACATAATGCACATCTACCTTAGTCAAAGCATATGACAATAAAACCAAACTCCCACACCCCCAAACCTAAATTTTCCTTGTCTTTAAGCAAATAAAACAATACTACTCAACAAGCAAATAAGCAACACAAAGCAAGTAAGGGTGGTAGGGACGAGGTAGATATAAGCAGACAAGTGGAGAAAATACAACCTTGTGTTCTTTTGAAGCTCTTCGATGTCAATGGATAATGATTCAACTACTAATCCCTATCTCTTAACAAATAATAAACACTTAAAGCACACAATCAGTAGCATTGCCATGCGAGCTCGTATTGGCATCACATAATGATACATAAGGTGTATAAAAATGGGAAATGATAAAGAGGGTCAAAACTTAGGTAAGTGAAAAAGAAAATAAGAGAACTACTAAAAGCAAATAAAATAAAATGAAAACACAAAAAGCAAATGGAATATAAACATATCTAGGGTGCCTCTTAGTAGCGCTAGATTTAACCCCTCCAGCTGAGCACTAGTGTTAGAGTAATACATGTTTAAAATTGAGAGGCACAAATTGCCAAAAATTCATCCAAGCACAAACAGTAGAAGAAAAAAGGTCATGCAATATATAATGGGGTGATAAATGCACAATGCACCCTTTTTTCTAACTCCCACCTTGAACCATCAAATGAAAATGTATGCACAAGTGTTAAAAGTGTCATGCATAAGTGTGAAAGATCATGCCTCATATGCTATCTAACTAGCCACCCCATGGCCTTCATCACATAATCAAGGGCTAAAAATACACCATCCTCATGGGTTAAAGATAAGTCAAATGCATGTAACACAGGAAACGTGTTTTCTGACCCTAGATGAAAATGTTCGATGCTTGGAGGCATAAATGTGAGCTCCAAAGAGAGAGGCTCAACAGAATGTGAAAGGGGAATAGAAATGACAATGGGAAAAGGAAGAACAACGATAAGGGAATTGGATGTACTACACTCTTCTTCTCTACAAGATATAGAATTATCAAGCCTAGGTCACTTTAACTCCTCACTAGGGATAGATTTGATCTTAATGAGCTTACTTACACCAAGGGAAAGTTCCCCATTTCACACACATACCATCTTTTATTTTCTTGCCTTTAGATTACGTTTATCTTTCCTGAGCTCCCCTCAATCTAAAACTTAAAAATATTATAGTTTAGGGACTCAACACGTCGCTTTTTAGGATGCACATAGCTTAGGGCACCTCACATGTTAAGCCTCCCCATGGATTTGACCCTGCACTCGCACACACTTTCTACAGACAATTATGCACTTGCAGGCTATTTAGGCTTGCGCCTCGAGATAGCAATCACATATTTCATGTCTAGAAAGGGTATAGTTGAAAAATTCATTATTTCTAGGACTGTCCCTAATTAGGGTTGTTGTACAATACATATAGTGAGCTTATAAAATTGCCCACTTAAGTCTCTTTACCTTTTTAAGAAACAATGTGTGTAGGAATTTTCACCTTGCATATAAAGAACACATGCTACTTCGTAGATCTTCAATTGTAGTTCTCCTAAGTGCTTGCCCATGTTAGGAATGCTGTCCTAAAGTCAATTGTCTATCGTAGGCTTCGTACTGATTTGTACACAAATCATCTCACTTTTGGCCTTACGTCATATTGTACATCTTCTCCTCAATCGTTAGACCATGACGTAGTCCTTGAGATGACCTAATAGGGCTACGTGAATGAGGGATAGCTCGGTTGTCCTGAAACATAGTTCGTAACCAAATGATAGATTTGATACTAGGACATCAATTCTATTGAGCATAAGTTATAGTGCGTCACATAAGTTGGTTATCCTTATGACCAATGGATGTAGAGACGTTGGTATGGCTCGCGCTGAGGTGTGGAGACATGCTCATGGAACATGACTCTATTATGAGTATCCTATGGTATGTACCCTATTGTCAAAGGATAACTCGTGGTGCACATGGATGTCATATTCCCTTAGACTAAGACTGCCATAGAAGCTGGTGGATTACTCCCCATGCTTTGGTACCAGACTACCTGGATTTCTAATTTGATGATGAAAGGTTGCTAAGTATGGGCAAATGTCAAGAAGTCAATGCGTAGGTCAAGATGGGATTGACTGCTCTGGGTATTATGAGAATGATATTCTACTTAGTCCTAATTCATTAAGACTTTGGCCAAAGCTTTCCACATGATATGTCATGTGGTTATGCCATGATGAGTCATGACGAGATTAGGATTTGACATAGAATAGTTGAATAAGGGTTTGATAGTTTTACCACACCCTTAGGGTTATTTCGAAATATTGATGGTCATATGGAATCCACCATAGTGCCCAGGTTCATTGAATATTGCCTTGCAACTATTCAGCTTATCTGAACATTGGGAACCATTGCTAGACGGTATAATCGATTAGTATAAGAATAGTTCTTATATTTTCGATTTAAGTTCGAACCTACGGAGTCACGCATATGGTCAGGAATTAGTTGGAGGATTGACCCTACTATAATAATTCTCGTCACATTTAATTATGAATTAAACATGTTATTATTTAATTATGAATAAAATAATACTATAAGTAATTAATATTATATATATTTAATTGAGAATTAAATATTGTAATAATATTTAATTACTTATTATGGGTCACATAATTGATTTTGACTATGTCTAGCTAGCACTAGATATGTGGATCAAAATTAATTCATGGGCTATTATTTATAAATTAAATATGGATCTAATTTGTTCTTTATTATTGATTTAGGGAGTCCATTATTCTATGCCCAAAGAGTTGGGCTTATTGAGTTATAGGGATGGGCTTTATGGAAAGCCCATATCTTCTCATTTATAAGGAGAGTTCTCATTATTTCTTGTATGTATGTTTTTGTGATAACTAGATACAGAGAACTCTCTCCTAAAAACCCTAACCCAAAAATTAGTCGCCTCCCAGTAGATCTTGATTGCATACGAAGAGGAGGAGCTCAACGCTTCCGCAAGGCAAAGCTTTCAGTGCAAGAATTACGAAGTAATTCTAAATTCCTAAAAATTTTTAATTCTAGAGCTTGATCCTTCTCATGGAAATCCGGGGAAAGTCTCCATGATTTCTTACAGCCCACTACATAGCACCACATATTCTAGCTTTGGAGATGTGATCATAGTGAAGAAGGCTAATTGGGAGGCTATTTGATGGAGATTTCTCAAAGCAAAGAGACCATCTACTTGGATCTTTGATTTCTTGTATGTATATCACTTCATCTTCTTGCTTATATGTTCAATCATGTTGTGCTTATGTTTGTAAATAGCTTTTTATTGCTTATTCCGCCACCATTTTAGATATGCATTTTAATATTTTTAAACAGAATAATTATCTATAAGTTATGGTGTAGCAATCCTAATACCTAAAGGAAGGGAGTTCATCTAAATGAAAATGGTAAGTATCATGATTGAGGTCACTATAGGCATAACCATTGAAAAAAAAAAAAACTCAAAAGAAGGTTATGTGGGAAAAGGTGGTATTGGAGACGAAAAATCAAAACTAAAAGGCAGGTAGAATGAAAAGTTATCTTGACCCCAAGATGAATATGCATGAATGGCTCCCTATAATCATGATAACTAGATATAAATTCATGTAAGGGCAAATGAGTATCGGGATCATGACTTGAATAAACATTAGAAGGGGAATTATCATATGCAAGGGGACAACATACAATCTGATGCTCATAACTACCACATAAGAGACAAACATCAGGAGAACATGCTAGAGACGGGGAAGAGGATACAAGTAACCACTAAGAAGCATTACAATTATCCATACTCAAGTAACACAAGTAAACCTCTTCTTAAGAGAAAAACTATTTGGATTTTTCAAATTTTTTAATTTTTTTGGGTTTTCAAGATTTTTCAATATTTGTGGTTTTTGAAATAAAGGAAAGCAAGTAAAGATAGAACAACACGTGAGCAACTAATCAAAAACATAGAAGTGCATAAAGAGCCAATATCGTGTCTCCCTGGCAATGGTGCCAAAAACGTGATGTTGTTCTAACCCGCAAGTGTGCGGATTGTTCGTGATATAGTGGCTACAAGTATGGTTATCATCTTTATAGGAAAGCTCCTTAGTTCAGTCTCTATGTGCTCGTACACTAGAGAGTAGCTACATGCATTGGAGTGATTTCTTTAGGATAGAAGAAAGCTCGGGGCGACAAAAAATAAACCTAAACTATGGATGAACTTAAGGTGCCAAACTAAGGAATGGAAGCCTAACAAAATAGAAGGGGACCTAGGGTGATTACATTGCAACTAGACTCAGGCTATATAGGTTTATCTACAGCTTGATTGCTCAATTGAGGACCCTAGCTAATTAACCTTCTATTCAAACCCTTACTCAGATCCAAAGCAAAACCCTTCAATCTCTTGTTACAAGCTTCAATTCTAACTTGGTTTGGTTTTGGATGGTGGTTTTGGGTGTTTTATGAAGTGGGTAAAAGGTTAACATTTATTAGGTTTTAAGAAGTTGAAGTTCCTTCGCCTCAAAATGGCCTAAAAACCCTCATTTATAGCCTTTCAACATGTAAAGTTGGGGGGTCGACTCCCCAGCCTAAAAGCAAGTGAGACCGGCCTAAATGAGGTGCATTCTAGTTTGGCCGGTCTCCTAGGTCTGTCGGCCGACCTTGGGCAGGGGGTCGACCAGCCATGACTACTAAAATGCTCATAACTTGCTCATTTTGGCTTCGATTCGCGCACGATTTTTTTCTATTGCCTTGTATCGCTTTGGGGACCTCCTAAGCCATTTTTCTTCAACATTTTATCCCTATAAACATCACCAAACTTTTTCCATGCTGTTTACATCTTCAATCAAGCTCAATTTCTTCTCCCGAAACACACATCCCCGCTCGTGCTTGATTGCATTGTTCTTCATTTGAGAGCATCTTAATGCCCTTTTCTTTATTTATTCTTCTCCAATCAACCCTATGTTGGCTCCTTGATTAAAACACCATCATTTTAAGCTCAAATCCTTCTCCCAAAATGCTTCTAAAACACAAAATAAGGCATTTAGTGTATCATTTATACATTTTGACACCTATATGCTCAAATATCGCAAATAGTGTACAAATGCAACCCTAAATGCACTCAATTATGGTCAAAAACACTAATAAGTGTATGCAAACAATAAATATACAGACATACACAAAGCATACCCATCACCTAATTATAGCTTCAAAAAATGATAAAAGCCAAGACGTAAATTTAGTTGCAGGCGGTAAACCAAATTATAGCAAAGCCATAAATTTAATTATAGTGAATAGTAATTTCTAGGCCGTAAAGTGAATTATAGTGCTGTTTAAATAGTTCTAATCTAACATTATGCTAACTACGACTAAGTTAGGACTAAGCTATGGAGCTATGGAGCTAAAGAATAGATATTAATTACGGCATGGTGGTGCTGGGATCCCTTTCTCCATGGCCTCGACGAGCTTTTATAGTTGTTGCTCCCTAAAATCTTCCAATTAGTTGTGTTTCTAGTGCCTTATATAGTTATTGAAGCTCTGATTGAGTTCCATGTCTCATTCTCACTCCTTCTATTTTTGTGTTGCACGATTCAGTTGACTTGGTCTCTTTATTTGAATCAAGCATGTGCATGTCATGCATCAACTTATTATTCCTCAGGCTCAAGATTCATTCTATTGTGGTATTAGCCTCGGACTTCTCTCGTTGTGAATTCTCTTCTTCGACCATTAGGCCGAAAGATAGAGATTTTAGGTGCAAACACTAGGATGAGAAAAAGTAATGAGATCACTATGAGATTAAATTGCATCTTTGTATATAAGGTTAGCATTTTAGAGATTTGATGAGGCTCAGAATTTGGCTTGATAGATTTGTCTTGGGTATTGCCATTAAAGTAAGAAAGAAGGCTTATATTGTTTGCTCGTGTCATTTTGAAATAGAAATTTCATCATACTTTATTTTTACTATAAAGAATATTTTTCTTGAGGTCAAACCTTCAGCATATTCATTCTCTTTTATGAGCCCAAACATGCTTTTTTTAGATTGTATCAATAGTGTTCTACAATCTAATGTAACGATTATTATGCTCTCACGCTTTGTGTTACACCAGTTACACTTTTGTGACTCTACTACCTTATTGATATTGAGTTATTAGTTATATTTTCTAGAATATCTTTTGATATCAACTATACATTTTGCTTCTACAGTATTGTTGTCAAATGAGTTACCAATTGTACTTTCAAAATTTAAATGTTGATTTAACTGTGTTTGGAATAATTTACCCATTTTCTATTAGTTACTTTTAGTTCTTAAATGTTTAGAATTCAAATGACTTTGTTTAAACATGCAAGTGCATGGGTCATGTGTAATGAAGCGTACAAATACGGGTTGTTCTTTTACAGGGAGGCAAACTAAGTTCGGTCTCTACGTGTCCGTGTGCTAGAAAGTAGCTACATATGTGTGTTGAAATGTTTTTGGTCTTTTTGATTGAAGGGGACTCTAAAGTTAAACCTAAGCTAATGGGGGAACTAAAGCGCCAAGCTAAGGAAAGAAAGCCTAACAAGGTAGAAGAGGATTTAGGACAATTGAATTGCAACTAGGCTCAAGCTATGACAATGATTTGGTCTATCTATGGCTCTGATATGCTATCTTGGAGACCTTAGCTAACTAACCTTATTATCCACTATGACTCGGTACGGGTGTACCTCTAAGTAATGTCCTATAGAGTGTAGCATGGTTCGTATGACCTAGGGTTTTAGTAAGTTTTCTCACTGAACGTCACCAACTAACCTTACTATCTGCTAAGCCTTAGTACGAGTCTATCCCTTGGTAGATTTCCTTAGAGTATAGTGTGGTCTTTATAACCTACGATTTTAGGGTTAGTTAATTAGGTTCTGGGTTAGATTAATTGAATCTACCCTTGTGTCTAAACCATTTGTTGGGTTTGAAGCCAAGACTTAGTCCATCTAAGGTCAATTAAACTAAGCCAAAAGCCTATTAGCTAGATTTAAAGCTAAACATAAACTCAACCCAGCTCAAACATGAATGAAAAACCATCAATCAACATCATGGAAGCAAGATATAAGCATTAAATGCCCAAATTAGACATTTATCTTCACTGAAGCATTTTTTCGAACATAAAGACATATTTGATTGTCAATACATAGACATATTGATTCATGCCATCAACCAATGTAAACAAGCATATATTAAGAGCCATACATACACACAAATCCTTTATTCAAAGCCCTAACCTAATATACAAAACAATCAACCTAGATCTAACTCAATTACAATGCATATTTACGGTAATAAGAAAAGGAAAAAGACACTCCCCTTCACACCTTGCTCAAATCCATAGCAAATCTCTTCAATCCCTTGTTACAAGCTTCAATCCTTGCTTGGTATGGTGTGTAGGTAGTGTTTTTGGGTATTGGTGAATTGGAAAAAGGGATAGGGTTTATTAGGCTTTGGGTTTATTAGGGTTTTTATTCCATAAGTTTCTCCCCTAAAAATATGGCCTAAAACGAGCTTTAAATGGGCATTTCATGCACTATCACTTGGTCAAACCAATTGATTGGTACTTGGAGCTTTGCTAGGTCAGTACATTTGATGGAGCTACTAGAAGAACTGGTTGACCATTACCGGTCAACTGGTACTCTGGGCTTGGTTAAGTGGTGGTCTTGTTTTAGGTACGTTTGGCCTCTGTTTCGCTTCGCTTTACCTCCACTTGCTATGAACTTCTTTCTAAAGCCTCTAAGTGTGATTTTCTTCCTCTTTCCATCTCCAAATACGTCTTCAAGCCTTGCCCATGCCATCTAAATATTCAATTAAGCTCAATTCCTTCTCCCAAAATACACCTAAAACATAAAAAAATAAGACACTTAGGGTAGCATTTATGGATTTCAACGCTTTATACACACATATATGACTAATTGTGGACAAATGTAACTCTAAATGCACCCAATTTCTCAAACCACCCTAAGAAGTGTATGCAAACACTATATACAAATATATACAGATCACAAACATCAGACTCAATAACACATCCTACCTTTTGAGTTAGTTAACAATATTTATTTCTTGCTTGCTAATGTCTTTGATGCATATTTAACGGATTAATTTGCTGCCATAGAGCTGGTAGTTCTTCAAATACTATAATGATTATGATCTATAATAATTGTCAATGGTTGTTGTTTCGTTTGGCAAGGTGTTGATTTTTTTGTGAGAAGATAAAGTTAAAATGGCTATTTTAGGACTCTGATATTTCTCTAAAGTTAAATTCAATTCTTTTTATTAAATAGATTGATCCTACGCAAAGTGCTTAGGCATAAAAAGGGTAGACTTAATGGAACAATCTTTATGCTTCATATTAGTTTGAAGATTCATTCTTGACTCTTGACGGTAACTCTATTTTGTTGCTATACGATAAAATGGAATAGGACCTATAGATTAGTGTAGTGTGAAATAGTCAATTAGTGTAAGAATAGTTATATTTGTGTGAAAGAATATTTGTAGGATGAATTCACATTGTTGGAGAAATAATGAGTATTGATGACTCTAATAAGTGTATTGCTTATTTGTTAAGTTTCCTATGCCATCATAGTTTATTGGATGTATCCTATATTATTATGGGGATGTGAACAAGATTATAGAGTTGAAGAATGACAGATGATCTTTGCACGTTATGATCATTAGTTATTTAAGGAAATTTACACACAATGTTACCATTATGAGCTAACAAATGATGAGTTAGGCATATCATTCTATGGCATAAATTTTAGGTGACCTATTTCAGAGAAAAAAGGGTAAGCTTGGAGGAAAATGTGGAAATATAAGACAACGTCATATATGATCATTGAGGTTGTACTTTATACAATCCTATCATTTATTCATCAATCTAGTTTGAGAATATGGTGTTCATGATTATGGACTTGAAGTATGTAGTTGCTTTATAGAGATGATTGAGTTTCAAGGACAAAACTTTTTAAATGGAAGGGAGTATGTGACGACATGTTTTCTTAACAAAAGAGGATCATGTTGTGTTGTGTTTTGTGTGCGTTTGTATCATCATTTACCTATGTTTAAGAGGTGTTTTAAGCTTTAAAATATGCATTAGTGATGTTTTATGTTTTTGTATGCATTTATATTGTTAATTGCCAATGTTTAAGAGGTTTCTTGGGCTTTAAAAGTTGCATTAGTATAGCATATGTACTAGAGTTAGGCTCAAACATAAGCAAATGTACATTGTTGAGTTTCTAAGTCAAATGCTATACTAAATGCTTAATTTTGTGTCGTAGGTGAGCTATAAGGTTGAAACAAAGCTTGAACGAGGATGAACAATGAAGATAGAAGAGGTACGGGTCGTGTGATGAAGGCTGAGAGCAAGAAAGAGACAATAAAAGACCAATTGGAGGAGCCGGTGGACCTAGAAAAATTTCTGGTCGACCTAGCTCTAGAAAGGACCTCATTTTATGCTAGTCAACCCTCTTCAAAAGCTGGTCGACCGGCCAGTCTAAAGAGCATCACTTGAAAAGCCAGACAAGTTAAGAAAAGAAGCTAGTTGACCGGCTAGGTAGACCAACTATGCGCAGCAGATGATATAAAAACTTGATTTTTCAGCTTTTAAAGAAGATTTTTTTACAGACCCATACACATACCCATTTCTCACACACAAAACCCTATTCTCACCTACCTCTGATTCACACACTAAAACACATACCAACTGGAAATTAAGCTGATTTTGGAGGATTCAAACACTACTTAGTGAAGATTTGCTCAAGTTTGTAAAGAAACAAAAGAGGATGAAAGGGGAGATTTCTATAACCTCTTCCATTCTTATTTACTTCATGCTTGAATAGATGATTTAAGGTACCTAACTTGTGTAATGGGTTGATGTATATACTCTTTGCTATGGGATTTTATTGGCTTATATATATAGATATTTTGTTCTTATTTTTTTAAAAGCTTTATATCAATTCTTGTCCATGTGTTTGACGTAATGCTTGAATGAGTTGTATGTATATAGATTGAGTTGTATTTGCTATAGAACACTTCTAATCATTAGATTATGCATGTCTATGTATGTAATTATGGATATTATGAAGTGGGTTGATTCTATTCATGTCTATGTGAGAATGCAATGTGGCTCATAGTGAATCCATGCTCAATCAATGCTACATGTTGATACTTAAATGCTTTTAATAGCGTAAATCAAACTCATTAGTGTTTGTATCGTGGATAGGACATCATATTCATAATGCCTTGCCTTAGAACATGTAAGACTGCACTAAGTATTAATCCGCTTTAGTGTCCCTAGAATAACGGTACATAAGTTAGGACTAGTCTAGGTCGAGTTCCCTTTAGCTTTAAATCCAGCTAATAGGAGTCCGGATAGGCTTAGTCGACCCTAGGAACCATAGGTCTTAGGTTTAAATATAGCTAATGGACTACGAACTAGGGTAAGATTGTTCTAGGGCACCTAGGTAGCTTTCTAGTCCCTCTTATGGCCTTAGGTACATAAGGACCACGCCGTACCTCTAAGTGTGCACCCTTTGGGATGGACCCGCACCGAGTCCTAAGGTATAATTAGGACACTAGTTAGTTGCTTAGCATTAGAAGTTTTATGTAGAAAGCCAATCCCCGAATCCCATAGCATAGAGGTGCTAAATCACCCATTCGCAAGTGTAGGTCACCGATCATCTTTCCCTTATTTGAATCCCCCAAGTTAGCTTTGTTCTTTCCTTCGTTTCCTTAATGCATTTATAGTGTAGTCTTGTTAGGATTAGTATGCCCTAAAGCTCACTTGTATATAACATTTTGGATGTTAAACAATGTATAATCATTTTGTTAAATGGCATTATGAGTTCCTTACATATTATCTCTGGTATGTTTTATTGATGTATGTATAAAGGTCCCTTGACTTGAACTAATGACTTGGGTCTGCAGTGAGGCTGGACGCACAGTAGATCCAAGTCTAGACGTCATAAATTGAGTTCGTAACCAAATGGTAGTGTTTGGCACTCTACCAGGATAAGGTTATATTGAGCAAGTCTCCTCGATGAGGATGATCTACCTAGGTCATTGGAGGACTTTTCGAATTTGTCTCAATAGTACGTGCTCACGTATTTGACAGGACCATTGTGAGTATGTTCTCTAGAGACGTACTATCAAAGAAAGAAAACAAGATACTCACTGCTACTAAATGGTCATTGCTCTTAATCTTGAGCACATGTGGATGAACTAATGAAGTTAGGGTTTGGTACTTTGATTCACTGTGGGTGAGATCTTACTTTATTAGGATCAACAGCCTTGTGCATTGATTGCTAAGTTCTAATTAATTGGAACATGCATACGCAATATGGAATCTATGTGCCCTTTTTGGGATTGTCCATATTTATCATCCGAATCTAGATCTAGTGATACTACCTTTATGAGTGTATCGGTCATATGGCTTGAGGAGATTCCATGACCAAAGATGGTTGGCAATAGGACAAAAACCCAAAAGAAAAGATGCAACTAAGGAGGTGATAGTACACAGGCCAAAGAACCAGCCTTAGTTGTGGGTATACATAGAGGGGCATTATGATCGGAGGTCAAAGACAAAGTTCACATTCTTTTATGATAAGCTTTTGGGTAAAAGTAATTATTCTTGGAGTGCAACTTTGATCTTATGGTGGAATAGGTCAGAATTAAAAATAATTTTTATGTCGCCTAGATTGGGCAAGGACATTTTTTATTATTTTTGGAAGCCAAGGTTAATTGTGTCTTCTTGGTCCCTTCCCTAGTTGAAATGACTTTGAGAGAGTAATCTTGAAAGAGCAAATTCCATATTGTGGTAATAGCCTTATTAGGCCAAAGCTTGAAATTGGGTTTGGGCTTTCTTTAGAGTCCAAGATAACCTAATTGGGCTTGGATGATTTCTTATTAGGCTTGGTCCTCCACATGGATTGTGGACTATGTGTTAGGCTTGGATTGTGGGCTTGGCCCAATCTTCCAAGACATGTGCTAGAAAGTTACTACAAGAAGAATTCAAATTGTACAAGTAACTTTCATGACATGTGGCAAACATTTACTACTAGGAAAAAGTTTCCTACATGGAAAGTTTACAAGGTTTGGGTTCCAAACTTTTTCTATAAATAGGCAAGACCTTAAACCATTTCTAGCATCCAAAAATTTTGTAGTTGATCTCTTCCATTTTGGCAAGAGAATACTACAACATATAGTACACACTTATTGTGTGGTTTTTTGCTCTAGATTTTCAAAAGCATATTACTTTGCTTCTTCCCACACAAGAGGCTATTCTCTCTCAAGAAAAGTCTCTTTAATTATAGGGAAGAAGACTAGGGAGTTGCATATTGCGACACCCTTATAGTAAGCGGGAACAAAGCTCATGATGGTTTAGCTTCATCAAAGGCCCCATGCTTCAAGAGGTTAGCTTTACATATTTTGCAAATACTAGTTATGTTCTATATGTTCTTAAGCATGTTTTTGTGTGTGTTATGTGGTTATTTTATTTTTCTAGCATGTTTTCTGAGTAGTATTTTTGAAAATATGAACTAGGACAGACCACATGTAATATTATCGATCCTACAATTGGTATCAGAGCTTAGACTCACATACAACATGCTTAGACTATGCAAGAATATTGTATTTGCATTAATATTTTAGTCATCTTGTGAGTGGCAAGATTAGGAAATGTTGTGTTGCATACACTTGTGGTTTTATGCTTGTATGTGCAGTTGATATAAAATCCCTTTGATGGTTCATATGTGTGCATGATAGAGTTTCATGTACGGTCAACAAAGTTTGGCCATAGGCGATTTCTGTATTGATCTTTGTGGTTATTGCTTGTAGCTTCATTTAAAAGAAGCATAGAATGTTTTGATATCCTTGTAACGTTTCTTTTATGATTGTAAGCTTGTATTAGCAATAGAAAAATACATTATTGTCGTAATCTTCAAGAGACCAAGGAGAGAAGCAAGGAAAAATAGCATACAAAAACAAATATGTCTCAGTCAGTTGAGCTCGCTGATCGGCCGGCTCTGGCAGAAATTGCAGCAAAGATTGCTGTTTTGTGTTTTAGGATTGAAGATTGCAGGGAGTCATCAAAAAGGGATTCTAACATATGTTGGTAGATGTTTATAATGCATTGATATATGTTTTAACATATTTGCATTAGCATAAACATGATTACCACCTAGAAATATGCCCATTCATTAGGTTTTTAAAATTGGCCAATCTTATGTATTAATTTCTCAGAGAAAGTTAAGTTCATTTAAATGAGATTGGCTTAGACAAGATAATTGTAAGCAATTATGTCTAAAGATGCCATGCAGTCTCATGACAAAAATGAAAAACTTAACTTGAGATTTACAATATGACAACCTAAGGGTCCATACACCCAGATTTAGGTAAATAATCTATTATAGTATTACAATGTTTTAGTAATACAAAAGGGATTCACAAAAACCAAAGTGTTTTGCAAATCCAAAGTGTGTTTATATTTAAAACAAAAAGCAAGAATACAAAAAATAGAGAAAACCCTTACGTTAAAATATTGAGTGGGAGAGGGGACTGGAAATACCCTACGGCTTTCCATATCCAATTCACGCTAATGGTAAATATCATTAACTTTCCCATCGGAGGGTGACACTTTATCAAGATTTAGCAAGGTGAATTTAAAATGTTTATTCAAAAGGGTGTTAGTGAGTTTGGCCATCCTATCAGTGGAATTCTAAACTAAAGATTGCCTCACATAACATTTATTGAAGTCACTACCCCATAAGAGGGCTTAAATTAAGAATGTCATGGCGAATGAACATAAGGAATGCGTATACACTCAACTTAAATGGTAGGTTCGACTATCCCATCTATAGAGTTCGCTATCAGATTTAAGAAGCCAAACGAAATAGTGATTGAATTGTTCAATTGGATCGTAATTGTCAATTCAAATTAGCGTTGGCGCTTAACTTAACGTTCATAAATTTGGCCATCCTATCGGTGGAGTTCTTGTAAAGACGTTGAGACATTGTTACATTGAGTAGTTTAAGGGTTAATCTACTCAAAGGCAAATGATGTAAAAGTACTTGTATGTTTTATTTCCAAAGATAACATACATGTTATACATGCATCAATTCTATATTCATGAAATAATTATGATTATATTGTTGTATATCCAGAAAAATGTCTTCGTTCAGTCCACTAGCTACAATTCTCAAATAGCACAAGTCACTGGACCAAATTTTGTGGACTGAGAACGAAACTTGGACATAGTACTCACCGCAGAAGAGTACAAGTATGTCCTAACAACTCCTGGTGTGAGGACAAACTCTTTTGACGCCCAAAAAGATGCTGAAACAAAGTGGCAGAAGGCCAATAGTATGGCCAAGTTGTATGTGATGGCTTCTAAGTCAAATATTTTGTAGAGCGAGCATTATCATATGGAAACTACAAAAGAAATCATGACCTCACTGTCTCGTATGTTTTGCTGATAAGAGTAGGCCCGCAAGGTAAGGTGCTCTTAGAGAAATATGAACCAACGGATGGTAGAAGGAGCAGCTGTCAGAGAGCATATGTTTAAAATGATAGATTACTTCAATACTGCTGAGATCCTAGGGGCAAACATAGATGAACAGTCAAATGTAGACATGATTTTGGAGACTCTACCACCGTCTTACACCCAACTATCAGAGAGCATATGCTCAAAATGATAGATTACTTCAATACTGCCGAGATCCTAGGGGCAAAGATAGATGAACAGTCAAATGTAGACATGATTTTGGAGACTCTACCACCGTCTTACACCCAGTTCAAGTTTAATTATAATATGGGCAAAATGAGCATGGATATGACGTAATTAATGAAAAATCTCCTAGTTTCAGAAGCCATAATGAAAAATAAGGGCCATGTAAACATAGTTCAAGCATCCACTTTTGGACTTAACCCGAAAGGGAAAAAGTTCAAAGGAAAAGTGAAGTGAAAACGTGGTCAAGGGAAAAAGAAGAAAAATGGAAAATAGCCCAAACAATTAATAGGAGAAAAGCCCAAGGGGAAATGATTTAAGTGTGGCCAAAACAACACTAGAAAAGGAATTTGCCGGAAGTACTTGGCACAAGGCCAGATAGATACACCTCTTTTGTTCTACATTGAAACTTGTTTAGTGGTTGATTCTACTGATTCTTAAATTTTAGACTCTAGAGCCACTAACCATATTTGCAATTCTTTGCATTGGTTTTAGGAAATGAAGGAACTAGCTAAAGGGGAATTTGCTTTGAGGATGGATAACGGAGCAAAAGTATAGGTTGCTGCAGTGGGAGGAATGTGCTTAAATTTTCCATGTAATAGGAAGTTATTTTTGAACAATGTTTATTATGTTCCAGATGTATGCAAAAACCTTATCCCTATTTCACAATTAATATTAGATTTAATTTGCATTCTGGTATTGATATCAGTAGAGATGGGAATATTATCTGTTTCGGTAGCTTGCATGATAACTTGTTCCATATGAAACCTATTACAAATTCACTCATAATATAGAACGAACTAATTCCTAAAAAAGAAAGGTTTTTTCGACCAATGATACTTATCTTTGGCATCTTCACTTAGGACATATTAATCTAAAGCGAATTCAGAGATTAGTCGAGGATGGGCATCTTAGCTCATTAGATCTCGAAGATCTACCTCCGTGTGAATCTTGCCTCAAAGGAAAGATGACCAAACGATCATTTTCTTCTAGAGGAGAAAGGGCCAAAGAAGTATTGGAATTGGTTCATACCGATGTGTGTGGTCCTATGAGCAAACCAGCACGAGGAGGTTATAACTATTTCATTACCTTTACTGATGATTACTCTAGGTATGGATATGTATATCTGATGCGTCGCAAGTCTGAATCCTTTGAGAAATTCAAAGAGTTCAAGGCTGAAGCGGAGCGAAAATTAGATAAACATATCAAAGCCCTTCGATTTGATCGAGGTGGCAAATACCTCTTGGGTGAGTTCAGAGGCTATCTTACATTACACTACTTTAAGCAATATCACCCGACATGTATGCAATAGAAGCTATTTATTCTATTAAGTATGCTAATACACACTAGACATGAATATAGTTATACCTACTTCATGTAACATGCTAGCATAATGATTTAGAGACGGTTAATAGCATAATAGACTTCAATATATAGTTGCAACTTTATTTAGGCATTTCAACAAATATATAGACATGTATGTAAAATGGCCTTTGAAACCCTAAGTATGAAGCGTGTGTGTGTATATATATATATATATATATATGTATGTATATAAATCCATCAACTACCCATTACAAAAGAGTAGTCATCAATCCATAAATACAAGAATAATCACCTTACATAGCTCTAATCAAACATAATTAGACTAGGATAAAAGAGAAATACCCTTCTATCCATAGCAAAACTTTACAATATATGAGCTATGCCCAAATCCTAGTGTTTGATCCTCTTGGATCCTTGATTCCAAGTGTTAAATGTGTTTAGAAGTGAGTGTATAAGGTGGTTTTAGGTGGATTTTGGGTTTAAGGAAATGGGTGCGTGAATTGTTTGATGTTTTCCCTAAAAAATGGCTGAAAAGTGGCGTAAATAGAGCTATCAACACACAGGGTTGGGGCCCTAGCCAGTCAATCGGCTTTAGGGCTAAGTCAACTTGCCGACCGGCCTTGGCAAGAGGTTGACTAGTCTTGATAGTAAAATGTTCATATCTTGCTCGTTTTAGCTCCGATTCGCTCACCGTTTTCTCTATGGCTTCTTAATGCTTTTGGAGATTGGTGTACGTCTTTAAGTGCAAGCTTTAAAGACCCACAAGTGAACGGATCAATGCAGTGTAGTGTGTGCAAGAACGGGTGTTGAACCACAGGGAGGCTACGTTGTGAGATGGATTCTACGTCTATGTTCTAGAATGTGCCTAAAATAAGAAATCTAAACTATCTATTTTTAGGATTTTGGATTTTTGAATGGTCAGGAGCTCTAACTAAAACGAATTAAACTAAACTATGGAATTGGGAAAAGTAGAGGACAAGCTAATCTAGAGGAACTAACAAATGGAAAGGTGCTAGGGTGACTTTAACTTATGAATGGGTGATTCTATACTCAATTGCTATGGGATTAAAAAATGATGGCTTACTTTAGTGATTGCTTTTAACTAGGTTGCTAAATTAGTGTCTTAATTTTCCCCTAGGACTTGGTGCGGGTCCATCCCCTAGGCAGCACCTCCTAGAGCTACGGTGTGGTCCTTATGACGTAGGGCAGTAAGAGTGACCAATTAGCTTCCTATGTGACTTAGAATGAACCTACCCATGTATCTAAATCATTGGTTGGATTTAAAGCCAAGACCTAGTGTTGCTAAGGTCGACTAATCCTATCCTGAATCCTATTGGCTAGATTTAAAGCCAAAGGAGACTCGGTCTAGACTAGCCCTAAATTACTTATCGTCATTCTAAGGTCACTATAGTGAGATTTGACTTTATAGCACATTCATACATGTTCTAGGCCAAGGTGTTCGTGAATAAAAGGATCTATTCAACTACCAAAAATCATCATGCTCAGATTACACCATTAGAAGCAATTAACAATTAACAAGTATGCGTTATTGAAGTCATATTCACTACTAGGCATGCAAATATACATATAGACATGAATATAAGCATTACCCACTTCATAGCATCCACATATAAACACGTAGACATGATTATAGCATGGATTAGATTTGTTTAGTAATAAATAGACTTCAATTTATACACATGTTACTCATTTAGGCATTTAATCAAACACGTAGACATGAATGAGAAAATAAACATTTGAACAAGAAAATCAATCATGTATATATTCAGCCATTTAATCCCATATCATAAGAGTATAAGGCTAACCCATTACATAAGTTAAATCACCCTACACAAGTCTACTCAATCATAACAAGAGATAGAATGAAAGAGAGTTTATGAAGCTTCCTTTTCATCCTAGCTAGTCTTGTACAAAGCTCTTGAGCAACTTGAATCCAAATGTTGAAACCCTCTAAATTCTCTTGCTTGAATGTAATGAAATATGTGAGATAGTGTGTGTGATGTGGGTGAAGACTAACGTTAAGTGTGTGTGTATGTGATGGGTGTGTTAAGATCCTCCTCAGAATTGTCAAAAAGATCCCCCTTTTAAGTTTGATAAATAGGGTTTTTATATCAGCTCTTTACGCACTGCAAGCCAACCGGCTTCTCCTCTTAGCTCGACCAGCTTTTTGGTAATGCTCTCTGGACTGGCCTGTCGACCTAGTCGGTTGACCGGCTCTGGAGGGGTAGTTGTGTGGCTATTTTTAGCACCTCACTAGAGTGGTCGGTCGACTGGGTCCTTCTTCTTAGGTCGTCCGACAGACTTTCTTCCTCCATTCTTTGTCTTTCCGGCATCCGATCTTCTCTTTGGGACCCGCACATCTCCCATCTTCATCGTCTACTATTGTTCAATCTTGATTGATGTGTGTGTATTGTACGTCTTTGAATGCAAGCTCTAAAGACCCACAAGTGCACGAATCGATACAGTATAGTGTGTGCGAGAACGGGTGTTAAACCACAAGGAGGCTATGTTGTGAGATGGATTCTACGTGTGTGTTCTAGAATGTGCCTAAAAATAAGAAATCTAAACTATCTATTTTTGGGATTTTGGATTTCTGAATGGTCGGGAGCTCTAACTAAAATGAATTAAACTAAACTATGGAATTGGGAAAAGTGGGGGACAAGCTAATCTAAAGGAACTAACAAATGGAAAGGTGTTAGAGTGACTTCAACTTATGAATGGGTGATTCTATACTCAATTGCTATAGGATTAAAGAATGATGGCTTACTTCAATGATTGCTCTAAAATAGGTTGCTAAATTAGTGTCATAAGTTCCCCTAAGGACTCGGTGTGGGTCTGTCCCTAGGCCGCGCCTCCTAGAGCTACGGTGTGGTCCTTATGACCTAAGGCCTCAAGAGTGACTCATTAGCTTCCTAGGTGACTTAGAATGAACCTACCCTAGTACCTAAATCATTGGCTTGATTTAAAGCCAAGACCTAGTGTCACTAAAGTCATCTAAACCTATCCTGAAACCTATTGGCTGGATTTAAAGCCAAAGGAGACTCGGCCTAGGCTACCCCTAAATTATGCTTCGTCATTCTAGGGTCACAATAGTGAGATTTAACCTATTGACACATTCATACATGTTCTAAGCCAAGGTGTTCGCGAATAAAGGGACCTATTCGACTACCAAACATCGTTATGCTCAGATTACACCATTAGAAGCAATTAACAGTCGACATGTATGCGTTATTGAGGTCATATTCACTACTAGGCATGCAAATATACACATAGCCATGAATATAAGCATTACCCACTTCATAACATCCATATATAAACACATAGACATGATTATCGCATGGATTAGATGTGTTTAGTAATAAATAGACTCCAATTTATAAATATGTTACTCATTTAGGCATTTAACCAAACACTTAGACATGAATAAGAAAATAACCATTTCAACAAGAAAATCAAACATGTATATATAATTAGCCATTTAATCCCATATCAGAAGAGTATATAGCCAACCCATTACATAAGTTAAATCACCCTACACAAATCCACTCAATCATAATAAGAAATAGAATGAAAGAGAGTTTATGAAGCTTCCCTTTCATCCTAGCTAATCTTCGACAAAGCTCTTGAGCAAACTTGAATCCAAATGTTGAAACCCTCTTAATTCTCTTGCTCCAAAGTGATGAAATATGTGAGAGTGTGTGTGTGTTGTAGGTGAAGACTAGGGTTAAGAGTGTGTGTGTGTGTGTGTGATGGGTGTAAAGATTCTCCCTAAAAAATTGTCAAAATGCTCTCTCTTTTAAGTCTAAAAATCAGGCTTTTATATTAGCTTTTTACACTCTGCCGGGCGACCTAGCCTGTCGACCGGCTTCTTCTCTTAGCTCGACTGGCTTTTTGGTGATGTTCTCTGGACTGGACGGTTGACCTAGCCGGTCGACTGGCTTTGGAGGGTGGTCGTCCAGCTCTTTTTGGCACCTCTCTAGAGTGGCCGATCGACCTAGTCGGTCGACCGGCTCCTTCTTCTTGGTTGTCCGGTTGATTTCTTTCCTCTATTCTTTGTCTTTCTGGCCCTCGATCTTCTCCTTTTGACTCATACATCTCCCCTCTTTATCACTATCATCGCCCAATCTCTATCTTAACCCAAAGTTCACCTAAATCATTAACAACAAGCAATTAGTGTAGCAATTTGTCTCTTAAACTCAATATGTACATTTGTTTACGCTTAAGCCTATTCTTCTCAGAAGTACTACACCAATGCATCTATTTGAGCACTTAATACCTCTTAAACATAGGTAAATTACAATGCAAACATATACAAAAACACAACACATCAACACCCTCAAACCTTCTCCTTGCTTGTTCTCAAGCAAACCCAATCTTAAATTTATTTCTATAACTGATACAATGGATTGCCTAAAGGATTGACTCGCTATCAAGGTTAGTTTAAGAAGCATGAAAGGGGCATTCCTATTGTGGAGAGATCTCCAAATCTCTTTGGATCCTCCTTCTACTTATAAGGGGTCTCATTCCTCATGGGAATTTCCCAAGTAGCCAATCCACCACAAGCCTTGGATTCTAACTCACGCACTCGGGATGTTGATATTTTGTGCTCCCTCAACTAATACGGCCTACCCAACATGCACTAAGCCTCAAAGACAAGAAGAGATAATATACAAACACAATGGCTTATAAAAAACCTTATTCACTGTTAGCTAAATATTCATTATTAATTTTGATAATGAAAATATATATGCATTATTTGACTAAAAAGCTTCTTGTGAAAATGAGATGATCTTAAGTAGAAGCTTTGAAAGATTGAAGAAGATGTGCAAAACGCACTATTTGAAGAAAGAGAAAATAAGAAGGCATAAAGAGGAGAAGAGATGACATAAGGGGTACCGGGTATTATTTTCTCTCTTGCTCTTTTGTGAAATGCCTATATATTGTATGTGTTTGGCTCAAATTCTCTTCTTTCTTCTTCAAACAAATTTTTAACTTTTGCACATTTGATTTCACATATGCACAAATGAATTTGAATGCACAAATAGAGTAAAAATGTGTTTTTGGGGTGTTTCTAATCATAACATGTATTTACAAATTATTACAGAATGATTTGGAGTTGTGAAAATTGCACCTAAAACATTTCATGCAAAAGTTTGGCTTTACTTCATTTCTAGAGTGGCTGGACCCCCCAGCCGGTCGCCGGCTGACCTGGGAGGGTCGCCTGACCATGTCAGAGAAGGAAGGAAAAAGTCGAACCCCCTAGCCGGTTGACCGGCTAAGGCGTCCGGCCTAGTCAGAGAGGAACAAGTGCAAGTCGGACGACCCAGTCGGTCGACCGGCTGAACGGGCTGCTGTAATAAATGCACTAGCCGTTTATTACTGTTCTGGCTTCTTTCCCCTTCATTTTTTCACCTACCAAATCCCTAACCCCCAAATCTCTTTAAATACTCATTGAATACACATTCAAATTATCAAGTGAAGTGTGCAAAATTGTTTATTATCATTCAATCAATCTTTGAGCCATTCTTGCAATATATTTGAGCTTTCAAGAGCTTATTCATCTTCTTCTTGAAGAGAATTCTCAAATTCAATATTTTCTTATTCCTTGAGTATAGACACACTTTGAGCGCTATAAACCTTGTGAGATCTATTCTTTAAAGCTTGTAAAGTGTGGGGAAATCCTAAAGAGTGAAACTCTTGGGTTTTTTGAAGTTGGGCTTCAAAGAGTTGTAAGAACTTGATTTGTGCTTCACCAAGATTTGAAGAAGCATTATAGTAGAGATTATTGAAGTCCTAAGGGGAGCATCCTTGGGCGGTGGACGTACGCTTGGCCGAACCACCTTAAATCGTTTGTTTGTCTTCTCCTTATACTTTCATTCTTATACTTGCTTATATTGCTTACATTGTGTTTAATATATTGATTGTAAGAAGTTGTTAATTTTCTAAGAAATTTTTTAAATGAAAATTAGTAATTATATCTTAATTCACCCCCCTTCTTAAGATATTTGCACCCATAATTGGTATCAAAGCTAGGGTTCTACCTATAGTTTAACAACTAGTAGAATTTCTAGCAAATATGGAGGGAATTTCTATTAAACAAGCACCCCTTTTTAATGGTACAAATTATGCATTTTGGAAAATAAGGATGAAAGTGTTTATACAATCACATGATTATAAAGCTTGGAAAATCATAGAAAATGGGCCTACCCTACCTACAAAATTAGAAGGTGATAGGAGAATACCCAAACCTGAAAATGAATGGAATGATGAAGATATTAAATTATTTGAGCTAAATCAAAAAGCATTACATTATTTATTCAATGCTATGAATGCAACCGAGTTTCCTAGAGTAATGGGGTGCACTTCGGCAAAAGAACTTTGGGACCAATTAGAAGTAACTTATGAAGGAACTAGCCAAGTGAAAGAATCTAGGATTGCTATGCTTGTACATAGATACGAATTGTTTAAAATACTTCCAAATGACAATGTTGAACAAATGTTTTCAAGATTTGTTGAATTTATTAATGGTTTGAAAGCACTTGGAAAGGATTATTCAAATGTAAAGAAGGTAAGAAAAGTGCTAAGAAGCTTGCCGTCAACATGGCAACCAAAAGTCACGGCCATAAAGGAAGCAAAGGATTTGAATACATTGGAGCTCAATGAGCTCATTGGGTCACTCATGACTCATGAGCTTGAGATAAAGGACCACGAAGAAGAAGAGAAGAAAGCAAAGAAGTCCATTGCACTCATTGCATCAAAATACTCATCAAGTGATGATGAGGAAAATGATGAGGATCCGGAAAATGAAGAAATTACACTTCTTGCCCAAAATTTCAAAAGATTTATGAAATTTAGAAATATGAGAAAAGAGGCCTCTTCAAGCAACACAAGTTGGAAGAAGAAAGGAAAAGAAGGCAAAGATTTCAAAAAGACAAAAGATGCAAAAGATGAATTGAAGTGCTTTAATTGCAACAAGCCAAGACACATAAAAGCAAATTGTCCAAAGCTTTCAAAGAAGAAAGAAGGCAAGGCACTTAAAGCCATATGGGACTTCTCCGAAAGTGACGAAGATGAGGAAGAACAACATGAAGTAGCCAACTTTTGCCTTATGGCCAATGAGGATGAGGTACCATCTTCATCTTCTCCATCTATATATTATTCATCTAGTGAAGAAGAGGAAGAGGAATACAGCTTTAATGAATTAAAAGATGCATTTGCTAAATTACATGATGATTTATCTTTAGCTTTGGCAAAAAATAAGCAAATGCATAGGAGATTGAAACTTGTTCTTGATGAAAAAGAAATTTTGAAAAAGAAGAATGTCTCTCTTGTTGAAAAGGTAGAAATCTTGGAAAAAGAAAATGATTCATATGCCGAAGATTTTGTGAAGTTTGAAAAAGAGGTTAATGACTTGAAAAAGAAGAATATGGATTTGAATGGAATTATTCAAAAATTTACAAATGGGAAAGAAAATTTGGAAACACTTCTGGGAAGTCAAAAAATGTCTTTTGATAAGAGTGGTATTGGATACAAACCTAGCATTAATCAAAAGTATTTCAAAACTTACTTTGTCATGGCTTCCACCTCCACATCCTCTTTTTTACCAAAACCAAACATTACTTGTACTTATTGTGAAAAGAAAGGATATGTATCTACTCATTGTTATTATAAGAAAATTCGTGATAAAGGATCACTTGTTCTGTATTGGCAAAGACCAAAATGGGTGGTCAAAAACAAAAATTGAAACTAACGCCAAGGACCCAAGGTGTTGGGGACCCCAAAATAAAGAATTGCATTTGAATTTCATGTGTGTAGGTATCCAATGAAGGCAAACCAAGCAAAATAAAATGGATCTTGGATAGTGGTTGTTCCAAGCACATGACGGGGAACTCTTCACTCTTCTACAAATTAAAAAGGACAAAAGGAGGAGACGTTACCTTTGGGGACAATGGAAATGGAAAAATTATTGGAAAAGGAAGCATCGGTAACGAAAACTCTCTTGCTATACATAATGTTTTACTTGTAGAAGGTTTAAAATTTAATTTACTTAGCATTAGCCAATTATGTGACAAAGGTCACAAAGTAGTTTTTCAATCTTCTAGATGCATTGTTTATGAGTGTGGAAATAATAATATATTATTTGTAGGTAAGAGAAATGAAAATGTTTGCGCTGTTGAAATTGACCAACTTATATGTCAACATGTAAAATGCTTATCCGTTGTGCATGATAATGCATGGTTATGGCATAGAAGATTAGGGCATGCTAGCATGAGCTTACTAAATGATTTGTCAACGCATGATCTAGTTAGAGATTTACCAAAGCTAAAATTTGAAAAAGACAAAATTTGTGATGCTTGCCAACTAGGAAAACAACATAAGACATCCTTCAAATCCATAAATAAAGTTTCAACAAATAGAGCATTACAACTATTACATATGGATTTATTTGGACCCATTGATGTGGCAAGCTTAGGAGGATCAAGCTATACATTTGTTGTAGTAGATGATTACACTAGATTTACATGGGTCATGTTTCTTGCACATAAAAATGATGCCTTCAATGAATTTGCAAGATTGTGTAGAAAAGTGCAAAATGAGAAAGGTTATTTTATAACTTGCATCCGCACTGATAATCGTACTGAATATGTGAATACTCCTTTCATGAACTTTTGTGATGAACATGGCATTGAGCATAACTTTTGGCCCCTCGTACTCCTCAACAAAATGAGGTAGTAGAGAGAAAGAATCCTACACTACAAGAAATGGCAAGGACTATGCTAAAAGAACACAACTTGCCGACATATTTTTGGAGTGAAGCCATAAATACTGCATGCTATGTGCGAAATAGAGTATTGATTAGGCCTATCTTAAATAAAACTCCATATGAATTATGGCATGGTAAAACACCTAAAATATCATACTTTAAAGTATTTGGTTGTAAATGCTTTATCCTTAATACTAAGGATCACTTAAGGAAATTTGATGCTAAATCTGATGAAGGAATATTTTTAGGTTATTCCACAAAAAGAAAAGCATATAGGGTATATAATAAAAGAACTCTTGTCGTGGAAGAATCAATACATGTTACATTTGATGAGACTAATCCATTTGAGCCGAGAAAGGAAATTGATGATGTAGGGTATCTTTTGGAAAAGACAACACTTGAAGATCCAACTCCAAAAGACAAAGAAAAACCAACAAAGCAAGAAGATGAACATCAAGAAAGGAAGTCTCAAGCCAATGAGGAAAATGAACAATGCTCAAACAAAGGAAATGTTGAAAAAGAACCTCATGAAGACCAACCAAAGAGTTGGAAGTTCGTAAGAAACCATCCTCAAGATCTTATCCTCGGTGATCCAAATGAAGGTGTAAGAACTAGGTGTAATATTAATACTTTTTGTGAGCATCATGCATTTATTTCTCATATTGAACCCAAGAATGTGAAAGAAGCTTTACTTGATAAAAATTAGATAATTGTCATGCAAGAAGAACTGAATCAATTTGATAGAAATAAAGTATGGAAGCTAGTTGAAAGGCCTAAAGATAGACCGGTAATAGGAACAAAATGGGTATTTAAAAACAAACTAGATGAAGCCGAAATAGTGACTAGGAATAAGGCTAGACTAGTAGCACAAGGACACAATCAAGAAGAAGGAATTGATTATGATGAAACCTATGCTCCTGTAGCTAGACTTGAATCCATTCGTATGTTACTTGCATTTGCATGTCACATGGACTTCAAGCTTTATCAAATGGATGTGAAAAGTGCATTTTTAAATGGATTCATTGAAGAAGAAGTTTATGTTGAACAACCCCCCGATTTTGAAGATTTTTGTTGTCCTAATCATGTTTTTAAACTAGAAAAAGTTTTATATGGTTTAAAGCAAGCTCCTAGAACTTGGTATGAAAGACTTAGTGAATTTTTGGTGGAAAACAACTTTGAAAGAGGAAAACTTGATTCAACCCTATTTATTAAAAGAAAAGACAATGACATCCTACTTGTCTAAATCTATGTGGATGATACAATTTTTGGTACTACTAATATTTCTTTATGTAAGAATTTTTCAAAGTGTATGTACAAGGAGTTCGAGATGAGCATGATGGGAGAATTAACCTTTTTCCTTGGACTCCAAATCAAACAAGCAAAAGAGGGGATCTTCATAAATCAAGCCAAATACACCAAGGAAATTATCAAGAAATTTGGACTTGAAGATGCAAAAGAGATTGGAACTCCCATAAGCCCCTCAACAAAGCTGGATAAGGATGAGAAGGGTAAATCAGTAGACGAGAAGAAATATAGAGGTATGATCAGTAGCCTATTATATTTAACTGCCTCTAGACTTGACATCATGTTTGCAGTATGCTTATGTGCTATATTTCAATCTAATCCTAAGGAAACTCACTTAGCAGTTGTAAAAAGAATCATTAGATACCTTAAGGGAATAGTTAATCTAGGGCTTTGGTATGCAAAAGGAACGTCATTTAATCTATATGGTTTCTCTAATGCTGACTATGCTGGTTGCAAAGTAGACCGTAAGAGTACTAGTGGAACATGCCAATTCCTAGGACATTCCTTAGTATCTTGGTCCTGTAGGAAACAAAATAGTGTTGCTATTTCTACTACCGAAGCTGAATATATTGCAACCGGTAGTTGTGTGGCTCAAATTTTGTAGATGAAACAAAATTTACTTGATTATGGATTGCAATATGATCATGTTCCTATCTATTGTGATAATACTAGTGCAATTAATCTCACTAAAAATCCAATTCAACACTCAAGAACTAAGCATATTGAGATTAGGCACCATTTCATTAAAGATCATGTACAAAAAGGTGATATAATACTTGAATTTGTTGATACTTTACATCAAGTTGTTGATATTTTCACTAAACCATTGCATGAGGATCAATTTTGCAAAATTAGGAGAGAGATTGAAATGATAAAATGTGGTTAAATTGCATGCATATGTGTTTACATGGCGTGGGCATGAAAAATATGTATTTTTATACTTTCTGACCTAGCCGGTCGACCGACTCTAAAGCTTAAAGCATCCGACTAAAAAGGGATTTTTTGTTGTGCTCTCTGATCCGGCCGGTCGACCCCCAAGGTTAAAAATTGGGGTTTTTAACCCTAAATTCACTTCAATCACTCAAAATTTTTTAACCCTAGCAAAAATTGCTCTAAAACCCACCTTTAATTCTTTAATTTCCAACCGTTTTCTTCCAAAATTCTTTCTATACTTTGCTTACCCACTTCAAAAAACCAAGTTTTCACCGATTAATCTTCAAAAAACAATGCAAAATCATGGTGAATTTGAGAGAGGTCAAGCACGTGGGAGAAAAGGGAAGAGGTCATGAACACAATCTCCTCCACCACCACCACCTCCAGTATCAAAGATTCAAGGTAAGCAATCAATTTTGTACGATAAATATATCGTGGACTCAGATTTTACTGGCACCGATGTCTTGCCATTATTTGATAATTGGTCTATGTTTCTGCATCTACATTATGATGTGCAAGATAAATTGGTAATAGAATTTTATGAAAATCTTGAGATACATAGTAGAAGTCCAAAACTTGAGTTATCTTCTACTGTATGTGGGGTGAACTTTATGCTTAAGGAGGAAACTTTGCATGAAATCTTTCATATACCTGTTGATGGGGAAGGTCATTACAATAGTCAAGGTTAGCCGGAAGGAATCAGGAAGACTGATATTCCGGGGAAAGTTATAAAATACATGTGGAAGGATGTAGGACCTAAGAATCCAGAATTGATTCTTCCATTATTGAGGGATGTTGATATTAATACGGGGATTGCCTTCAAAATCATAAGTGAAGTAATTCTCCCAAGAAATATCATTGATGGAAAAATTTCGGTTATGGATGCTTATATCTACTATAGCCTTAGGCAGAAAAAGAAGATAGCTTTGCCTTTCCTAATCCTTCAACATATGTTGCATATTAGTGGAAAGGATGGAGGAAAAACGACCACTCCTGGATATGGTATGGCCTTAATGCATATCTTCTCACATTTCAACATATCGTCAAATGCTCCATATAGAGAGTTTGCTTGGAATTTTGACATGTTGTATATGAACTTCATGGGCATTTACTGGTGTAATGGGGAGCCCATAAATAGAGAGACCTTCAAAAATTTGTCCCAAAGAACTCAAGCTACAATTAAGCATAGGACTAAGAAGGGCACTACTTTCACCGATCCTGTCTATGGCCTCAATGCACAAAAGCTTGATAATATACTTGGCAGGGTAGAAATCACACTAGAAGAAGATGAAGGGCTAGAAATTGAGGGTGATCCCGACATAGGCATACTAGGAACAACACCCATGGCTGTTAGTACCTCTGAAGAAGAGTAAGATACTGAGGAGGCTACTCTTATGCAAGTGATGAGAGAATCTAGGGAGCAGGTGCATGTTGATGAGCAACGCCGAAGAGAGATTCGTCACGGTACTGGTTCTAGCTTGATGGGTCAACAAGAAGACCCCTCTTTGATGGCTTAGATTCTTTCACAATTACAGGCTTTAAACACTGGTATGGGAGAAATGAGGGCCACCATGACAAGCCAATGGAATGAACTTACTATTTAGAGGGAACACATTGATTCGGAAGTGGCATCTATGCGATCGGATATGAAGGAGTACTTCAAAGATCACCATGATCGAGCACCTTGATTTCCATACTTCCAAAAAGAACTCGTTTTTGTTACTATTCGAAAACAACTTTGAGTTTTAGCTGACTTTAAATTTCTTGACTTTGATAAACAAGTTATTTCTTTTATCCAATCTTAGCTTTCATTTCTTTTCCTACCTATATATTAATTTTGATGATGCCAAAGGGGGAGAAGTAAATGGGCAATGGGCGAATGATATAATGTTGATTGAATGGTATATATGCTTTGTTGATTTGTTGATATGCTTTGAAGATATGTACTTGTTGTGTGGATATGGCCATATGTTTTACTTGTTGTGGATATGGCTAGTTTTATGATTGTTGATAGGTTGATTATTGGTGAAAAATGTCTTCAAAATATGCATGAGTTAAATCTTGACAGGGGGAGTATTTTCCAAAATACATTTTTTAAAAAAAATGCATATATTAATGGGGAGTCTTTTTGCTCATATCTTAAAAAAATTTGTCATCATCAAAAAGGAGGAGATTGTTAGCTAAATATTCACTATTAATTTTGATGATGAAAATATATATGCATTATTTGACTAAAAAGCTTCTTGTGAAAATGAGATGATACTTAAGTAGAAGCTTTGAAAGATTGAAGAAGAAGTACAAAACGCACTATTTGAAGAACGAGAAGATGAGAAGGCATAAGGAGGAGAAGAGATGACATAAGGGGTACCGGATATTATTTTCTCTCTTGCTCTTTTGTTAAATGCCTATATATTGTATGTGTTTGGCTCAAATTCTCTTTTTTCTTCTTCAAACAAATTTTTAACTCTTGCACATTTGATTTCATATATACACAAAGGAATTTGAAAGCACACATAGAGTAAAAATGTGTTTTTGGGGTGTTTCTAATCATAACATGTATTTACAAATTATTACAAAATGATTTGGAGTTGTGAAAATTGCACCTAAAACATTTCATGCAAAAGTTTGGCTTTTCTTCACTTCTGGAGTGGCTGGACCCCCAGCCGGTCGACCGACTGACTTGGGAGGGTTGCCCGGCCAAGTCAGAGAAGGAAGAAAAAAGCCGGACCCCCTAGCTGGTTGACCGGCTAAGGCGTCCGACCTAGTCAGAGAGGAACAAGTGCAAGCCAGACGACCCAGCCTATCGACCAGCTGAACGGGCTGCTGTAATAAATGCACTAGCTGTTTACCGACTGAACGGGCTGCTGTAATAAATGCACTAGCTGTTTATTACCGTTCTGGTTGCTTTCCTCTTCATTTTTTCACCTACCAAATCCCTAACCCCCAAATCTCTTTAAATACTCATTGAATACACATTCAAATTATCAAGTGAAGTGTGCAAAATTGTTATCATTCAATCAATCTTTGAGCCATTCTTGCAATATATTTAAGCTTTCAAGAGCTTATTCATCTTCTTCTTGAAGAGAATTCTCAGATTCAATCTTTTCTTATTTGTTGAGTATATACACACTTTGAGAGCTATAAACCTTATGAGATCTATTCTTTAAAGCTTGTAAAGTGTGGGGAAATCCTAAAGAATGAAACTCTTGGGTTCGTTGAAGTTGGGCTTTAAAGAGTTGTAAGAACTTGGTTTGTGCTTCACCAAGATTTGAAGAAGCATTATAGTGGAGATTATTGAAGTCCTAAGGGGAGCATTCTCGGGCGGTGGACGTAGGCTTGGCCGAACCACCTTAAATGGTTTATTTCTTTTCTCCTTATACTTTCATTCTTGTACTTGCTTATATTGCTTACATTGTATTTGATATATTGATTGTAAGAAGTTGTTAATTTTTTGAGAAATTTTTTAAACGAAAATTAGTAATTATATCTCAATTCACCGCTTCCCCTCTTAAGATATTTGCACCCACAATTCACGTATCTACAAAGATGATAACTTGTGCTAAGTTGACATTGTGTCACTTATGCACTTATTCACAAAACTTTTTGGTGCTTTTGGCTTTTTCTCTTTTTCACTTCATTTTTTTAAATATTTTTGCACCTTTTTGCCTTTTTCAATTTTTTTGGAATTTTCGTACTTTGGATTGTATTCAGAAAAAGGAAGAAAAAGAAAGGCTTAGGCATATCAAAAAGAACCAATCAAGGAAGGGGCACTCATATCAACAGCCTTGTTTCAACACTCTTTCCTACCAAGCTATGGGGTGGCTATAGGGGTTATTCTTAAAGGTCCTCACTCTCCACAACTTCCAAGGGCATCCCTTCCAAGACCCAATTTTCAATCCATTCTATTCACTTCCCCCCAATGCATCTCATTTTCATAATTCAATAGAGTCAATCACAAAAGCCAACACAATGATCAGCAAAAAAATAAAAGACTCTAATTGCATCAAAATTGAAAAATTTTCACTATTTTTAAGCGCATAATGCAACTTACCCTAAGCAAGATATATAACAAGAAAACCAAACTCCCACACCCCCAAACCTAAACTTTGCTTGTCCTCAAGCAAATAGATCAAAACAAGCAAATTGTCGTTACAAAACAAGTAAGGGTGGTGGGGATAGGGTATAAACATGGGGACCAAGTGGAGAAGGATAGATACAACCTTGCATTTTCTTCAAAGCTTTCCATGCCAATGATAAATTACCATACTATTAATCCTGTGACTCATAATTCATAAACACTCACAAAGAAAACAAGATTAGTAGCATTGCCTTTGCATGCTTGCATTGCCATGTGCAATAATGAGCAATGGCGTATCTTATGGGACAAAGGATCGGGATTCAACACTTTGGTTTGGGTGCAAGAAAGATAAAAGAAAGAAAATAAAAGGAAAAGAAAGTGAAACAAGTGCAAAACTGCAAAATTGAACCTAGGTTGCCTCCTAGTAGTGCTAACTACCATGCCGTTAGCTGGGCAAACACTAACTTATCTTCAACTTCCATAGATAGGGTCCTGAAGCATTAAAGCCTCCACACGAGCCATGCTCGGATCATATGAGTGCTTCAGGCATTGCCCATTCACCATCAACTCTCGACCATCCTTCAAGTCTTTAATCTTGACTACTCCGGAAGGATAGGCAACCATCACCTCATATGGACCATCCCATCTTTTCTTATGCTTACCTGGAAAGAGTTTCAATCGCGAGTTAAACAACCAAACTTTTTCGGAAGGAAAAAATGATTTCTTAATAATGTGTTTATCATGAATTCTCTTCATCCTATCCTTATAAAGTTTAGCATTCTCATATGCCTCAAATCTAAGCTCTTCCAATTCTGCTAGGTCCAGCTTCCTTTTCTTACCCGCTATTGCCAAATCAAAATTTAAAGCCTTGATGGCCAAATAAGCTCTATGCTTTAGTTCTACCGGCAAGTGACAAGCTTTACCATAAACTAATCTATACGGAAACATACCAATGGGAGTCTTAAAGGCGGTACGATAGGCCCACAAAGCATCATTTAGCCTAATAGACCAATCTCTCTTATTGGGCCTAACTATTTTCTCTAAAATATGCTTGATCTCCCTATTGAACACCTCTACTTGTCCACTAGTTTGCAAGTGATAAGGAGTGGCTACCTTATTGGTGATCGAATATCTTCTCAACAAAGCCTCTAAAGTCCTATGGCGAAAATGCAAACCCCCATCACTAATTAAGACCCTAGGGACTCCAAATCTAGAGAAAATGTTCTCCTTAATGAACTTAACCACTACCTCATGGTCATTAGTGCGTATGGGAATTGCTTCAACCCATTTGGACACATAATCAACGGCCACTAAAATGTATTGGTACCCAAAGAAAGGTGGAAATGGACCCATGAAATCTATACCCCAAACATCAAACAACTCACAAAGAAGAATAGGGGATAAAGGCATCATGTTTCTCCTAGAGATGGACCCAGATTGTTAATATCTAAAATACTTCTTACAATACTCTTGGGCATCCCTAAAGAGAGTGGGCCAAAATAATCCACATTGCAAGACCTTCGCGGCAATCTTCTTCCACTAAAATGACCCCCACACCCCTCATCATGACATATGCTCAAAATATTCTCAAACTCATCCTCCGGCACATACCGGTGAATCATTTGATCTACACACACTTTAAAAAGATAGAGATCCTCCCAAAAGAAATGCCTAACTTGTACTAGGAACCTATATTTTTCTCTCTTTTCACAATAAGGGAAATTGCCCTGTGGCAAGATAATTAACAATATAGGCAAACCAAGGTGTGTGATGAGAGACGGCAAACAATTGCTCATCAGGGAATGAATCATGAAAAGGAGATGGATCACTAGAAGACTCGCTAACAAGATAGGAAAGATGATCCACAACTAAATTTTCTCTACCCTTCTTATCCCGGATTTCTATGTCAAACTCTTGAAAGAGGAGCAACCACCTAATCAAGCGGGGCTTAGATTCTTTAATAGACAACAATACTTCAATGCCGTATGATCAGTGAAGACAATCACTTTGGACCCTAGGATGTATGACCTAAACTTGTCAAGGGAGAAGACTATTAGTAAAAGCTCTTTTTCCGTGGTGGTATAGTTCTTTTGGTCTTCATCAAGAGTCTTGCTAGCATAGTACACAACATGGGGCAACTAATCCTTCCTTTGACCTAAGACAGCTCCTATCGCATAATCGGATGCATCACACATAACCTCAAATGGGAAACTGTAGTTAGGTGGCTGGATAATTGAGGATGTAGACAATAAAGATTTAAGCCTATTGAAAGCCCTAACACAGTCATTATCAAAGTCAAAAGGGACATCTTGTGCTAGGAGCCTAGACAAGGGACATGCAATGTGACTAAAATCCTTAATGAACCTACAGTAAAATCCTGCATGCCCTAGAAAAGATCTAACATCCTTGACACATTTAGGGACAGGTAACTTTTCAATCAATTCTACCTTAGCTGGGTCAACTTGAATTCCACTAGATGAGACAACATGACCCAACACTATCCCTCATCACACCATGATGTGGGATTTCTCCCAACTCAACACTAGATTCTTCTTCACACATCGATCTAAGACTAAAGAGAGATGACTCAAGCACTCATCAAAGCTATCTCCAAAGACTGAAAAATCATCCATGAAAATCTCTAAATGCCTCTCAATCAAGTCACTAGAAATGGCCATCATGCATCTCTAAAAAGTCACTGGGGCATTACAAAGACCGAAGGGCATTCTCCTATAAGCAAAAGTGCCTTAGGGACAAGTAAAGGTGGTTTTCTCCTGGTCCTCGGGAAACACGGGGATCTGATTATAACCCGAATAGCCATCTAGAAACAATAGTAGCTATCCCCAACTACTCTATCTAAGATCTAGTCCAGAAAAGGCAATGGGAAATGATCCTTCCTAGTTTTGGAGTTGAGCTTCCTATAATCAATACAAACTCTCTACCCCGTGGAAGTATGTGTAGGGATAAGCTCTCCTCTCTTATTCTCAACAACCGTGATCCCAGACTTCTTAGGGACAACTTGGACTGGGCTAACCCACTCACTATCGGAGATCGGATAAATAATGCCTGCATCTAAAAGCTTAATGATCTCTTTCTTAACTACTTCGCTCATGTGTCGGTTTACCCTCCTTTGCATCTCCCTAGAAGGAATGGCTCCATCTGTAAGATGAATACGATGCATGCAAACTAAAGGGTCTATACCGCTCAAATCATTAATTTTCCACCCTATAGCCTTCCTATGCTTCCTAAGGACCTCTAAGAGATGCTCCTTATGCTCACTAGAAAAATCAGAAGCTATGATAACTGGAAGGCTCTGACTAGGTCCTAGGAATGCATACTTCAAATGATCGGGAAGGGATTTGAGCTCTAAAGAAGGGCTAGGCTCAACCAGGGGGGACTCAACCTTAACATCATCAATGGGGACGTCACTAGAATCAAGACTAGAAGGATTAACCTTAAGTGACTTATCAATCAAAGGACTCTCAATCGAGGAAGTAAAAGCTACACATTTTCGCTCTAGGGTCTCCAAATCAAAACTAGACGTCAATTCCTCAAATTTCCTCAATTTTTCTCTATCGGTCATAGTCTTCTTTATAAGATTCTCAACACAAGAATCAATCACATCCACCCTAAAGAACTCTTTTCCATCCTCTCCTCCTATACTAGCCCTATTCACCACCTCGGCAACCTTCATAGTGGATCTCAAATTTCCAAATTGCATCTCCAATAACCCTGACCTACAATAGATAATGGCATCTACGGTGGCAAGGAAGGGGTGACCTAGAAGAATGGGTGTAGAATGTCTAGAGTCATGTCTCGAATCTATATCTAACACTATGAAGTCAACAGGGTATACAAACTCACCTACCTGGACCATAACGTCCTCTATCACACCCCTAGGTCTACGCTCGGACCTATCAGCTAACTGAAGAGTAACATGTGTAGGGGATAATTCACCTAAACCTAACTGCTGATAGACAGAGTAGGGAATGAGATTCACATTAGATCCTAAATCTAACAAGGCATGATCAATCTGGGTCTCTCGGATCCTACAAGGAATGGTGAAAGCTTCGGGGTCACTCAATTTGGCCGGAAGGCCCGAAGTACAAATACTACTCATCTTCTCCGTGAGCCTCATCTTCTTAGGAATGTACGATGAGCTACGCTTCCTTGTACAAAGATCATTAAAGAATTTAGAGTAGGAAGGGATGGAAAAGATCGCATTTATTAAAGGAAGATTGACCTTAAGGTCCTTAAGATGCTTTAAAACCTTAAAGAACCTCGAATCTTCACTAGGTGTAAGCCTCTTTAAGATGAATGGAAAGGGAACTCTAGGCTCAACACCTCTCGACACATGGCAATCATTAATAGGCTCCTTTCCCTCCCGATGTGGGCGGGAAGTACTATTCTCCCCATGGTCTCTAATGGGCTCATCTCTCTCAATAGAACCCTCTCTAGAATTTCCCTCAATAGGGCTACAATGTGGTACTCTAGAATCGGAAGGACCACTAGGTACAGGCACTGCAAAATCAATTCCTACCCTATTATCCACTACCCGACCACTCCTAAGAGTGGTAACGGCCTTAGCCTGGGCCTGAGGGAGATAAGTGGTATCGATGGAAGAATAAGACTGGACTCTAGGGTTCACCTCCACCTGAGAAGACAATTTCTCGGGGTCTCTAGCGCTCAACTGACTAGCAATCTGTCCTAACTGTGCCTTAAACCTAACCATTTGCTGCCTATTTTTTGCCAATTCCTATTGTTGGTTCTGAATGAACTGCATTATCTTTATCATGTCATTACTAGGAAGTTGGCTACTACAAGGAGCAGGCAAAGCCTGAGGTTGAGGAGCACTAGTGAGACGGGGCTGATTAAGATGATAGAAACCTAAGGGATATTGAGGATGAGGTCGCTGCTGAGGTGGAACTTGAGAATGTGAACTAGACTCATGTTGACCTTATCTACAAGAAAATTTCAGGTTGTCCCTCCAACCCGGATTGTATGTGTTCAAGTATGGGTTGTACTCACGAGAATAACCTTGAGTAGCACACACTTGCTCTTTCGTGAATTCAGGAAATTGAGATGCTAGAGGGCAAGCTGTGGTCTCATGAGATGATTTGGAACACAATGCACAAACTTCAACAACTAAAAGGGGGGAGGTAGAACCTATAGAACTAGTCCTATGACCTTGGGATGAAATAGACAAAGAAATGAATTGATCTAGTTTATTCGTCAAAGCCTCAACCTTAGTGGGTAAATCTAAAGAAACTTCAATCTCATTAACACTTCTCTTGTTGCCTCCTCGACTAGACCTTTCCATGGCAAAATTTTGAAAAGAATTTTCAGCCATCATTTCAATTTTCTCCCATGCCTCAGTCGATCTCAAAAGATAGAAGCCACCACTGGAGGCGGCATTGACCATCATCCTATTTTGTTCATTTAAACCTCGAAAGAAGTATTGCATTAGGTCATGATTGCCGTACCCGTGGTGTGGACATTGTCTAAGAAGATCTTTGAACCTCTCCCAAGCCTCATGAAAGGACTCTAGATCATGTTGGGAGAAAGTCATAATGCCGGTCCTAAGGTCAACCGTCTTGGCCATGGGGTAAAATTTTTGAAAGAACTTTGATTGAAGCTCCGCCCATGTAGTAATGCAACCATTGGGTAAGGAATGCAACCAAGTCCTAGCCATGTCCTTAAGAGAGAAAGGAAACAATCTTAGACGTATGACCTCTTGGGAGACATTGGGGACATGGAGAGTGGAACTCATCTCAATAAAATCAGTGATATGATCTAGAGAACTCTCATTGCTTCTCCTGTAGAAGGAGGGAAGCATAGCCCACATATTAGGCTTAATCTCGAAGTTTGTCTCCCCAAAACCCAAAATTTGAATAGCCAAATTAGGCTAAAGGCTTCGGGGAGACAGAATTGCCTAACAGTGGGTTCCTTATCTATGGGTGGATCCGGTCTACAAGGCCCTTATCTAAAATGATCTTGGGCTTGATGCCCAAGGTGATCATAAGGTGAAATGGGGTTCATTGAGGGATTAGAAGGATTAGGAAGATGGTTGGGATCGGCCATCTTCTCAAGAAGATCTCCTAAATTCCTAAAATGCCTTGCAATTCTATCGGGTTTGAGATTAAGAGGAACTAGGGGATTTCTAAAGGATCTCCAACCAAGCATGCACAAACTATCCTAACTCCGACCACTTCAACCCCCAAAAACTTCAATATTCCTAAAACTACAGCAAATAAACCACAATCCTAGAAAGTCTACTAAAAACAAAGACAAAACCTGAAATAGATAAACAAAAACTAAAGCAAGATAATATGAACAATAAACAAGATAAGAAAAAACTAAACAAACTATAAAGGAAAAGCAAGAAAAACAAATTAAGCCACTACCAAAACACACAAGGAAAGAATGCAAATCACCGTGCCTCCCTGGCAACGTCGTCAAGAACTTAGTGTACGTCTTTGAGTGCAAGCTCTAAAGACCCGCAAGCGCACGGATCGATGTAGTTTAGTATGTGCAAGAACGGGTGTCGAACCACAGGGAGGCTATGTTGAGAGATGGATTCTACGTGTGTGTCCTAGAATGTGCCTAAAAATAAGAAATCTAAACTATCTATTTTTGGGATTTTGGATTTTTGAATGGTCGGGAGCTCTAACTGAAACGAATTAAACTAAACTATGGAATTGGGAAAAGTAGGGGACAAGCTAATCTAGAGTAACTAACAAATGGAAAGGTGTTAGGGTGACTTTAACTTATGAATGGGTGATTCTATACTCAATTGCTATGGGATTAAAGAATGATGGCTTACTTTAGTGATTGCTCTTAACTAGGTTACTAAATTAGTGTCTTAATTTCCCCCTAGGACTCGGTATGGGTCCGTCCCTAGGCGGTGCCTCCTAGAGCTACGGCGTGGTCCTTATGACCTAGGGCCTTAAGAGTGACTCAATAGCTTCCTAGGTGACTTAGAATGAACCTACCCTAGTACCTAAATCATTGGCTGGATTTAAAGCCAAGACCTAGTATCGCTAAGGTCGACTAAACCTATACTGAAACCTATTGGCTGGATTTAAAGCCAAAGGAGACTTGGCCTAGGCTAACCCTGAATTATGCTTCGTCATTCTAAGGTCACAATAGCGAGATTTAACCTATTGACACATTCATACATGTTCTAAGCCAAGGTGTTTGTGAATAAAGGGACCTATTTGACTACCAAACATCGTCATGCTTGGATTACACCATTAGAAGCAATTAACAACCGACATGTATACGTTATTGAGGTCATATTCACTACTAGGCATGCAAATATACACATAGACATGAATATAAGCATTATCCACTTCATAACATCCATATATAAACACATAGACATGATTATAGCATTGATTATATGTATTTAGTAATAAATAGACTTCAATTTATACACATGTTACTTATTTAGGCATTTAACCAAACACTTAGACATGAATGAGAAAATAACCATTTGAACAAGAAAATCAAACATGTATATATAATCAGCCATTTAATCCCATATCATAAGAGTATATAGCTAACCCATTACATAAGTTAAATCACCCTACACAAATCTACTCAATCATAATAAGAAATAGAATGAAAGAGAGTTTATGAAGCTTCCTTTTCGTCCTAGCTAATCTTGTACAAAGCTCTTAAGCAAACTTGAATCCAAATGTTGAAACCCTCTAAATTCTCTTGCTCCAAAGTGATGAAATGTGTGAGAGAATGTGTGTGTTGTAAGTGAATACTAGGGTTAAGTGTGTGTGTGTGTGTGAAGATCCTCTCTAAAAAATTGTCAAAAAGCTCTCTCTTTTAAGTACAAAAATCAGACTTTTATATCAGCTCTTTACGCTCTGCTGGTCGATCGACTTCTTCTCTTAGCTTGATTGGCTTTTTGGTGATACTCTCTGGACTGGCTAGTCGACCGGCTTTGGAGGGGTGGTCGTCCGACTATTTTTGGCACCTCTCTAAAGTGGCCGGTCGACCGGCTCCTTCTTCTTGGTCGTCTGGCTGACTTCTTTCCTCCTTTTTTTGTCTTTCCGGCCTTCAATCTTCTCCTTTTGACTCGTACATCTCCCCTCTTTATCACCTATCATCGCCCAATCTCGATCTTAACCCAAAGTTCACTTAAATCATTGAAAACAAGCAATTAGTGTAGCAATTCGTCTCTTAAACTCAATATGTACATTTGTTTACGCTTAAGCCTATTCTTATCAAAAGTACTACACCAATGCATCTATTTGAACACTTAATGCCTCTTAAACATAGGTAAATTACAATGCAAACACACACAAAAATACAACACATCAGTGTGTTTTGTGTATGTTCATATATATTGTTTGCATACTTTGTTAGGGTGTTTTAGAGCTTATTGGTGTGCATTTAGTATAGATTTTATGTATATTTGTTAATAGTTGGGCATACGGTGAATAATTACATTAATGCTACATTAAGTGCACTAATTGTATGACTAAGATGCATTTTGAGGGATGTTGATACTTGAGCTTACAGGAAAATTTTTGGAAGAAGATTGAGGAAGATTTGATGTTCTGAAACAAGATTCGAGCATGCTAGATGATGCACGAGACTAAGAAGGAAGTACCGAACAAAACAGAAGTGAAAACATAGCTAAAACGAAGAAGATATGCTACTACAGGTTGACCCTCAATTCTAGTACCGATCTTCCGATAGTGTCTTCCGTTAGTGTCTTCTGGTAGTTCCAGAAACTCCATCAAAAGTACCGGCTGAGTGATGCCCTAGTACCAGTCTTCCAGTAGTGTCTTTCAGTAGTCATGCGGAAGGCCTATTTAAAGCTCGTTTCAGCTCATTTATAGAGGAGGAACTTTATTTTCTTAAATCCTAATAAACCCTAACCCTTTACCCACTTTACCAAACACCCAAAACCACCATCCCACACCAAACCAAGCAAGGATTGAAGCTTGTAACAAGAGATTCAAAGGTTTTGCTTTGGATTTAAGCAAGGATTTAAAGAGAAGAATTTTATTCTTTTTCTTATTCTTGTAAATATGCTTTGTATTTGAGTTAGATCAAGGGTTGATTGATGTTCTATATTAGATTAGGGTTATGAATATTGATTTGTGAATATCTTTGGCTATTAATACATGCTTCTTTACATTAATTAATGGCATGGATTAATATGTCTATGTGTTGATAATCAAACATGTCTATGTGTTTGTTAAAATGCCTAAGTGAAGTTGCATGTGTTATTTTGTGCTTAAACGCTATCAGTAGTGGTGTCACCTTAGCCTTAATCCATGCTAACAACATGAGCCCTATTTGCAACTAAGTGTGTTGATTGATATGCTTAATTAATGACTTGTGTGATAGGAGTATACCTCTAGTCTGAAAAAAATACTAAAAAGGTACCCGTCAGCACTAGTTAATGCTCTAGGAGTCTAATCTCTAGTCTGAAACAATACTAATAGGTTAGTCTCTCGAGGAGGACATTGATCAACACCAAGGAGAACTTAGTTAATTAAACTCGAGGTTAATTAGTTAAGAACTCTAGAGAGCAACATAGATAGACCGAATTGTTATAATAGCCCAAGTCTTGTTGCAATGCAATCGCCCAAGATCCCCTTCAACCTTGTAAAGCTTTATTTCCTTAGTTTGGCACCCTTGGTTCCTCTATTAAACTTGGTTAGCTTAGGTTTATTTTCCTTTCCCCGAGCTCCCTATGATCCTAAAGAAAGTACACACACATACGTAGCTAGTTTTAGGCATTAAGCATGTAGAGATCAAACTAAGGCAGCCTCCCTGTGGAAACGATACCCGTACACATGCACTATACTGGATATGATCCGTACGCTTGCGGGTGTAAAACTTGGTTGTATTTGTGCTTCATTTTCACATACCACCGAGAACACGATCAAGTTTTTGGTGCCGTTGCCGGGGAGGTATGGTATTGATTCTTTGTGTGCTTTTGTGCTTTTGATTAGTTGCTTGTGTGTTGTTCTATCTTTTGTTGCTTTCCTCTTTTTTGGAGAACTACAAAAAAAAATTGAAAAATTTTGAAAATCCAAAAAAATAAAAAATTTTAAAAAATTGAAAAAATAATTCAATTGAGAAGAGGTTTACTTGTGCTAATTGAGTATGGATAGATCCAATGATTCTTGGTGGTCTCTTGTATCCTCTTCCCTACCCCCCATATATGCTTCTAATGCTTGTGTTTTATGTGGGAGTAATAAGCATCATTTTTCTGGTTGTCCTCTTGCATATCAAAATCCCCAATCTTGGGTTAACCCAAGGCATGATATTTATAGTCATACATTCATTCATGCGTCAACATCTTGTTATTATGATTATAGGGAGCCACATCATGCATATTTGTCTTGGGGTCAAGGTGACTCTTCATTCTGCCCATCTCCTTGTTTTGAGAGTCCATCTTCTACACCATCTTTTTCCATTTATTTTGCTCCCAAGTTTTTTATTGTAATGCTCAAATGATTTTCAAAATTCGCATTATTTCCACTCGGTTGAATCCTCTTCTCTTAGGTCTCCCTCACATGAAGAAGGGAGGTATGAATACCTCAAATCCCTAATTCATTCCAACCTTGAGAGACTAAAGGAGATGAACAAACAATTCTCTGGAATAGTCAAGAGCTTGAATAGAGAAGTTGAGAATGAGCAACCCATGAGAGAGAGTGTCAAGATACATTTAGACCGAGTTGAAGGGACGGGAGTGAGACCTATAGATGAAGAGATTAGTGGTGAAAAGGATGATGTTTGGGAGGAAGAGGTAGATGGAGACTTTACATCTTGTAGTGATGAAGAAGATGAGCTTAATAGTGCTTTGGTTCTTGATGACGATTATGGGTATGTATTAGAGGAAGTGGTACCCTATCCTCCCATACTTCCACTTTTTTCTATCAAGTCTCTTGAGCCTATCATTCCCTCTCTTCCCATATCTCAACCATGTTTAGAGGATGAACTTGATTTTATTATTGCTCAATTCAACTCTGATGCCTTTTGGAGGGAGATGAGTGTACACACTCCCATTACACTTATTTGTTTGCATGATGAGTCGTTTAAGTCTACCTTACCACCTTCATGCATGTCCACCCCTTTTGAGGAGTTAGTGCGACCCTTGTTTGATGATGCCATATCTCATAGAGAGGAAGAGTTTAGCACTTCCACATCTTTTTCTATTGACCTTCCTTCTCTGGATGTCGCCCAAACTCCCTATTCCCATTCTGTCGAGTCTCCCCCTTTGTTGGAGCTCTTATTTGTGCCTTCTTGCATGGAACACTTTCACCTAGGACTAGGACACACACCACCTACTTTGCATGCATTTGACCTTTCATTGACCCATGGGGAGGGTGTGTTCTTAGCCCTAGATCACGAGAAGAAGGCTATGGGCTGGTTAATTAGTGAGCAAGTAGGACATGATCTTTTACACTTGCATATGGCACCTACCACATTTGAGCATATATCCATATTTAACATTTTGGGGTGGGATATTTTCAAAAGAGCTTGCATTGTTCGTTCTTGCCCATATCATTTATTACATGATCCCTTTCCTTTTGCCTTCTACGCTTTGATGATTATTATGCAATTTTGTGCCATGTAACTTTAAACATGTTTTACTCTAACATTGGTGCCTAGCTGGGGGCGTTAAATCCAGCGCTACTAGGAGGCACCCTATGCTTGTTCATATTTTTCTTGTTTTTCTTGTATTTATTTGCCTTTGCCTTTGTATGTAGTAGATTAGTTTTCTTGTACTTATTCTTGCTTTGTATATAATAGATTAGATTGTTTTTGTTTATCTTATCTTTTGATAGTTTAGGCTTTTTTTTGTTTGTTTTCATTCTTAGTAGGTTAGATTTTTTCTCCCTTACTTGTTCTTGCCTCTTTTCTTCATTTATGCACCAATCCTTTACCTCTTATATACATTCTTGTTTATCATTTCAAATGTCAATGTGAGCTTGCAGCGTATTATCTTCTAATCTCTTCTTTGTTTCTTGAGCATTAGTGCTTTTTATAAAGACAGGGCTAGTAGATGATCAAACATCGCTGGCAATTAGAATTTCTATGCAAACAAGGTTGTATCGCTCCATTATTTACTTGTCCCTATCTATCCCCCTCCACATTCCTCATATGTGTTTCATGTGCTTGCTTGTTATGCTTAAATGTTATTTGTTTGACGACAGGCAAAGTTTAGGTTTGGGGGTGTGGTTGCTTATTTATTGTTTATATCATATATGGGATAGATTTGGTTGCCATATCTTATTTTGCCTTAAAATGTGTTCAAATTCTTCATTTTTCTTTTTTTTTTTGCATATTTTGAGTTGGTTTATCTCTATGTTGGTTGGAGAGTTGGCTTTGCTATTGACTTAATTGATTGGAGAAGATGAGGGTGTATTGTGGGGAGTAAATGGAGTGTGGCGTATGACTTAGACTTTGAAGAGAATCCTTTTGAAAACTATGGGGAGTGAGTATTTCTAAGAAGGCACCTTGTAGTTTCCCAACAACTTGGTTGGAAAAAAGTGTTTTTAAAGGATTGTTGATATGAGTGCCTATTCCTTGATCAGTTCTTTTAATGTGCCTTAGCCTCTTATTTTTCTTTTCTTTTTGTTCTATGTTATGTATTGACAAAAAGTGCAAAAAAAATTGAGGAAAAAAAATGAGAAAAAGAGAAAAGCCAAAAAGGCAACAAGAAGATTGAAAAGTGAAGTACGTTGAATAAGTGTCAAGTGACATAATGTCAAGTTGACACAAGTATCTCTTTTGTTCTTTCATGTGTTGTGAATAAGGCTCTTACCTCAATGTAATCCATTGTGATGTATCTTCTCTTCCTTGTATCTTTGGGGCTAAGTACATATTGAGAGGCCATGTTAGTTGATAGGGCACAAAGTATCAACATCCCGAGTGCGTGAGTTGGAATCCTACGTTTGTGGTGATGTTAGCTACTTGGTAAGTTCCCAAGGGTACGAGACCCCTTGTAATTGAAGAGAGGATCTAAAAAAGGTTAGGGAAACCCTTACACGAAAGGAATGACCCTTTACACTCCCTTAGAGGCAAAAAGATAGGAAGTCAAAACAATTGGCAACTCTTTGAAAAGCATGTGCATAGACTTGGTTTAGGCTTGCTTGAGGACAAGTAAGGGGAAGGTTTAAAGGTGTTGATGTGTGTGTTTAGTGTATGTTTATATATATTGTTTGCATACTTTGTTAAGGTGTTTTACAGCTTATTGGTGTGCATTGAGTATAGATTTTATGTATATTTGTTAATAGTTGTGCATAAGGTGAATAATTGCATTAATGCTACACTAAGTGCATTAATTGCATGACTATGGTGCATTTTGGGTAAAGTTGATACTTGAGCTTACATGAAGAATTTTGGAAGAAGATTGATGAAGATGTGACGTTTCGAAACAAGATTCAAGCATGCTAGATGATGCACGAGGCTAAGAAGGAAGTACTGGAGAAAACAGAAGTAAAAACGGGGCTAAAACGAAGAAGATATGCTATTATAGGTTGACCCTCAATTCCAGTACCGGTCTTCCGTTAGTGTCTTCCGGTAGTTCCAGAAGCTCTATCAAAAGCACCGGTTGAGTGATGCCCTAGTACCGGTCTTTCGGTAGTGTCTTCCGATAGTCGTGCTGAAGGCCTATTTAAAGCTCGTTTCAGCTCATTTGTAGAGGAGGAACTTTATTTTCTTAAATCCTAATAAACCCTAACCCTTTACCCACTTCACCAAACACCCAAAACCACCATCCCACACCAAATTAAGCAAGGATTGAAGCTTGTAACAAGAGATTGAAAGGTTTTACTTTGGATTTAAGTAAGGATTTGAAGGGGAGTTTTCTATTCCTTTTCTTATTCTTGTAAATATGCTTTGCATTTGAGTTAGATCTAGAGTTGACTGATGTTGTATATTAGATTAGAGTTATGGATATTGATTTGTGAATATCTATGGCTATTAATACATGCTTCTTTACATTGATTCATGGCATGGATCAACATGTCTATGTGTTGATAATCAAACATGTCTATGTGTTTGTTAAAATGCCTAAGTGAAGTTGCATGTGTTATTTTGTGCTTAAACGCTATCAGTAGTGGTGTCACCTTAGCCTTAATCCATGCTAATGGCATGAGCCCTATTTGCAACTAAGTGTGTTGATTATACCTCTAGTATGAAAAAATACTAAAAGGGTACTCATTAGCACTAGTTAATGCTCTAGGAGTCCAATCTCTAGTCTAAAACAATACTAATAGCTAGTCTCTCTTGGAGGACATTGATCAACACCAAGTTGAACTTAGTTAATTAAACTCAAGGTTAATTAGTTAAGAACTCTAGAGAGCAACCGAGCCATAGATAGACCGAATTGTTATAATAGCCCGAGTCTAATTGCAATGCAATCGCCCGAGATCCCCTTCAACCTTGTAGAGCTTTATTTCCTTAGTTTGGCACCCTAGGTTCCTCTATTAGACTAGGTTAGCTTAGGTTTATTTTCCTTTCCCCGAGTTCCCTTTGATCCTAAAGAAAGCATGCACACGCACGTTGCTAGTTTTAGGCACCGAGCACGTAGAGATCAAACTAAGGTAGCCTCCCTGTGGAAACGATACCCGTACGCACGCACTATACTAGACACGATCCATACACTTGCAGGTGTAAAACTTGGTTGTATTTGTACTTCATTTTCACATACCACCGAGAGCACAATCATCGATCTTAACCCAAAGTTCACCTAAATCATTGAAAACAAGCAATTAGTGTAGCAATTTGTCTCTTAAACTCAATATGTACAATTGTTTACGCTTAAGCCTATTCTTATCAAAAGCATTACACTAATGCATCTTTTTTAGCACTTAATACCTCTTAAACATTGGCAAATAACAATGCAAATACACACAAAAGCACAATAATTCAACACCCCCAAACCTTTTCCTTGCTTGTCCCCAAGCAAACCCAATCTTAAGTTTATTTCTCAAACTAATGCCAAGGGTTACCTAAGGGATAGACTCTCTATCAAAGTAGTGTAAGAAGCACTAAGGGGGCGTTCCTATTGGTGGAAGATTCCTAAGCCTCTTTGGATCCTCCCTCTACTCATAAGGGATCTCATTCCTTGTCGAAATTTCCCAAGTAGCCAAACCACCTAGGATTCTAACTCACACACTTGAGATGTTGATATTTCGCGCCCCTTCAACTATCGTGGCCTCCCCATCATGCACAAAGCCTCAAACATAAGAAGAGAGAATATACATACACAATGGCTTATAAAAAGCCTTATTCACAGATCTACAAAGATGATAGCATGTGCTAAGTTGACATTGTGTCACTTATGCACTTAGTCACAAAACTTTTTGGTGTTCTTGGCTTTTTCTCTTTTTCACTTTTTTTTATATATATTTTTGCACCTTTGTGCCTTTTTTCAATTCAATTTTTTTTTTATTTTTCATACTTCGTATTGTATTCACAAAAAGAAAAGAAAAAGAAAAAGAAAGGCTTTGGCATATAAAAAATAACCAATCAAGGAAGGGGCACTCACATCAACAACCCCTTTTTTTTTCAACACTTTCTCCTACTAAGCTATAGGGTGGCTACAAGGGTCATTTTTTAAAGGTCCTTACTTCCCACAACTTTGAAGGGCATCCCCTCCAAGACTTAGCTTTCAAACCACTCTATTCATTTCTCCACAATGCATCTCATATTCACCAATCAGTAGAGTCAATCACAATGATCAACAAAGGAATAAATGACTCCACATGCATCAAAATTGAAAACTTTTCACCATTTTTAGCACATAATTCAGTCTACCCTCACCAAGATATATAACAAGAAATTTTCATCATTTTTAAGCACATAATGCAGTCTATCCTAAGCAAGATATATAACAAGAAAACCAATCTCCTGCACCCCCAAACCTAAACTTTGCTTGTCCTCAAGCAAATAGATCAAAACACATAAACAAGCAAATTGGCATTACAAAGCAAGTAAGGATGGTGGGGATAGGGTAAAAACATGGGGAACAAGTGGAGAAAAGGTAAATACAACCTTGCATTTTCTTCAAAGCAAATCACCATACTACTAATCCTGTGACTTACAACTCACAAACACTCACAAAGAAACAAGATTAGTAGTATTGCCTACGCATACTTGCATTGGCATGCGTAATTATAAACAATGGTGTATCTTATGGAACAAAGGATTGGGATTCAACACTTTGATACGGGTGAAAGAAAAAGAAAGAAAGAAAAGTGAAACAAATGCACAACTGTAAAATTGAACCTAGGTTGCCTCTTAGTAGCTAACCACCATGCCGTCAGTCGGGCAAACACCAACTCATTTTCGACCTCCATAGATGGGATCCTAAAGCATTAAGACCTCCACACGAGCCATGTTCAGATTATATGCATGCTACAGGCGTTGCCCATTCACCGTCAACTCTCAGCCATCCTTCAAGTCTTTGATCTTGACTACTTCGGAAGGGTAGGCAACCAACACCTCATATGGACCATCCCATCTTGTCTTGAGCTTACCTAGAAAGAGTTTCAATCATGAGTTAAACAACCAAACTTTATCAGAGTGAGAATAATTTCTTAATAATGTGTTTATCATGAATTCTCTTCATCCTATCCTTATAAAGCTTGGCATTCTTATACGCTTCAAATCTAAGGTCTTTCAACTCCGCTAGGTCTGGTTTCCTTTTCTCACCCACTCTTGCCAAATCAAAATTTAAGGCCTTGATGGCCCAATAAGCTCTATGCTCAAGCTCTGCCGACAAGTGACAAGCTTTCCCATAAACCAATCTATATAGAGACATACTAATGGGAGTCTTAAAGGTGGTACGGTAAGCCTACAAAGTATCATTTAGCCTAATAGACCAATCTCTCCTATCGAGCCTAACCGTTTTCTCTAACATGTGCTTGATCTCCCTATTGGACACCTCTACTTGTCCACTAGTTTGCGGGTGATAAGGAGTAGCTACCTTATGGGTGACCGAATATCTTCTCAACAAAGCCTCTAAAGTCCTATGGCGAAAATGCAAACCCCCATCACTAATCAGGACCCTAGGGACTCCAAATCTAGAGAAAATATTCTCTTTGATGAATTTAACAACTACCCTATGGTCATTAGTGCGTGTGGGAATTCCCTCAACCCATTTTGACATATAATCAACGGCTACTAAAATGTATTGGTACCCAAAGAAGGTGGAAATGGACCCATGAAATCTATACCCCAAACATCAAACAACGCACATGGAAGAATAAAGGATAAAGGCATCATGTTTCTCCTAGAGATGGACCCGGATTGTTGACGTCTAAAACATTTTTTGCAATATTCATGGGCATCCCTAAAGAGAGTAGGCCAAAATAATCCACATCGCAAGACCTTCGCGGTGGTCTTCTTCCCACTAAAATGACCCCCACACCCCTTATCATGACACATGCTCAAAATGCTCTCAAACTCGTCCTTGGGCACACACTGGCGAATCATTTGATCCGCACACACTTTAAAAGATATGGATCCTCCCAAAAGAAATGCCCAACTTGTGCTAGGAACCTATCTCTTTCTCTCTTCTCCCAATGGGAGGGAAAACGCCCTGTGCCAAGATAATTGACAATATGAGCAAACCAAGATGTGTGATGAGAGACAGCAAACAATTGCTCATCAGGAAATGAATCATGAAATGGTGATGGATCACTAGAAGACTGGCTAACAAGACGCGAAAGATTATCTGCAACGAAATTTTCTCTACCCTTCTTATCTCGCATTTTGATGTCAAACTCTTGAAGAAGGAGCAACCGCCTAATCAAGCGGGGTTTAGACTCTTTCTTAGACAACAAATACCTTAATGCCGCATGATCGGTGTAGACAATCACTTTGGATCCCAGGATGTATGCCAAAACTTGTCAAGGGAGAAGACTATTACTAAAATCTCTTTTTCCGTGGTGGTATAGTTCTTTTGGGCTTCATCAAGAGTCTTGCTAGCATAGTACACAACATGGGGCAACTTATCCTTCCTTTGACCTAAAACAGCTCCTATCACATAATCGGATGCATCAGACATAATCTCAAATGGGAGAACGTAGTTAGGTGGCTGGATAATCAAGGATGTAGATAATAAGGATTTAAGCCTATTGAAAGCCCTAACACAATCATCATCAAAGTCAAAAGAGATATCTTGTGCTAGAAGCCTAGACAAGGGACGTGCAATGTGGCTAAAATCCTTAATGAACCTACGGTAGAATCCTGTATGCCCTGGAAAAGATCTAACATCCTTGACACACTTAGGGACAGGCAACTTTTCAATCAATTCTACCTTAGCTGGGTTAACTTGAATACCACTAAATGAAACAATATGACCCAACACTATACCTCTTTGCACCATGAAGTAGGATTTCTCCTAACTATAACCAGACTCTTCTCTACACATCGGTCTAAGACTAAAGAAAGGTGACTCAAGCACTCTTTAAAACTATCACCAAAGACTGAGAAATCATCCATGAATATCTCTAAATGCCTCTCAATCATGTCACTAAAAATGGCCATCATACATCTCTGGAAAGTCACTGGGGCATTACAAAGATCGAAAGGCATCCTCCGATAGGCAAAAGCTCCATAGGGACAAGTAAAAGTGGTTTTCTCCTGGTCTTCGAGAAACATGGGGATCTAATTATAACCTGAATAGCCATCTAGAAAACAATAGTAGCGATGCCCAGCCACTTTATCTAAAATCTGATCTACAAAAGGCAATGGGAAATGATCCTTCCTAGTTTTAGAGTTGAGCTTCCTATAATCAATACAAACTCTCCATCCCGTGGAAGTACGTGTAGGGATAAGCTTTCCTCTCTCATTCTATATAATCGTGATCCCAGACTTCTTAGGGACAACTTGGACTAGGCTAACCCACTCACTATCAGAGATCGGATAAATAATGCCTGCATCTAAAAACTTGATGATCTCATTCTTAACTACTTCGCTCATGTGTGAGTTTAGCCTTCTTTGCATCTCCTTAGAAGGAACGGCTCCATCTTTAAGGTGAATACGATGCATACAAACTGAAGGGTCATTACCTCTCAAATCATCAATTTTCCACCCTATAACCTTCTTATGTTTCCTAAGAACCTCTAAGAGATGCTCCTCTTGCTCATTAGAAAGATTGGAAGCAATGATGACTGGAAGGGTCTCACTAAGGCCTAAGAATGCATACTTCAAATGATCGGGAAGGGGTTTGAACTCTAAAGAAGGGCTAGGCTCTACCAGGGAGACTCAACCTCAATGTCATCAATAGAGACATCACTAAAATCAAGACTAGAAGGATTAGCCTCAAGTGACTTATCAATCAAATGGCTTTTAATCAAGGAAGTAGAAGCTACACATTTCCGCTTTAAGGTCTCCAAATCAAAGCTAGACATCAAATCCTCAAATTTCCTCAGATCTCTTCTATCGGTCATAGTTTTCTCTACAAAGTCCTCGACACAAGAATCAATCATATCAACTTTAAAGCACTCTTCTCCATCTTCTCCTCCATCTTCTCCTCCTATACTAACCCTATTCATTGGCTCGGCAACCTTCATAATGGATCTCAAATTCCCAAATTTCATCTCCAATAACCCCAACCTACAGTGAATAATGGCATCTACGGTGGCAAGGAAGGGGCGACCTAGAGGAACGGGTGTAGAATGTCTAGAGTCATGTCCCATATCAATATCTAACACTATGAAGTCAATAGGGTACACAAATTTGCCTACCTGGACCATAACATTCTCTATCACACACCTAGGTCTACGCTCGGACCTATCAGCTAGCTGAAGAATAACATGTGTAGGGGATAACTCATCTAAACCTAGCTGCTGATAGACGGAGTAGGGAATGAGATTCATACTAGATCCTAAATCTAACAAGGCATGATCAATTTGTGTCTCTCCAATCCTATAAGGAATGGTCAAAGCTTCAGGGTCACTCATTTTGGCCAGAAGGCCCGAAGTACAAATACTACTCACCTTCTTAGAAATGTTCGATGACCTACGCTTCCTTATACAAAGATCCTTAAAGAATTTAGTAAAGGAGGAAATCGAAAAGATCGCATCTATCAACGGAAGATTAACCTTAAGGTCCTTAAGATGCTCTAAAACCTTGAAAAACCTAGAATCCTCACTAGGTGTAGGTCTCTCTAAGGTGGATGAAAAGGGAACTCTAGGCTCAACACCTCTAGACACATGGGAATCGTCAATGGGCTCCTTTTCCTCTCAATGTGGGCAGGAAGTACTACTCTCTCTATGGTCTCTAATAGACTCATCTCTCTCAACAAGACTCATCTCTCTCAACAAGACTCCCTCTAGAATTTCCCTCGACAGTACTACTATATGGTGCTCTAGACTCGGAAAGACCACTAGGTGTAGGCACTGCAAAGTCAACTCCTACCCTATTATCCACTACCCTACCGCTCCTAAGAGTGGTGACGGCCTTAGCCTAGGCCTGAGGGGGATAAATGGAATCGATGGAGGAACAGGACTGGACCTTAGAGTTCACCTTTAGCTAAGAAGGCAATTTCCTAGGGTCTTTGGCGCTTAATTGACTAGCAATCTATCCTAATTGTGCCTTAAACCCCGCCATTTGCTGTCTATTTTCTACCAATTCCTGTTGCCAGTTCTGAATGAACTGCATTATTTTCATCATGTCATTACTAGGAGGTTGGCTACTAGAAGGAGTAGGTAAAGCCTAAGATTGAAGAGCACTAGTGAGATGGGGCTGATTAAGATGATAGAAACATAGGGGATATTGAAGACGGGCTTGCTGCTGAGACAGGACCTGAGGAGGTGAACTAGACTCATGTTGACCTTGTCTCCAAGAAAATTTTGGGTTGTCCCTCCAACCCGGATTGTATGTGTTCGAGCATGGATTATACTCACGAGAATAACCTTGTGGGGCACACACTTGCTCTTTCATGAATTCAGGAAATTGAGATGCTAAAGGGCAAGCTATGGTCTTATGAGATGACTCAGAACACAGTGCACAAACTTCAACAACTAAAGGGATAGAGAAAGAACCTATGAACTATTCCTATGACCTTGGGATGAAAGAGACAAAGAAATTAATTGATCTTGCTTATTTGTCAAAGCCTCAACCCTAGCAAGTAAATCTAAAGAAACTCCAACCTTACTAACACTTCTCTTGTTGCCTCCCCGATTAGACCTTTCCATGGCAAAATTTTGAAAATAATTTTTAGCCATCAACTCTATTTTCTCCCATGCCTCAATCGGAGATAGAAGCCACCATCGGAGGCGGCATTGACCATTATCCTATTTTGTTCATTTAAACCTCGAAAGAGACATTGCAATAGATCATGATTGCCATACCCGTAGTATGGACATTATCTAAGAAGATCCTTGAACCTTTCCCTAGCTTCATGAAAAGATTCTAGATCATGTTGGGAGAAAGTCATAATGGTAGTCCTAAGATCGGTCGTCTTGGCCATAGGATAAAATTTTTGAAAGAACTTAAATTAAAGTTCAGTCATGTAGTAATGCAACCATTAGGTAAGGAATGCAACCAAGCCCTAGCCTTGTCCTTAAGAGAGAAAGGAAACAATCTTAGACGTATGATTTCTTAGGAGACATTGGGAACATGGAAACTGGAACTCATCTCAAAAAAATTAGTGATATGATCTAGAGGACTCTCATTACTTCTCCCGTAGAAAGAAGGAAGCATAGCCAACATATTAGGCTTAATCTCGAAGTTCGTCTCCCCCAAACCCAGAATTTGAATAGCCAAATTAGGCTCAAAGGCTTCGGGGAGAAAGAATTGCCTAGGAGTGGGTTCTTCATCTATAGGTGGGTCCGGTGTATGGGGTTCTCGTCAAAAATGATCTTGGGCTTGATGCCCATGGTGATCATGAGGTTGAATGGGATTCATCAAGGGATTGAAAGAATTAGCAGGATGTTTGGGATCGGCCATCTCCTCAAGAAGATCTCCTAAATTCTTAAAATGTCTAGCAATTCTATAGGGTTCAGGATTAAGAGGAACTAGGGGATTTCCAAGAGATCTCCTACCAAGCATACACAAACTATTCTAACTCTGGCCACTTCAACCCCTGAAAACTTCAATATTCCTAAAATTGCAGGAAATAAACCACAATCCTAAAAATTCTACTAAAAATAAAGACAAAAGCTAAAATAGATGAACAAAAATTAAAGCAAGATAATATAAACAATAAACAAGATAAGCAAAAACTAAACAAACTATAAAGGAAAAGCAAGAAAACAAGGAAAGCAACTACCAGAACACACAAACAAAGAATGCAAACCACCATGCCTCCCCGGCAACGGCACCAAGAACTTGATTGTCGTCTTTTGAGTGTAAGCTCTAAAGACCAGCAAGTGCACGGATCGGTGTAGTAAAGTGTATGCAAGTGCGGGGGAGGCTATGTTATGAAATGGATTCTACGTGTGTGTTCTAGAGTGTGCCTAAAAAGAAACCTAAACTATCGATTTTTTTTGGCATTATGGATGGTCGGGAGCTTTAACTAAAGAAAATTAAACTAAACTATGGGAATAGAAAAGTAGGGGACAAGCTAATCTAGAAGAACTAACAAATGGAAAGGTGTTAGGGTAACTTCAACTTATGAATAGGTGATTCTATACTCAAATGCTATGGGATTAAAGAATGATGGCTTACTTTAGTGATTGCTCTTAACTAGGTTGCTAAATTAGTGTCTTAATTTCCCCCTAGGACTCGGTACGGGTCCGTCCCTAGGCAGCGCCTCCTAGAGCTACGACGTGGTCCTTATGACCTAAGGCCTTAAGAGTGACCAATTAGCTTCCTAGGTGACTTCATAAAAAACCTACCCTAGTACCTAAATCATTGGCTGGATTTAAAACCAAGACCTAGTGTTGCTAAGGTCGACTAATCCTATCTTGAATCCTATTGGCTGGATTTAAAGCCAAAGGAGACTCAGCTTAGGCTAGCCCTAAATTACTTACCGTCATTCTAGGGTCACTACTGCGAGATTTGACTTGATAGCACATTCATACATGTTCTAGGCCAAGGTGTTCGTGAATAAAAAGATCTATTCAACTACCAAACATCATCTTCTTGGATTACACCATTAGAAGCAATTAACAATCAACATGTATGCGTTATTGAAGTCATATTTACTACTAGGCATGCAAATATACATATAGACATGAATATAAGCATTACCTACTTCATAGCATCCACATATAAACACATAGACATAATTATAGCATGGATTAGATTTGTTTAGTAATAAAAAGACTTCAATTTATACACATGCTACTCATTTAAGCATTTAATCAAACACTTAGACATGAATAAGAAAATAACCATTTGAACAAGAAAATAAATCACGTATATATTCAGCCACTTAATCCCATATCATAAGAGTATATGGCTAACCCATTATATAAGTTAAATCACCCTACACAAGTCTACTCAATCATAATAAGAGATAGAATGAAAGAGAGTTTATGAAGCTTCCCTTTCATCCTAGCTAATCTTGTACAAAACTCTTGAGCAACTTGAATCCAAATGTTGAAACCCTCTAAATTCTCTTGTTTCAAGGTAATGAAATATGTGAGAGAGTGTGTGTGATGTGGGTGAAGACTAAGGTTAAGTGTGTGTGTGTATGTGTGATGGGTGTGTTAAGATCCTTCTTAGAATTGTCAAAAAGATCCCCCTTTTAAGTCTGAAAATTGAGCGTTTATATTAGCTTTTTATGCACTGCCAGTCGACGCTCGACTGTCTTTTTGTGATGCTCTTTGGACTGGCTGATCGACCTAGTCAGTCGACCCGCTCTAGAGGGGTGGTCGTCTTGCTATTTTTAGCACCTCTCTAGAATGGCCGGTCGACCGGCTTCTTCTTCTTAAGTCGTCCGACTGACTTTCTTCCTCTATTCTTTGTCTTTCTGGCCTCCGATCTTCTCTTTTTTACCTGTACGTCTCCCATCTTCATCACCTATCATCGTTCAATCTCGGTCTTAACCCAAAGTTCACCTAAATCATTGAAAACAAGCAATTAGTGTAGCAATTTGTCTCTTAAACTCAATATGTACAATTGTTTACGCTTAAGCCTATTCTTATCAAAAGCATTACACTAATGCATCTTTTTTAGCACTTAATACCTCTTAAACATAGGCTAATAATAATGCAAATACGCATAAAAACACAACACATCACCAATCAACCCTCTCCAAAAGCTAGTCGACCAGCCAATCCAGAGAGTATCACTTGAAAAGCCGGACGAGTTAAGAAGAGAAACGGGTCGACCTAGCGACCAGCTAGGTTGACCGGCTGTGCATAGCAGATGCTATAAAAACTCAATTTTTCAGCTTTCAATGAAGATTTTTTTTTAAGACCCATATACACACCCATTTCTCCCACACAAAACCCTATTCTCACCCATCTTTGATTCATACACTAACACACACCCACTTGAAATTAAGCTAATTTTGGAGGATTCAAACACTACTTGGTGAAGATTTGCTCAAGTTTGTAAAGAAACAATAGAGGATGAAAAGGGAGATTTCTAAAACCTCTTTCATTCTTATTTACTTCATGCCTGAGTAGATGATTTTGGGTACCTAACTTGTGTAATAGGTTGATGTATATACTCTTTGGTATGGGATTTTATTGGCTTATATATATAAATACTTTATTCTTCCTTTTTTTAGAAGCTTTATATCAATTCATGTCCATGTATTTGATATAATGCTTGAATGAATTGTATTTGCTATAGAACACTTCTAATCCTCAGATTATGCATGTCTATGTATGTGATTATGGATATTATAAGTGGGTTGATTCTATTCATGTCTATGTGAGTATGAAATGTGCCTTATAGTGAATACATGCTCAATCAATGCTACATGTTGATACTTTAATGCTTTCAAATGCGTAAATCAAACTCACTAGTATTTGTATCATTGATAGGACGTCATATTCACAATGCCTTACGTCAGAACATGTAAGACTATACTTACTAGGTATTAATCCCCTTCAGTGTCCCTAGAATAACGGTACATAAGTTAGGACTAGTCTGGGTTGAGTCCTCTTTAGCTTTAAATCCAGCTAATAGGAGACTAGATAAGCTTAGTCGACCCTAGGAACCCTAGGTCTTAGTTTTAAATCTAGATAATGGCTTAGGAACTAGGGTAGGATTGTTCTAGGGTACATAGGTGGCTTTCTAGTCCCTCTTATGGCCTTAGGTACATAAGGACCACGCCATAGCTCTAAGTGTGCACACTTAGGGACAGACCCACACTGAGTCCTAGGGTGTAATTAGGACACAAGTTAGTTGCTTTGTATTAGAAGCTTTATGTAGAAAGCCAATCTCCAAATCCTATAGCATAGAGTTGCTAAATCACCCATTTGCAAGTGTAGATTACCCGATCACCTTTCCCTTATTTCAATCCCCTAAGTTAACTTAGTTCTTTCCTTCTTTTCCTTAATGCATTTATAATGTCGTCTTTCATCTTTCTCCTTTAGCTCCCAAAAATCCAAAAAGTACAAAAATATGTTAGTTTTGGTCTTCCTTTTAAGCTTCTTCTAGAGCACGCTAGCATAGAATTTCTTTCACAAATTCACGCCTCCCTGTAGTTCGACAACCGCACTCATACACACTATCCCATATGATCCGTATGCTTGCGGGTCTTTTAGGGCTTACACTGAAAAGGCACACCAATTAGTATAGTATATATATTAGAGTCAGGCTTAAGCTTAAACAAATGTGCATAGTTGAGTTTAAAGACAAATACTACAATAATGCATGCTTATTTCTCATGTTTGGTGAAGTTAGGTCAAAAGCTCGGGCCTTGGATTAATAATGATTTGGTGTTGGAGTCAAGGTTAAAGTGTTCTGGATGTGGGAGAAGCATAAAAAGAGCTTTTGGAGGCAACCAGGCAAAGAAGAAAGCAATCGGGACCAAACAGACACGATGCAAAGAAATTGGCTAGCTTTTCGCCTAGTCGGTTGACCGGCCTTCCAGGGTCGATCGACCGGCTTAGGTGACCAGTCAAAATAGAGAGCTAGGCCTTTTGGGTAGGTTGACCTCCAGGCTAGGCCGATCAACTGGCCAAGGCTCCCGGCTGGATGCGATTGCTGCATTATTTAAGCCCTTTTGTAGCCTACTTTGAGCAGATTTTGATCCTTTTTTCACCTCCTATTCACATACCCACTTCTCACACACAAAACCCTACTTTCACCCATCTTAAATACATACACTAATACACATACCCACTTAGAATTACATTATTTTTGGAGGATTCAAATATCATTTGGTGAAGATTTAGTCAAGTTTGTAAACAAACAAGCAAAGATGGAAGGGGAGTCTTCTTAATCCTCTTTCATTCTCTTTTATTATATGCTTGAGTAGATAGATTAGGCTAACTAAACTCATGTAATTGGATGATTTTTGTATTCTTTGTTATTGGATTTGATTGGCTTATATATATACATACTTTGTTGTTATTTATGAATGGCTTTATATCATTTCATGTCTATGTATTTGATGTAATGCTTGAATGAGTTGTATGTATATAAATTGAGTTCTATTTTCTATAGAACACTTTTAATCTTTTAAATATGCATGTCTATGAGTGTGTTTTAGGATAATATGAAGTGGATTAGTTAGATTCATGTATATGTGAATGTTATATGCCTTATAGTGAATACATGTTCAAATATTGCTACATGTTGATGCTTAAATGTTCCAATGGCATAAATCAAACTTGCTTGTGTTTATAATATGGATAAGATGTTATGTTCACAATGCCTTACCTTAGAATATATAGGACTGTACCTATTAGACACCAATCCGCTTTAGTATCCCTAGAATGACGGTGCATAAGTTGGGACTGGTCTAGATCGAGTCCCTTTTAGCTTTAAATCCAGCTAATAGGAGTCCAGATAGGCTTAGAGGTATCCTAGGTCTTAGCTTTAAATCTAGCTAATAGCTTAGGAACTAGGGTGGGATCATTCTAGGACATCTAAGTAACTCTCTAGACCCTCCTATGGCCTTAGGTACATAAAGACCACGACGTAGCTCTAAGTATGCATGCTTAGGGACGGATCCATACCGAGTCCTAGGGTGTAATTAGGATACTAGTTAGTTTCTTAGTATTAGAAGCTGTATTTAGTACTCCAATATCTCGAATCCCATAGCATTGAGTTAAAGAGTCACCAATTCACAAGTGTAGGTCACTTATAACTTTGCCATAGGTTTAATCCCCATAGATTAGCTTAGTTCTTAACTTTTCCTCTCTAGTATCCATAGTGTAGTCTCTTCATTTCCCTCCTAGCTCCCTAAAATCCAAAAACACAAAAAGATGACTAGATTAGGTTTCTTTTTAAGCCTCCACTAGACACACTAGCTTAGGATTTTACCACACTTTGAGCCTCTCTATGGTTTGACACCGGCATTAGTACCCCTATATTGCATGGTCCGTACGCTTGCGGGACCTTTTAGGGCTTGCACCTTCAAGGGCATATCAAGTTCTTGGCACCGTTACTAGAGAGGCACTATGGTTTGCATTCTTTGGTTGTGTGTTTTGGTAGTTGCTTTATTTGTTTTTGTTTCTTTTTCTTTATAGTTTGTTTAGTTTTTGATTATTTTGCTTCTTGTTTATATTATCTTACTTTGGTATTTGCTTACCTATTTTTGTTTTTGTTTCCTTCTTAGCTTTAATTTTATTTTCCCCACTTACCTTGCTTGCTTTTTAGCTTTATTAGTTGTTCTTATTTTTTGTGTTTTGTAGACTTTCTAGGTTTATGGCTTATTTGCTATAGTTTTAGGACTGTTGAAATTTTTGGGGGTTGAAGTGGCTGTAGTTAGGATAATTTGCATGCTTGGTAAGAGATACCTTGAAAATCCCCCAGTTCCACTTAATCCCAAACCCAATAGAATTGCTAGACATTTTAGGAATTTAGGAGATCTTCTTGAGGAGATGGCCAATCCCAATCATTCTCTTAATCCTCCCATTCCCCCAATGAATCCCATTCCACCTCATGATCACCATGGGCATCAAGCCCAAGATCATTTTAGACAAAAGCCTCTTAGACTGGACCTGCACATAGATGAGAAACCTACTCTCAGGCAATTCTTTCTCCCCGAAGCCTTTGAGCCTAATTTAGCCGTTAAAATTTTGGGTTTAAGGGAGACGAACTTCGAGATCAAGCCTAATACGTTGGCCATGCTTCCTTCCTTCTATGGGAAAAGCAATGAGAGTCCTCTAGAGCATATTACCCATTTTGTTGGGATGAGTTCCACCCTCCATGTCCCTAATGTCTCCCAAGAGGTCATACATCTAAGATTGTTTCCTTTCTCTCTTAGGGACAAGGCTAAGACTTGGTTGCATTCCTTACCTAATGGTTGCATCACTTCATGGGTTGAGCTTCAATCTAAGTTCTTTCAGAAATTCTATCCCATGGCCAAGACGGTCAACCCTAGGACCGCCATTATGACTTTCTCCCAACATGATCTAGAATATTTTCATGAGGCTTGGGAGAGGTTCAAAGACCTTCTTAGACAATGTCCGCACCATAGGCATGGCAGTCATGACCTACTCCAATATTTCTTTCGAGGTTTAAATGAACAAAGTAGGATGATGGTCAATGCTGCCTCCGGTGATGGCTTCTATACCTTGAGACTGACTGAGGCATGGGAGAATCTAGAATTGATGGTCAAAAATTCTTTTCAAAACTTTGCCATGGATAGCTCTAGTCGGGGAGGTGCCTGGTGTAGCTTTTTGGTGTAAGCCCTAAAAGACCCGCAAGCATATGGATCGTGCATAATGGCGTGTACAAGTGTGGGTGTCGAACCACAGGGAGGCATGAATTATGGAAGAAATTCTATGCTAGTATGCTCTAGAGGAAGCCTAAAAAGGAACTAAAACTAAACATCTTCCTTTTTTGTGGTTTTGGATTTTAGGGAGCTAGGGGATACATGAAAGACTACACTATGAATGCAAGAAATAAAAGGTAAGAACTAAGCTAATCTAAGGGGATTAAACTATGGGAAGGTGATAGGGTGACTTACACTTGCGAACGGGTGATTCTTTTCCTCTTTACTATGGGATTCTGGGATTGGCTTACTAAATATGGCTTCTAATAGTAAGCAACTACCTAGTGTCCTAATTATACCTTAGGACTCAGTACAAGTCTGTCCCTAAGCATATACACTTAGAGCTATACGTGGTCCTTATGTACCTAAGGCCATAAGAGGGACTGGGGAGTTACTTAGGTGTCCTAGAATGACACCACCCTAGTTCCTAAACCTTTAGCTGGATTTAAAGCTATGACCTAGGGTTCCTAGGGTCATCTAAGCATATCTGGACACACAAGTTTGTGAATTTGACATCCTATTCATGGTACAAATGCACAAAAGTTTGTTTTACATCATTGAAAGCATTCGAGTATCTACATGGAGCAATGATTGAGCATGTATTCACTATAAGGCATGTTAACATTCACATAGACATGAATCTAACTAACCCACTTCATATTATCCATAATCACACACGTAGACATGCATAATCTAAGGATTAGAAATGTTCTATAGCAAATACAAATCAATCTATATACATACAACTCATTCAACCATTACATCAAACACATGGACATGAAGTGATATAAAACTTCTCAAAATAAGAACAAAGTATGTATATATATAAGCCAATAAAATCCCATAACAAAGAGTATGTAAATTATTCCATTACACAAGTTTAGGCATCCTAAATCATCTACTCAAGCATGAAGTTAACAAGAAAGAAAAAGGTTATAGAAATCTCCCTTTCCATCCTTGTTTGTCTTTTTACAATCTTAAGTAATCTTCACCAATTGATGTTACAATCCTTCAAAATTAACTTAATTTCAAGTGGGTATGTGTGTTAGTGTGAATACTAGAGGTGGGTGAAAGTAGGGTTTTGTGTGTAAGAAATAGGTGTTGGTGTGCTTTTTTGGTGCAAGCCCCAAAAGACCCGTAAGCGTACAGATCGTGTAGAATAATGTGTATGAGTGCGGGTGTCGAACCATAAGGAGGCGTGAATTTGTGGAAGAAATTCTATGCTAGCATACTCTAAAAGAAGCTTAAAAAGAAGACCTAGACTAACATGTTTTGTACTTTTTGGATTTTTGAAAGCTAAGGGAAAAAAATGAAAGACTACACGGTAAATGTACGAAGGAAAAGAAGGAAAGAACTAAGCTAACTTAGAGGATTGAAACAAGGGAAAGGTGACAGGGTGACCTACACTTGCGAATGGGTGATTTAGCACCTTACTGCTATGGGTTTCGGGGATTGGCTTTCTACATTAAGCTTGCAATACTAAGCAACTAAATAGTGTCCTAATTACACCCTAGGACTCGGTGCAGGTCCGTTTCTAGGCATGCATTCTTAGAGCTACGGTATGGTCCTTATATACCTAAGGCCATAGGAAGGACTAGAAAGCTACCTAGGTGCCCCAGAATAATCCTACCCTAGTTCCTAAACCATTAGCTAAATTTAAAGCTAAGACCTAGGGTTCCTAGGGTCAACTAAGCCTATCCGAACTCCTTTTAGCTGGATTTAAAGCTAAAAAGGACTCGACCTAGACTAGTCCTGACTTATGTATCGTCATTCTAGGGACACTAAGCGGATTAATACCTAGTAAGTGTGGCCCTACATGTTCTAAGGCAAGGCGTTTTGAATATGACGTCCTATCCACGATACAAGCACTAGCGAGTTTGATTTATGCCATTGAAAGCATTCAAATATCAACATGTAGCATTAATTGAGCATGTATTCATTATAAGGCATATTTCATACTCACATGGACATGAATAGAATCAACCCACTTCATATTATCTATAATCACACACATAGACATGCATAATCTGAGGATTAGAAGTGTTCTATAGAAAATACAACCCAATTTATATACATATAACTCATTCAAGCATTACATCAAACACATGGACATAAATTGATATAAAGCTTCTAAAAGAAATAAGAACAAATTATGTACAGACATATCATCCCATTACACAAGTTAGGTACCCTAAATCATCTACTCAAGCATGAAGTAAATAAGAATGAAAGAGGATATAGAAATCTCCCCTTCCGTCCTCTCTTGTTTCTTTACAAACTTGAGCAAATCTTCACCAAGTAGTGTTTGAAAATCCACCAAAATTAGCTTAATTTCAAGTGGGTGTGTGTGTTAGTGTGTGAATTAGAGGTGGGTAAAAATAAGGTTTTGTGTGTGAGAAATGGGTGTGTGTATGGGTCTCTCAAAAAACTCTCCTTTAAAAGTTGAAAAATCGAGTTTTCGTAGCATCTGCCATGCACAGCCGATCGACCGGAACTCATTTGGCTTTTCAAATGATGCTCTCTAGATTGGCCGGCCACCCTTGCGAGTCGACCGGCTTTTGGAGGGGGTTGACTAGCTTAAAATGAGGTCCTTTTTAGAGTGGCCGATCAACCGGCAATTTTTCTAGGTCGACCGGCTCCTTCAATTGGCCTTCTATTATTTCTTTCTTGCTCTCGGCCTTTATCACTGTACCTCTTCTATCTTCATTTTCCATCCTTGTTCAAGCTCTGTTTCAACCCTATAGCTCACCGAAGGCACAAAATTAAGCATTTAGTATAGCATTTGACTTAGAAACTCAACTATGTACATTTGCTTATGCTTAAGCGTAACTCTAGTTTATGTGCTATACTAATGCATCTTTTAAAGCTCAAGATACCTCTTAAACATAGGCAATTAACAACATAAATGCACACAAAAACATAACACATCACCCCACTTGATTAGGTGGCTACTCCTTCAAGTGTTTGACATTGAAATTTGGGATAAAAAGGGTAGTGAGAATTTAGTAGCGGATCTCCTTTCCCATCTTGTTAGTGAGCCTTCTAGTGATCCATCTCCTTTTCATGATTCATTTCTCGACGAGCAATTGTTTGCTGTATCTCATCACACACCATGGTTTGCTCACATTGTAAATTATCTTACCACAGGGCGTTTTCCCTCTCATTGGGAGAAGAGAGAGAAAGATAGGTTCCCAACACAAGTGAGACATTTCTTTTGGGAAGATGCTTATCTTTTTAAAGTAAGTGCGGATCAAGTGATTCGCCGGTGTGTACCCGATGATGAGTTTAAGAGCGTGTTGAGTATGTGACATGATAAGGGTGTGGAGATCATTTTAGTGGAAAGAAGACCGCCACCAAGGTCTTGTAATGTGGATTCTTTTGGCCCACTCTCTTTAGGGATGCCCAAGAGTATTGCAAAAATCGTATTAAATGTCAACAATCAAGTTCCATCTCTAGGAGAAACATGATGCCTTTTTCTCTTATTCTTCCATGTGAGTTATTTGATGTTTGGGGTATAGATTCATTGGTCCATTTCCACCTTCCTTTGGGTACCAATACATTTTAGTGGTCGTTGACTACGTGTCAACATAGGCAGAGGCTATTCCTACACGCACTAATGACCATAGGCTAATGGTAAAATTCATTAAGGAGAACATTTTCTCTAGATTTGAAGTCCCTAGGGTCTTGATAAGTGATGGGGGTTTGCATTTTTCCCATAGGACTTTAAAGGGCTTGTTGAGGAGATATTCGGTCACCCATAAGGTTGCTACCCCTTAGCACTTGCAAACTATTAGACAAGTATAGGTGTCTAATAGGGAGATCAAGATTGGTCTATTGATGCTTTGTGGGCCTACTGTATCACTTTTAAGACTCCTATTAGTATGTCTCCACATAGATTGGTTTATGGGAAAGCTTGTCACTTGCCGGTAGTGCTTAAGCATAGGGTTTATTAGGCCATCAAGGCCTTAAACTTCGATTTGGCAAGAACGGGTGAGAAAAGGAAGCTAGATGTAGTAAAGTTGGAGGAGCTTAGATTTGAGGGATATGAGAACGCTAAGCTATGTAAGGATAGGATGAAGAGATTGTATGATAAACGCATTCTTAAGAAATCATTCTCTACCTTTGATAAAGTTTGGTTATTTAACTCATAAACGCATTCTTAAGAAATCATTCTCTACCTTTGATAAAGTTTGGTTATTTAACTCACGTTTGAAGCTCTTTCCAGGTAAGCTCAAGTCATGATGAGATGGTCCATATGAGGTTTTGGTTGCCTACCCTTCTGGAGCGGTCAAGATCAAGGATTTGAAATATGGTAGAGAAATGACAATGAACAGACAACACCTAAAGTATGCATACGATCCAAGCATTACTCATGTGGAGGTTTTAATGCTTTGGGACCCCATCTATAGAGGTTGAAAAAGAGAAAAGGATCGCCTAGCTGACGGCGTGGTGGTTAGCGCTACTAGGAGGCAACCTAGGTTAAATTTTGCAATTTTGTACTTGTTTCATTTCCTTTCTTTATGTTTTCTTTCTTTTTCTTTCACCCATGCCAAAGTTTTGAATCCCGATCCTTTCCCATAAGATACACTGTTGTTTATTGTTGCACATACAAATGCAAGCTTGCATAGGCAATACTACTAACCTTGTTTTCTTTATGAGTGTTAATGGTTTATGAGTCACAGGGTTAGTAATATGGTGATGTATCATTGGCATGGAGAGCTTTGAAGACAATGCAAGGTTGTATCTATCCTTTCTCCACTTGTTCCCTATGTTTCTACCTCATCCCCACTACCCTTACTTGCATTGTAATGCGATTTGCTTGTTTATGTGCTTTACTCTATTTATTTGAGGACAAGCAAAGTTTAGGTTTGGGGGTGTGGGAGTTTGTTTTTATTTTCTTTTTTTTTTTTTAGGGGTAGAATGCATTACTTGATTAAAAATGGTGAAAATTTTTCAAATTTTAATACATGTAGAGTTGTTTATTTCTTGGTTGATCATTGTGTTGGCTATTATGATTAACTTAATTGATTGTTGAATATAAGAAGCATTGTGGGGAAGTGAATGGAGTGGATGGAAACCGGGTCTCGGAGAGAATGCCCTTAAAAGTTGTGGGGAGTGAGGACCTTTAAGAATGCCTCTTGTAGCCACCCAATGGCTTGGCAGGAAAAAGTGAAGAAAAAGGAATGTTGATATGAGTGCCTCTTCCTTGATTGGTTCTTGTTGATATGCCTTAGCCTTTCTTTTTCTTTCTTCTTGTAATGCAATGCAAAGTACGAAAAAAATCCAAAAAAAAATTAAAAAAGGCAAAAACGATGTAGAAAGATGAAATCAAGAAGTTGACAAATTGAAAAAAATTGGAAAAGAGAAAAAGCCAAAGGCACCAAAAAAGTTTTGTGAATAAGTGCATAAGTGACACAATGTCAACTTAGCATAAGCTACCCTCTTTGTATATATGTGAATAAGGCTTTTACAAGCCACTACATTTGTATATTCTCTCATCTTGTCTTTGAAGCTTTGTGCATGTTGAGAAGACCATATTAGTTGAGGGGGCACGAAATATCAACCTCCTGTGTGCGTGGTTAGAATCCTAGGCTTGTGGCAGTTTGGCTACTCAGGAGGTTCCCACAAGGAATTAGGCCCCTTATGAGTAGAAGGATGATCCAAAAAGACTTAGGGATCTCTCCATAATAGGAATGCCTCCTTCATGCTTCTTAGACTAACCTTGATAGCGAGTCAATCCCTTAGGTAACCCTTTACATCGACTTTAGAAATAAACCTAAGAATGGGCTTGCTTGGGGACCAGCAAGGAAAAGGTTTAGGGGTGTTGACATGTTGTGTTTTTGTGTGTCTTTGTATCGTCGTTTACATATGTTTAAGAGATGTTTGGAGCTTTAAAATATGGATTAGTATAGTAAATATATTAGAGTTAGGCTTAAGCGTAAGCAAATGTACATAGTTGAGTTTAAAGACAAATGCTACACTAATGCATGCTTATTTCTCGTGTTTGGTGAAGTTAGATCAAAAGCTCAAGGCTTGGATTGATAATGATTTGATGTTGAAGTAAAGCTTGAGGTGTTCGAGATATAGAAGAAGCATGAAAAGAGCTTTTGGAGGCAACCAAGATAAGAAAAGAGCAACTGGGACGAAACGGACATGACGCAAAGAAATTGTCCAGCTTTTGATCTGGCCAGTCGACCCCCTCTTCCAGGGCCAGTCGACCGGCTTAGGTGACCAACCAAAATAGAGAGTTAGCCCTTTTGGGCCAGTCAACCTCAAGGCTAGGTCGGTCGACCGGCCAAGGCCCCCGGGTAAACGTGATTGCTACACCTTTTACGCCTTTTTGTAGCCTATTTTGAGCAAATTTTGATCCCTTTTTCACCTCTCATTCACACACCCACTTCTCACACACAAAACCCCACTTTCACCCACCTTTAGTACACACACCCACTTAGAATTAAGTTGATTTTGGAGGATTCAAACATCATTTGGTGAAGATTTACTCAAGTTTGTAAAGAACACAACCAAAGATGGAAGGGGAATCTTCTCAATCCTCTTTCATTCTCTTTTATTATATGCTTGAGTAGATAGATTAAGGTCACTAAACTTGTGTAATTGGATGATTTTTGTATTCTTTGTTATGGGATTTGATTGGCACATATATATATATATATATATATATATATACATACTTTGTTGTTATTTTTGAATGGCTTTATATCATTTCATGTCTATGTGTTTCAAGTAATGCTTGAATGAGTTGTATGTATATAGATTAAGTTGTATTTACTATAGAACACTACTAATCTTTTAAATATGCATGTCTATGTGTGTGTTTGAGGATAATATGAAGTGGGTTAGTTAGATTCAAGTCTATGTGGATATTAACTTACCTTATAGTGAGTACATGCTCAATTATTGCTACATGTTGATGCTTAAATGCTTCTAATGGCATAAATCAAACTTGCTTGTGTTTGTATTGTGGATAGGATGTCATATTCAGAACACCTTACCTTAGAGTATGTAGGATTGCACCTATTAGATACCAATCTGCTGTAGTGTCCCTAGAATAATGGTGCATAAGTTAAGACTAGTATAGATCGAGTCCCTTTTGAGCCTCCACTAGAATGCACTAGCATAGGATTTTACCACACTTTGAGCCTCCCTGTGGTTCGACACTTACATTAGTACCCCTATATTGCATGGTCCGTACACTTGCGAGATCTTTTAGGGCTTGCACCTTCAAGGGCACATCTAAGTTAGTGGCCCAAAAAAAAAAAAGAAATTAATTGATAAATACAATCTTAGTCATTGTAGACTTCTTAAAGGGAAAATAATAGATAAATAATTGGAGATTTCCATTATCTCCCATCACAGAGTATACAATTACTAGTACGCATCTTAAACCTCACTTTGTTAAGGAGAGAAATTGATAAGGAGATTCCTACTGCACTAGGTGTTTGAGGTGATAATTATTGCGTTCTTGGGGTAAGTATTTATGTTTTTATATGAGATTTTAATGTTTTTTGGGGGGGTTTTATGAAAATAATAGTGTAGTAAGTTTTCAAATTCAGCATTGATTGAATTAGGTTATGAGAAAATTAAGAATTGATGGTGATTGAAGGGATTGTGGTAGGATGTTTCAATTGAGAGTTACAGTAAGTGAAAGTTTTACCCTTTCTATTATATACTGACATTTGGAATTTAATGATCATTCCATCCAAAATATTACTTTTGCTTGAATAGTTTTTGCCAATATTCTTTGAAGCTAATACAATATATTAGCAAAAAAAATATTTTGTGAGCTTCTTGGCCAGAATCAAAAGTGATTCATTAACTTACATGATAGAATACACATATTTCATGCTTTCAAGCCTCTAGAATGCTTCTATTAATATGTACATATAAATACACATATATATACATGCGTGTATATATATTAGTATATATACTATACATACATACATATACATGTATGTATACATACATACATATACATATAAATAAACTACTTAATAGATTACTGGTCAAAATGTATAAACTACTGGTCAAAATAAATAAACTACTTGTTTAAAATAACTAAACTACTAGTTCAAACTGAACAAATTACTAGTTTAAAATTAATAAACTACTGGTTTAAAATGGATATCATGTATGTATACATACATACATATACATGTATGTATACATACATACATATACATGTATGTATACATACATACATATACATGTATGTATACATACATACATATACATGTATGTATACATACATACATATACATATAAATAAACTACTTAATAGATTACTGGTCAAAATGTATAAACTACTGGTCAAATAAATAAACTACTTGTTTAAAATAACTAAACTACTAGTTCAAACTGAACAAATTACTCGTTTAAAATTAATAAACTACTGGTTTAAAATGGATATCATGCTACCTGGTAAAAGTAAAAATCATGGTTCAAAATGAATAAATTATTGGTTCAAAAAATGAATAAAGTATTGGTTTAAAATGAATAAACTACTAGTTTAAAATGACTAAATTATTGGTTCAAACTTAATAAATTCCAATTTAAAATAAATAAACTACTGGTGCAAAATTAATATCATGCTACTTGATAAAATAAAAATCATAGTTCAAAACGAATAGACTAGTTCAAACTGAATAAACTGTGTGTATATATATAGTTTGTGTGTACGTATGTGTGGAACATTTGTGTATTTTGCGATAAAAATTGTTATCTTTGTGCCGATTTTATTGTTTGGATGAAGTTGTCCGGGTTTCTTATTTGTAAGAGAGATTGTTGTCATCGGAATCATGAGATAGACAAAGAAATTTTGTGCGTCCTTCAGATGCAACGCTTCACGTTTTTGAAAGTTTTGGCTAATTTAAGTCTTATTATATAGAGTGTGTCTCACGTGCGGTAATGCACGGCGATTGTTAGACGCACGGTAAGTAGGGAGCATAGTCTAGGGACTACAGGAAAAGCGCGGCTACCAAATCTGTAGCGAAAACCTTCCATTTCCAAGGACATCACAGAAACAATATCTGAGTCAAACGGTAAAAAGAAAAACAAAAGGGGAAAGAACAGTAAGCAACAAAAATCCAAGGACGATTACAACAACAATGAATATCAGAACTGTTTAGTTGCTAAGACCTACGACCCAAGTTATGAAACGAAAAAATGAAAAAATTTTAAGGATAATGATGATCCTGAGCACTACTTGGTCAGCCTATGAACAATTTGATTAATACGGTTGAGAGCGATAAACATATCAGCAAAATCTCAATCAGATGCTGGAGCTGCTTTATTGGCAGAAATAGAAGAGCCTTCAGACTTCACAAGATGAGGCCCTCTGCTGCTGATGTCAAGGCCTTGAAAGCGACGAAGGGGGTCCTGCTGCTGTGGATCAGTGAAAGCCTGATCATGAGCAGCTGCAAGCAGAGGATGATGGTGAGACGACATGTTAGGCTGGAAAGAATGAAACTGAGGCATCTGTACATTTTGGGAATCGCTTGGCCCTGATTGTGGCTGATTTGAGAAGAAAGCAGATTGGTTATACGGAAAATGCTGCATTCCCAAACTGTATGCATCTGAATTAGCTGCGATTTCTCCTGTGGCCACTCTGAGTCTTTCCACTTCCTGCTTCAGGGCTTCATTCAAAGCTGATGAGTAAATCACATACAGAGATCAGTTAATAAGGTCCCTGCAAGCAGAGAAGCTGTGAAGGAGGCAGCAACGGAGATCATAGGGAAAGTAAAAATACCTAAGGGGAGTATATGAAATTTATTTCTGTTTCTTTAGGAAGAGTCTAATGAAGGCAAAGATTGATAACAAAATCACAGCCGAATATTAATTTAGAAAAACGGGTACCGTTTAGTATGCACGAAGTAAATAAAGTTTCTTTTCCAGTCCAAAATACTATTAGGTAATTCAGGATAGTTGTGATGAGCATTTTCTTAACTGTGTCATTATGGTTGATCCCAAATTCTGTTATGCTATTGCTGGCAAAGGAACTGCAAAGTTAATAGAGTTCACAGACAGGAAATAACGCATCTCAACAACTGGTCAAAATTTGAACTCTAAAGAACAAAAGAAGAATAAAGAATTCCTGATTAATGACATCCACATCTATAGACAGATTCAGTTGTATACTTCTCGAATAATATGAATTTTGATCTAATATCACAGTAAACCTTAGACCACCATAAAGGAGATGTCTGCAGTATGGTTGCATAGGAATGGAGGAACTGTTGTCTTTAAGCATTAAAAAGATAGAAATAAAAAACTAGAAAATGACAAAAGAAAGTGACATGTGCATCAATGAAATAGACCCAGAAGTCATCTATATGAGATAATATAAGGAAAGAAGATAAAACAACAATCATACCATCTCGCAATTGAGCTTGTTGTTCCATAGCTTGTAGCCTGAGTTTAAGCTCTGTATTTTCATTGCTCAGCCCTGTCGTATCCCGCTGCATAAGAAAGAAACAGTGAAATATAAGAAAGCAAGAAAACTTTTCCGATAGTTGAATTACATTGAGATAATTTTTTATAGTTAAAAGGCAAATAAATGAATTCTAGGGTCCAGCATAGACACAATAACCAAAGTCAGCAATCAAGAGAGAGTGGATCTTCAATTTTGCAGGGATTGAGTACTAAAATAATTGTAGATAGATCATTTGCTAAATAATCAAGTCATGAGGCTGACAGGCATGGTAACGCATAAGAATTGACATTGTAGACCCTAAAAAGTATGTAAACACAATTCTCACCAACACCTAAGGACATGTTGACTATGAGAAAGGCATATGTAGACCTTAAAAAGTAGGTCAACACAATTTGGCCTGGCATTTTGTACAGGAAAACTTTATCCAGGAGCATGTAAGCAGGCCTCTGAGCAGAGATCAGCAAATTTTATCAAAAACATTTTAGTTTCCATTGGTTTACTTTTGCTGATAAGCATGTGTTGCTTTACTACCTATCATTGATTGTTGAACAACAAAAGAGGACCAGTAGCATTTGGAAGGCAAAAACTCATGCATTTGGGTTTTGTTGGAAATAGCTTTTGGAAAATTGACTCGCAGGTCAATCAGAGAGAATTCACAGAATAGCTTATTCCAAGATCATTTTTTCAAATCAATGGGAACATGAGTATAAAAGTCATTTTGGAAGACTAAAAACAATACGTAAATTAAATTTCAACATGTTGGAAATGGTGATTATTTTGTTTAAGTGGCGTTCCAAGGGGCCTAGAAGGAGAAGGAAGCTGAAGCTAATGGCATAGAAAGTAAGTAGATCCTTTCATTTAGTCCACCAGGAAACTGAGCCACAGACCATATAAGAGTAACTATTAAAGGAAGCAAATTTACTTTCGGTAATGCCAAATCACATTCAAGCATTAGGAAATGGGATATGCATCTAAAAATTATTGCAACTGCTTAAAAAGATGTTGGAGTTGTCATATTTTACTTGAGGCAATTACTGCTTTGCTTGTTGCATCTTTTAGAACCTCAAATTACCATTTATCTGAGGGTCATGTTGCATCTTTTAGAACCTCAAATTACCATTTATCTGAGGGTCAGATGACAAGCATTGCAACTTGATGGAAATAATTATGACCTCACTACTATAGAAATGCATGGTTCAATGAATTATGCGATTTAATATAATAAACAACTTCTGTGTTATATATCATTAAAGAAACACGTCCTACGGGCTGCCAAAACACATATAAATTCTATAATGACAATTGTTAAGTTGCTTGATATCACCTGGAATAAAGTCAGTTGTGCAGAAAGTGTGGTTGCTTCTGTTTGAAGGGTCTGAACTTTTCTCTCTAGTTCAGATATATAACGGGCTTTTCTTTCTTTTGATCTAGCAGCAGACTGACGATTTGCCAAAATCCTGCACATTGTATCTAAACATGATTAAAGGGTTCAAGGATCACCATTCTAAAGTGCCAATCAATATTTGAGGCTCTGAGCATTAGAAATTCAGAACTCGAAATTGGAACAAAATGCATTTTACCCCTTGTGTTTTGTCAAAGTTGCATAAAACCCCCTGCGGTTTCTAATCTCACTAATACCCCTGTGGCTTCAAAAGCATTGCACATTTGCCCCTATTGTTAGTTTTTCTGTTAGAGTTAGCAAAGAATGAAAATGCACCTATGTTGCAACATTACTTGTCAAATAACAAAAAAATACAAGTAAATTGGTGCAAATTTGCCCCCCCCCCCTTCCTTCTCATTTTAAGGTGCTACAGATTCTCCCCTTTGATTCGAAATAAGGTGCAAATAGATCCATGAATGTAAAGAAATAGAAAATATATCTCGTAAATTATATAAGTTTCTTAGTCTAAATGACTTCTTATTGAGCAATACAAATATATTGAACAATATTTGAATGCATATCAACAAACATATTTATGGTGAACAAACAATAACCACCAAAAAGGCCCCACACATCCAATGCACTAAAATTGGTGTAGGTTTCCTTCACCCTCTACTTTTACCGCTGGTGTAAATTTCCCCTTTGATTTTAAAATCTGTGCAAATACACCTTTAACCGGGTTAAAAAATAAAAAATATCTTTCCAAAATTATGTAACTTTCTTAGTTTAAATTACTTCTTGTTAAGCAATACAACACATTTAACAAAAATTGAATGTATATCAACAAAGTAAAAAACAAAATGACAATCAACATACGAACTAGAACAATGTACAGATATTTCTAATAATCTCCATTGACTGTAACAGAAAAACTAACAGCAGGGGTCAGTGTGCACCATTTTGAAAACTTTAAGAAACTTTCTAACTAAAATCCAAGCATTTATACATTAATTGTTCTATATAAAAATCAGTAGCTTCATTAAGATACATATTCATACATTATGCGAAACGAACAACACGGTTTTATTTCCTATTAGTCCTTGACCACAACAATATTAAGCACAAATTTTTCGGTTTGGAAAACATAACATGTACTCGCTAAATAAACCAAAAATCTCAAAGTTTAACATAACACAGAAGGACATCTGATACTACTATGCTGTAAATCGAATTTCTCATAAGCAGCTTTTCCAAGAGTAGCAAGGGACAGAAAGATCAGCATTCTATAATATCAAGCTTGATACATGTATGTTGTTAATTTTAACTGAAATTGAATGACATAACAATTAATGACAAAGCTGAGAGAAACTTTTCTTTAGAGCTTGGGTCTTGCTCAGGTCTGTGAATGTTGATACTGGAGAATTTTTGGAGCATTCTCATGCTGTCTATTCAGCCCCACAAAAAACATCATTGGTATAATTGCTGTCACATTCCAGGAATCTATTAACAAAATATCATGTTTCCTTTGGTAATTAGCATCTATATGGCATAAACATACAGCTATATCAGTTTGTCTAGTGAGATATCAGGCTTGATAGTATAGGCCAAACCAATCGAAAGATCAGCTTGACACTTGGTGTTTATTGAGATTAAACCTCCTTAATTCTGGTTCATGCTCCAATTTTCCACCAGGAAAAGGGATGTGATGGGAAACCAAAATCATCAAAGTGGAATAACATATAAAGAGGTTCAACACGGTAATATCTTACTTGGGAATGTGCACCAGGAATTTGTCAGCTAGTGCACTTAGGGGAAACATCAAATTAATTCAATAAGTCCACATTAGGTAATTGTCAAACCAGCAAATGTTTGCCCTGGGCACCAATAATGTGCAGTTGTTTCAATTAGCTGCAGAATCTCTGCATGAATTTATCTCGCCCTTGGTGTGTGGGTGGTTCCTGGCACAAAGACTCCTATGTCTATATTAGTGCAGAAGTCAACATTAGGTTCCTTCTGAGGGTTAGAGAACCAGAAAAATGTTTCTTATATATGCAGATACATATGGCTGTCCTACAACTTCAAATTCTCCATCAAGTTTAAAGCTCACTTAACAGTATCAAGAGGGCAAATATTACTTCTGCTCATACATTTGAGTTTCTAGTGCACACCAAGGTTCCATTAGAGCTGGAAGAGGAAGTTCTTTGGAAGCTTGTACTAACCTATATAATGGATTCCAGACCACCATCAAGAAGCTCACTCCTTTATAGTCCCAAAGAAGGAGAGATTACAAAATGGAGCACTCAAAACAATCCCCATGCCTTACATATAACAATTGTCGTAAAGACCACAGACCTACGACCCAGTTTCCATTATTTACACTCAATCTTTTACAACACCAAACCTTAATGTAATTACTACTCAACAATAGCATGATTATCCCTACATTTGCCAAATCATAAGCTATCACTTATCAGTCCTTGTTCACCTTGGCCATTGATCTCTCACAATAAATTAGGAATTCAAGCCTTTACTGCAGTTATTTCTAGAATATTTGCAGGTGAACTATCACTTCAATATGAACAACGCAAATTTTACAAAGTGGAATTACCTGATCAAGGGGCTGAACTTTTTCCCTTATAAAAGACCCACTGGTTCAAGCACTATTTTGCATCATCACATGAAAAGGATGAGGTGAGGCCATTGTAGTTTTAATTATAAAAGTGCAGGGAAGTTTCCTTGGCACAACAGAGACTTTACAAATGAAGAAGTCAAACAATATTGATAAGCGGACTTCAAACAACTGAATAAAATCCTTTATCATGGTTCATGTTTGCTTAGCAATTGCTATAATTGCCAATAATTAGCATGTTGGTTGACCAGGAACTCACAAGAAAACAATTGAGATCTATATTCTAGCCAAGAACAATTCCAGTAGAACATGGCAGAGAGATCATATTAGAAGCAATCGCACAAGCTCAAATTAAGAATATGGGATCAGGGAATAGCACAAATGGTTGAGACTATCTCCCTCAAGAATGAGGTAGTCCATGGGGATGGGGGGTTTCAAAAGGGAAGGGGGGAAAAAAAAAAAAAAAAAAAAAAAGCTCAAATTAAGAATACAAATAATACAGGTCAAACTTGTAGCATGTGTGAGCACATGCTTAAAGAACCTCTCTGCACTAATATAAAACCATAGTCATAAAAGAGCATTGTTAAACTTATTCTTATCAATTGTTAAGGAAGAGTGTCAACTGAGCATTCCACATAACAACCCATAAATTGGTGACGAAAATAAGGTGGTATCTATCATTTATATTTACAGAAACACAAAATCATTTATCTCCAAAGGACAACACCAGACCAAATCTAGCAAGAATTTAATTTACTAGAAAAATTAACATTGCAAAATGGTCAATCCAATATTTAACATATAATCATCCAAAAATGCAAACTATAATTGTTAAGGATCAGACTGTTCCATCGTAAAACTAATTGGTACAAGGTGGAGTAGGCCAGATCTTATCAGGTTCAGGAGTTTATAATTTCTTTTTCTTTTTGGGTTGGAGAAATTGAATATTCTATCAGTAATTAGATTTCCTATTCAATTCACGGTTGACAATGCTCCCGCAAATACTAGTACCTGAGAAAGCACAACCATTACATAATTAAAGGGCTACCCAAAGATTTCGTGCAGATCCAGGAAGGATCAAACTCACTTTTTAAGTGTTATTGTATGCAAAGATTACATAATTACACCAGCAAATAAAACATGAAATGAAAAAAAAAAAAAAAAAAAAAAGTTCCCGCTCAAAAGTAGTAGCAGCGAGCTCAAGATTATGGTCAAACACTAGCTTTGACCAAGCTCCAGATTCACAAAGATCTGCTTTCAACTCTCAGGATCTTACTGTATATACGTGCGTGTATAAAAAAGTTATAAAATACAAATGAAACTGTACGCGTGCATACTAAAGTATATAAAAATTATGTATACAAATGAAATAAGCATAGCCAAAAGAAACAAACATATTTATAATAGTATGACATACCTCTTGGCTCTTTTTGGATCAATGGACCAAAGCTCAGCAAGCTTGTCAGGAGCCATAGCTTTCTTAGCCTCAATACTTTTCTCACCAAGCAAAATCGAACTATCATCCGAATTGCTATGCCGATGCCGCGGCCGCGACAAGCTCTTCTCTCCTTCCGCCGCCGCATTGTCGCAAGCACTCTCATTGTTGTGGTGGCTACCGGCGTTAGTAGAAGATCCACCGGCGGCGCCGCCAAGCTTCTCGATGTCCATGTACGTAGAGAAGAGATCATCCTCCGATCCGATCTCCTCGAAACTCGCCGCCGGCGCATCGAAAGTGTCGGAGACTAGATCTAGGTCTTCGGGCAGGCGGAAGTTGACTTCCGAATGTGCTCGCCGGTGGTGCGGCGGGCGGTATGCGGTTGAGAAAGGCGGAGCTAGTGGCTTAGGGTTTGCGTTCGATGGATCTTGCTGCATTGTTATTTGAGAGATGGGGAATGCGGATAGGTAGGCGCTCGTGAGTGGGTTTGCAGTGAGAGAGAAGAGTCTTGTCTGAAAATAGAAGAGCCAGAATTTTTAGTAACTTCACTCTTTGTAGTAACGACCAACAGTTGTTTTTCAGACGACAAGTTGACGAGAAAATTAAAAGATTTTCACTTTTTGTTGTGTCGATCCCCCTGTACTTTGTTGCGGTGGTCCACTTTGGGAAGTTATCCCCGCGGGTCTACTCACATAATTACGTGCTGGTCTGGATTAATTCCTTTTCAAAAATGTTTTTTTAAATTAAAATATTTTTCTAAAAAAATTAAAAATTCTGACTTAAAAAAATTTGTAATTAAAATTTTTTTCAGATTTTTAATTTTTTTACAATCTAATTCAAATACTAATGATAAAAAAAAGATATGGTCTTTTTAGGAAAAAAGTAATTTTTTTATTAAAAAAGTCAATCCAAAAATACCCTATACCATTTAGGAGATATATAAAATCATAAGAATGAGATTGTTTTAGCATCTGCTCTGTTATTTTTTTGAACATTTAAGTGATTTGAGTTATTTTCTTACACTTTAGGATTCTTTTAATTTTATTTTAATAGTTCCCCTTATTTTATCAAACTCTCAATTTAGAAAAATTTTATTTCAATTTCACTCTAACAATCTCATATTATATGGGTTCCTTATTATTTTGATCTAAAATTCATCATTATTTTAATTAAAAAAATTATTTTAATATATTTATTTATGTTTTTATTATTTATAAAAAAATTAGATTTTTAATTATTAACATTTTTATTTATTTTTATTTTTAAATTAAAAATAAAGTTTAACTACTTGACATTTTTTGTTGTTAATAAAGATGTTATGTTTTAAATTATTAAAATTATTTTTGAATTTTTTTGTAAGGATACTTGCATATGGATCTATTGCAAATTCAGTGGATGAATATGTGAGAATTGGAGAAAGTATAGTCATAGAGACTTTGAGAAGATTTGTTAAGATAGTTGATCGTTATTTCGGAGCACAAGTCTAAATAACCCACAAGCACACGGGACGTGCATAACACAGAGTGTGCATGTACGGGGTCGAATTCATGTGGAGGCCTAAAGTGTGAGTTGTCTTAAGCTATGTGCGTCTTAAAAAGTTACGTGTTGGAGACCTAACTACTATGTTTTGGATTTTTGGTTTAAAGGGAGCTCGGAAAAGGTAAATCCAAGCTAAGGCAAGAAAATAAAAGGGTGGTGTGTGTGTGTTTGTGATGGGGGAATCAAGCGATCTAAGGGAATGTTAACACATGGAAATGGGGAATAGGGTGATTACGTCTTGCAAATGGGTGATTACTACTTGTTAGGGTTGCCTGATGGATTAAACTTAGTTGTTCTCGTTTAGACTCCTAATTAACCTCCTAATTATACCCTAAGTCTCAGTGCTGGTCCGTCTCTAGGCGTCGACTAACCTAAAGCTATGGTGTGGTCTTTATGACTTAGGGCTATAGGGCAAGCTAATTAAGATTCTAGGTAACTTAGATCGATCTAACCCTAGCGTCTAAACTGTTGGTTGGATTTAAAGCCAAGACCTAGTCCGTCTAAGGTCGACTAACCTACCCTAAAACCCATTAGTTGGATTTAATGCTAAGGGAGACTCAACCTAGGCTAGCTATTAGTTATGCACCATCGATCATCATCACAACAGCGGGTATTAACATTTAAGTGCAAAGCAAACACATCTAGGACATGACGTTCGAGAATATTCTGAAGTATTTTACTACTAAGCACATAGACATACTTAAATTACACTACTTTAAGCAATATCACCCAACATGTATGCACTAGAAGCTATTTATTCTATTAAGTATGCTAATACACACATAGACATGAATATAGTCATACCCACTTCATGTAACATGCTAGCATAATGATTTAGAGATGGTTAATAGCATAATAGACTTCAATATATGTTTGCAACTTTATTTAGGCATTTCAACAAATACATAGACATGTATGAAAAATGGCCTTTGAAACCCTAAGTATGAAGCGTGTATATATATATATATATATATGTATATAAATCCATCAAGTACCCGTTGCAAAAGAGCAGTCATCAATCTATAAATACAAGAATAATCACCCTACATAGCTCTAATCAAACATAATTAGACTAGGATAAAAGAGAAATGCCCTTCTATCCATAGCAAAACTTTCTATGAGCTATGCCCAAATCCTAGTGTTTGATCCTCTAGGATCCTTGATTCCAAGTGTTAAATGTGTTTAGAAGTGAGTGTGTGAGGTGGTTTTAGGTGGATTTTGGGTTTAAGGAAATGGGTGTGTGAATTGTTTGGTGTTTTCCCTAAAAAATGGCTGAAAAGTCACGTAAATAGAGCTGTCAACACACAAGGTTGAGGCCTTAGCCAGTCGATCGGCTTTAGGGCTAAGTCAATTGGCCAACTGGCCTTGGCAGGAGGTTGACTAGTCTTGATAGTAAAATGTTCATATCTTGCTCGTATATGGCTTCTTACTGCTTTTGGAGATTGGTGTACGTCTTTGAGTGCAAGCTCTAAAGACCCGCAAGCACACGGATCAATGCAATGTAGTGTGTGCGAGAACGGGTGTCGAACCACAGGGAGGCTATGTTGTGAGATGGATTCTACGTGTGTGTTCTCGAATGTGCCTAAAATAAGAAATCTAAACTATCTATTTTTGGAATTTTGGATTTTTGAATAGTCGGGAGCTCTAACTAAAACGAATTAAACTAAACTATGGAATTGGTAAAAGTGGGGGACAAGCTAATCTAGAGGAACTAACAAATGGAAAGGTGCTAGGGTGACTTCAACTTATGAATGGGTGATTCTATACTTAATTGCTATGGGATTAAAAAATGATGGCTTACTTTAGTGATTGCTTTTAACTAGGTTGCTAAATTAGTGTCTTAATTTTCCTCTAGGACTCGGTGCAGGTCCGTCCCTAGACGGCGCCTCCTAGAACAACGGCGTGGTCCTTATGACCTGAGGTCTTAAGAGTGACTAACTAGCTTCCTGGGTGACTTAGAATGAACCTACCCTAGTACCTAAATCATTGGTTGGATTTAAAGCCAAGACCTAGTGTCGCTAAGGTCGACTAATCCTATCCTGAAACCTATTGGCTGGATTTAAAGCCAAAGGAGACTCGGCCTAGGCTAGCCTTAAATTATGCTTCGTCATTCTAAGGTCACAATAGCGGGATTTAAGCTATTAACACATTCATACATGTTCTAAGCCAAGGTGTTCGCGAATAAAGGGACCTATTCGACTACCAAACATCGTCATGCTCAGATTACACCATTCGAAGCAATTAACAGCCGACATGTATGTGTTATTGAAGTCATATTCACTACTAGGCATGCAAATATACACATAGACATGAATATAAGCATTACGTACTTCATAGCATCCACATATAAACACATAGACATGATTATAGCATGGATTAAATGTGTTTAGTAATAAATAGACTTCAATTTATGCACATTTTACTCATTTAGGCATTGAATCAAACACTCAGACATGAATGAGAAAAAATAACAATTTGAACAAGAAAATCAAACATGTATATATATTCAGCCATTTAATCCCATATCATAAGAATATATAGCTAACCCATTACATAAGTTAAATCACCTTACATAAGTCTACTCAATCATAATAAAAGATAGAATGAAAGAAAGTTTATGAAACTTCCTTTTCATCCTAGCTAATCTTGTACAAAGCTCTTGAGCAACTTGAATCCAAATGTTGAAACCCTCTAAATTCTCTGGCTCCAAAGTGATGAAATGTGTGACAGAGTGTGTGTTGTGGGTGAAGACTAGGGTTAAGTGTGTGTGTGTGTGATGGGTGTAAACATCGTCCCTAAAAAAACTGTCAAAAAGCTCTCCAAAAGATCCCCACTTTTAGTCTGAAAATCAAGCTTTTGTATCAGCTTTTCACGAACTGCCGGTCAACCGGCTCTTCTCATAGCTCGACCGGCTTTTTAGTGATGCTCTCTGGACTGGCCGGTCGACTGGATTTAGAGGGGTGGTTGTCCGGCTATTTTTGGCATCTCTCTGGAGTGGCCAGTCGACCTAGCCAGTCGTCCGACTCTTTTTTCTTGGTCGTCCGACTAGCTTCTTTCCTCTATTCTTTGTCTTTCCGGCCTCCGATCTTTTTCTTTTGGCTCATACATCTCCCATCTTTATCACCTATCATCGCCCAATCTCGATCTTAACCCAAAGTTCACCTAAATCATTGAAAACAAGCAATTAGTGTAGCAATTTGTCTCTTAAACTCAATATGTACATTTGTTTATGCTTAAGCCTATTCTTATCAAAAGTACTACACCAATGCATCTTTTTGAGCACTTAATACTTCTTAAACATAGGTAAATTACAATTGAAACACACACAAAAGCACAACACATCAACACCCCCAAACCTTCTCCTTGCTTGTCCTTAGGCAAGCCCAATCTTAAATTTATCACTAAAGTCGATGCAATGGATTGCCTAAAGGATTGACTCTCTATCAAAACTAGTCTAACAAGCATGAAGGGGGCATTCCTATTGTGAAGAGATCTCTAAGCCTTTTTGGATCTTTCCTCTACTCATAAGGGGTCTCGTTCCTTGTGGGAATTTCCTAAGTAACCAATCCACCACAAGCCTAGGATTCTAACTCACGCACTCGGGATGTTGATATTTCGTGCTTCCTCAACTAACACGGCCTCCCCAACATGCACCAAGTCTCAAAGACAAGAAGAGAGAATATACAAACACAATGCCTTAAAACAAGCCTTATTCACATCTTTACATAGACGATAACTTGTGCTAAGTTGACATCACTTACACACTTATTCACAAAACTTTTTGATGCCTTTGGCTCTTTCTCTTTTTCACTTTTTTTTAATATTTTTGCACCTTTTTGCCTTTTTCAATTTTTTTTTGGATTTTTCATGTTTTGTATTGTATTCACAAAAAGAAAAGAAAAAGAAAGGCTTTAGCACATCAAGAGGAACCAATCAAGGAAGGACTCTCATATCAATAACCCTTTTCAACACTCTTTCCTATCAAGCTATGGGGTGGCTACAAGGGTTATTCTTTCAAGGTTATTACTCCTCACAACTTTGAAGGGTATCCCCTCCAAGATATAGTTTTCAAACTACTCTATTCATTTCCCCAAAATGCATCTCATCTTCATAAATCAATAAAGTCAATCACAAAAGCCAACACAATGATCAACAAAGAAATAAATGACTTTACATGCATCAAAATTGAAAAATTTTCACCATTTTTAAGCGCATAATGTAATCTACCCTAAGCAAGATATATAACAAGAAAACCAAACTCCCACACCCCCAAACCTAAACTTTGCTTGTCCTCAAGCAAATAGATCAAAACAC